>JAFEMH010000282.1:0-482500 GCA_022495995.1 Adenophora triphylla var. japonica
CCCGGTTCCTAATCACGCCTTCGTCACCATTCTTCAAACCCACTCTCCGACCCTCGCTAAGCAAGGAAATTTTCATGATAAAGATCGACAAGCATCGTCATACTCAACTCGAATCTATGAACGTCGCGTGGGACGTCCTCCTTGCCGAACTACTCGCCAAGCCTTTCCGCTCGAGTATGGGACATGAGATTTTTCTAGCAAGACACCGAGACGCAATACGTCCTTACATCCGGATTGAGCTGGGCCGACGTGACGAGATAGAAATCCCTGCACTAAGGAAGATCCCTACATCCACAAGCCTCAGCTTTCGACACCAAACACAATTGATTCTCGGTTCGTACAAAGAGATGACAAAGAACGACCGAGGAAGGAGGACAGAAACGAGACAGCCCCCGAGTCATGAGGCCTCCGACAAAGAATGCCGCTAAAGAATTGGGAAACTCTCTCAGCCCGTCCGCAACCAAGGAAGAAATGATCACCAAGCTTGGATTGGTTCCCCGTCCCCTTTGTGTCAACTCAGTAAAGTCCTCTCGAGTCTCTCATTGTTGAAGTTTGAGTCTTCCGACCGTCCGATGGCCTCATGCCCGAAGACCACGAAATTGTAGCCAATGCCGTATTCCCTCTTATTCTCAATGAAATGACGAACCTTTCGAGTATCCCTTAATTGCCACTTTAACTAATGATGAATTAACTAATAATCTAAAAACAGCTTAATAACGATTCACTAGATGAAGAGGCGTACACATTAAATGAACAATATATCAAAGAAATCTTTAAGCAAAGTTGTCCGGGAAGAGGAAAATCGAGCCCAAGCCGCCGAAGAGATTTTGACGAGTGTGAACTGGGAACCGCGAAAGAGCCTAAAGAGACGCAGATTGGTAGTTTCTTCGAAGGGACCGAAAGGGATGCCCTAATTGAGCCGGCTAAAAGAATTTGTGGATGTGTTCGCATGGTCCTATAAAGATATGCTAGGCCTCGATCCTTCCATAGTTGAGCACCGAATACCACTCGACCCGTAAGTCAAGCCGTAGCGTAAGCTAAGAAGAATTAAGCCCGAATGGTCCCTACAAGTGAAAGAGGAGATAGAAAAGATGCTCGTAAGTGTGATTCATCGTGGTCATCAATACCCTACATGGCTTTCCAACATAGTAATGCAAGCTTGACTACAGGCCAACGGAAAGATCCTATGTCACAGAGACTTTGTAGACTTGAACAAAGCCAAAGCCCAAAAGACGATTTTCCCGCCAAACATCGACATTTTGGTAGATTCCACTGGCCAACCATGAAGTTAAATCCTTCTCGACGGCTTTGCCTGGGCTACAACCAAATCAAAATGGCAGAAGAGGATCAAGCCAAAACGGCCTTCACAACCCCTTGGGGCACTCTACCGCTACACGGTCATGCCGTTCGGACTAAAGAATGCCGGGGCTACGTACTGCGTAGGGCGCTACATTGCTCCATGACATGATCCACAAAGAAATTGAGGTCTATGTGGGACGACATGATAATACACTCCGTGAGGATCGATGGCCAACACTTTGTTGATTTGAGAAAATTCTTCGGCCGCCTCCGAGACCACAAAGCATGAGACCGAATCCACCTATGCACCTTCGGTGTAAGACGAGGTAAGGTGCTAGGATATATGGTGACAGAACGGGAATCAAGTAGATCCCCGTAAAATCAAGGCCATAGTTGAAATGAAGCCACCCCTGACACCGACAAGTGAAATCCTTCATGGGAAGACCGCAATACATAAGCCGCTTTGTAAATCACCGACCTCGACCGCGAGCCGATCTTCAAGTTGATGAAGAAAAATGCCTCCACGTAATGGACTCCAGAATGTCGCCTTGCCTCAAATGCATTAAGGCATACCTCGTGAATCCCCCGATTCTCTCGCCCACCACATCGGCAAAAGCCACTCTTGCTATATCTAACCTGTCACGGATACAAAGAATTTGGGGCTATGCTAGCTCAAGAGAAGAAAGATTCCAAGGTCGAAAACGCCATCTATTTCGTAGAAGCGTAAAGCTCCAAGGAAGCGAACTCAATTACTCGCTTGCTGAGAAGACTTGCGCAGTTTGGTCCGGGTAGCTGGGAAAGTTGAAACACTACATGCGCCTCACCCGATACATCTTGTCTCAAGGATAGACCCCATCAAATATCTCGTTCAACAAGCCTTCCATCTCCATGAGGTTGGCAAAATGGTCGTTCTTTTGGCCGAATATGACATCACTTATGTTTCGAGGAAATCCGTAAAAGGACGCATAATGGCGTAACATTTGGCCGATTTCCCAAGTGATGAGTCCCGAGGACTCGAACCTCAATTTCCCGATGATGGAATCTTCGCTCTAGAAGGAGAAAATCGCTGGCAACTCTTCTTCGACGGGGCGTCAAACAAAAGGGGAACGGGATAGGAATGCTTCGGTCGATCCTACCGACGAACACACCCCCATAGCAGCAAGGCCGAACTTCAAGTCACCAACAACGCCGCCGAATATGAAGCTTGCATAGCCGGGTTGGAAGCCGCCTTGAAAGAAATATCAAGGAATTGGAGGTGTATGGTGACTCGCCCTCATCATCAATCGTGTCTCTAACAAATGGAAGACCGTGGACCCGGTCTACAGTAAATATCACACTTACATGGAAGAGCTAGCAACTCAATTCAAGGAGATCGCCTTTCATTACTTGCCCAGAGATCGCAACATGCATTTGCCTGCTTGGCAACGCTAGCCTCCCTCGTTGAAATACCCGAAGGGAAGTCCGTCAAACCATTCGTAGCCTGGTAGAAGAGAAAATCCCGCTTATTGCTTTGAAATCGGCGTGGCCGAACCACCAAATGATCCCCGGTACACTCGTATTTACCAAGATTCGAAGGATGGCGAGGCCTCTTTCAAAAATGAAGATGGGGAATATAAAGAAGGAATCAAAGCGAAAAGTCTCTCACTGGCGGCTCGCCTCCCATTATGTTCTTTTTCGGGAAACATGTTATACAAAAAGCGTTATCAAGGCCCTCCCCGCGATGTATCGTTAAACAAGAGGCTACCGAACTCATGAAAGAAATACATGGTGGTACCCGCGGCCCCCACATGAATGCTCGAGCCCCGATGCAAATTATAACCGAGAATGGGATACTTTTGGATCTCCATGGAAGCCGACCGCATCCAGCTCGTCAAAAGTTGCGACAAATGTCCGCCGATACTCAAACCTTAATCATTTGCCTCCTCACGAGTTATACCGCATGACAACCCTTGGCCTTTCGTCACTGGGGGAATTGATGTCATAGGCAAAATCACGCCATCAAAGCAAGAACGGCCACGAATTCGTCCCCGGTAGCCGTGGGATTATTTCACCAAGTGGGTTGAAGCCAAGTCCTACAAAATCCTCAACTCAAGGAAAGTAGCCCTCTTCATCAAAGAGAACATCATATGCAGATACGGTTGCCACCCGAAATCATTCTCGTATAATGGATCCCACTTCAAGGGAATGTGACAGGCCGCGTAATTCCGAATAACCCTCAAGTCATCTCCTTACAGCCCCAAACCAATGGAGCCGTCGAGGCAAGAAACAAGACTCGAAAATATCATCCGGAAAATGGCCGTCCAAGGCAGAGATTGGCCCGAGAAGTTACACTCTGGCACTCGGGGGCTACGTAACATCGCCGTAACGGCAACCTGGGAAACACCGTTTGCCCTCACTTACGGAATGGAAGCCGTGCTCCCAATCGAATTGGAAATCCTCACTCCGTGTACCGGGAAAGCCGTATCAACGAGGTCGAATGGCTCCAAAGTCGCCATGATGAATTGGCCCTACTAGATGAACGCCGATCAAGGCCATGGAACACATCCGAGCCTACCAAGGAAGAATGGCTAGAGCCTTTGACAAGAAAGTAAAGCATCGGGAGATCCGAGAAGGTGATCTCGCTTTTAAAAGAAAAGCCCCCAAATCCCGTATCAACCCCTCGGCAAATGGGAGCCTCGTATGGGTCGGGCCATATGTCGTCCGTAAGATCTTCTCCGGAGGAGCCATGCAACTTGCGTACCTCGACGGGAATCCCTTTGTACACCCTAGTGAATGGTGACAAGCCGCGCAGATACTACGCGTAAAAAAAAAGAAAAAAAAACAAAAAAAGAGTGCTAAAAGAGTAATACCCAACTAGGTTGAAAACCCGAAAAGGGCGGCCTAGGTAAAAACAGGGTTGCACAAAAAAAGAGAAAAAAACAAAAAAAAACAAAACAAAAAAACAAAACAAAAAAAAACAACAACAAAAAAAAAATCATCGTTGAACTACGAAGACCCGAGCTCCTCAAAATGAGGGGAACGTAGGCAAATGGAAACGGTTCGGTCTAAAACACAAATAAAAATCATACTTTGACATCAATACACTGATCGTACCATGAAAGCGTCTCGAAAACTCAAGCAATTCAAATATTCATTACAAGTTAAAAACTTTTTGATGAGTCTAAGCTCGATTCATTCCTACAACCGGCAACCTCGCTAAAAGAAATTAAGATACATAATCAAACTAATGTGTCCGCCATGACAAGAAAGGGATACTGAAACCTCGTGAGTCACTCCAAGCCACTCGCATCGGCCTCTCCCCTCTTCTTCCCCTTCGAGTCTTCTTCTCTCCGAACCGGAAAATGTCTGGTCTTCCTCCTACCAAGCTCGGTATAGGAACATGATCTATCAAACCACTCTCGCCAGTGGCCTTAGTAGCCCTAGCGTCATCTCTCATCTCCCGTAGCCTAGCCGGCAGCATAGGAGCCCTCCTCTCCCGTCTCGACGTAAGCCTCATAGTCGGTCACGCTCGTCTCCGCTCCGTCACATGAGGGTTGGCCGCCTCGCCTCGGCCCTCCTCCTCTCGGAAACCTGCCAGTCCTCCACACCCACAATGGCCTCACGCCGTCTCAAAATAGCCATCTCGAGTCACTCCTAAATGCCTCTCGTACCAATCCAGGTACCAAGTGGTCAAGAACACCGGTCTCGACGCCCGAGAATAACCCGCAGGAGGAAAGGCTTCATACCTCCATGCTCGGGAAAGAAATGGAAACACCGAGGGATCATCCATAGAAACAGGAGCCACCACCCCGATGGCTATATCATCAAAGTTCTCCAAAGGAACCTCGCTCCAAGCCGAACCTGTCTCGTAACCAAGGACGGAATATAGAAGCCGGACCGAGAAAGCCCCTAAGCATGACCACATGAGACCCGCCCCCGAAGCACTCGCGAGTCTCCACCCGCCAACAAGGCACCGACCATCTGATATCCTCTGTCCGGCGACCAGCCATCCAACGCTCCCATGAGCCCCGATCATCGAAATCCACAAAGAACCCCTCCCGGCAAATGTCCAAGGCTTGATCATGTCGGGAGATTCCCGAAGAACCCCAAACGCTCCATCGCCCACAGGGTCAAGAGGAACGGCCGCCCGCGCATATACCGTCTTCCCAGAGCACCCTATCAAGAGCATGAAAAGTCTCCCCTGTAATCAAAGGAATGACATCTCTGCCAGAGAGACGTGAACGACAACATCCAAGAAAGACCGATGGCAAATCCCAAAGGAATAGACCATGAACAGGTGCCAAACATACAAAGTGCAAAGGCATCCCAATAGGCATCATCCACCGAGCCTAGGCCCCTAAACCTATCAGGAAGGCCGGAAATATCAAAATGATCGGGACCACGGATCATACCTTGCGCTTCCTCCGGGGAAAGATGAAGGAGGATGCACAATCACAACGAAAGAAGCCCCATCCGAGCAAAGGAACCGCTATCTCTTCCACCTCCTACCTCCAAGCAAGGCCCGAAATTCTTCCACACGGAACAATCTCGTTGAAGGAAAGGCAAAAGACATGCCTTCTAGTGTCCCAAAATGAGGAAGAAGCCCTCAAAAGCTCATAATCCGGAATCAATTCCTTGAGAGACCATAAGCACTTCACCTTATACCTTTCTTCAAAGAAGGACCTCCTCTCATGCATAATCTCCCCACCAAGCCTTGAATTTGTTGAAGAACGACATTTGGGATTCTTGGGACAATTTTGATGGAGCTTTTCTAAGGTTTTCCATGGATTTTCTCTCTTCTCCCGAAAATGGTCCGTTTGACCGGAGGTTGAAGAGGATATTTGAATTTGAAATAAAGTGAGGCCAGATTCGAAGCAAAATTAAAGGACAATGTCGATGCAGACTCTCCGCGCGGACATGATTGTCATTCATCGTAAAATCCGCAATGTACCCAAGCCGCTACACCAAAAGAGGAATATTCCGTCCGCTGCTCAACCCGTGCAAAAACCTCCCCAAACCAAATTCATATACCAAAAACTAACACCCTTGCCAAAAAAAAAAAAAACCAAGGCTCATGCAACATTGCATTCATACTGCATTGCATTCATAAAAAAATAAAATCCTAAATTATTACATTCCAAAAATAAAGGGAAAAAGAAAAAAAAATCAAATAAAAAAAAAGTAGGGAACAATAATCCTAAATTATTACATCAAAAAAAAAATGTGCATAAGCTGTACAAATCTCAATCCTAGTCATAAATCTCAAAATCTCAGAAAATCAATCTAAAAAAAAATCGTGGGGGTAATCAATCGTAATCCCTAGCGCCCGACGCCCGTCCCTGGTCCCTCTTGCGACTCCTGTGCCCGCTTTCTCCTCGTGAGCCCCGAAAATCTCGGGCTCGAATTGTCCTCGTCTCCGTAAAGAGGCTCGTCAGACCAACCGGCACGCTCCGATAGTGGCAAGCCGAGATCTCGCGAAAAATCGTATCCAAAGGTGAAGGCGTCGGACTCCCGGACGTACGAAGACGACCCACCATGCCGCCAAACGTGTCCTCGCCCGTGTGGATCCCCGAGAATGACGTGATCCGAAGGGCACCGCGCGGATCAATGAGAGGAGACAGAGGAGTCTCTCAAGAAGTCTCGAACGAATAGGGAAGCCTCCCGTCTCCGACAAAGCGCCGCCGTGGTCGCCTTGCTCTAGCTCGAGGAGCCTCGCAAGCGACCATCCTCCTGATGAATCTCTTAGCTCCGATCACTTGCTTCGTTAGCTTCTCGACGACCACCTCCGAAAACTGCACAAAAGCAAAAGCGTCGAAGCCGAGTTGAAGCGAAAAAAAAGGATGACAGGAAAGAAAAGAAAAGACAAAAGCAAAAAAAAAAAGAGAAGGGGGAAAAGGTGAAGCCATACCTTCATACCCGGACGAGGCCGGAAAGCTCGTGGAAGCCGCTCAGGCTGAGGGATCTGCACCCTCAATCGGACCCCATCCTGGATATATGAAAAGTCCGTCCGAGGGTACCGCGGATCCCAAGCCCCTCTCTATCCGTAACCCGAGGCATCCTCGGCCTCCTCAAAACAAATACGGGTACGGCTCGGTCGCCACAAATGCCGAGAAGTGCCGGCCGGCTCGGTAGTCATCCCAGTCACGATCTGTCACTCGGGTGCATCATATCGGCAGGAGGCTCCACCGGTGTCCTCAAAGGCGAATTCACGCCATGCCGGCGCGTCACCCTCTCTCCCGCATAATAGGCATCGCAGTCGACCTCTCGTAATCCTCCGCCGCACACCCAAATCTCGGCGCCCTTCAGCTGCGCCACCTCGAAACGATCCCAAGGATAAAATATCATCCTCTCGTCCGTCTCAGCCTCCGTCAAAGGAAGACAATCTGCGTATTCGAGAGTCGTACGCCCCGGAGCTTATCTTCTCCCGGCATGCTTGGACCAAGAGCGCATGGCCGGATACGCCCCGACGTACTCCGCCGGCTGCTGCCACATCGTGACGTGGAATAACTCCAACGCCCATACCTGCGAAAGGTAAAAATCCAATCAATCCAGTGCAAACGAAAAATGTGTGCTCGAAAAAGAGGGGGGAAGCAAAAAGAGAGCTTATACCTCCGTGGCAAACTTCAAAGCAAAGTGCAAAGGAGCTCACAGCCTTCCTACTGTACTCTATCGAGAGCAAAGTAAAGCTCGCCAGCCCGGCCTCTCCCCACGAGACATCTCCGGCCATCTCCATGTCCTCCAAGGACCTCAAGAAGGCAAAGACCGCCGTCCCTCAAAGATGCCCAAAGAGGGTGCTCGAAAAAGCAAACCACAAGAAGGCTCTGGCAATCTGATCGGCGCCTATCCTCTCCTCCCCAGCCTCGTAACTCACAATGGTCTCCACAATCTTCCCGTAGACCACCGCATACTCCATCCCCATCCCCATCCCCTTTTTGGGAATAGGGGAAAATCCCAGAAGAGCCTGTAGATCCGCATCGCTGTAGCCATCCCGCCACTCAATGCCGCGTCCATTGAAGGACAAACCCGTGATCGCAGCATAGTCAGAAGGCGTAACCGTAGCCTCGCCCCAGAAGAAGTGAAACGTGTGGGTCGCATCCCACCAGTGCTGCGCTAAAGCGAACATCAAGCCCTTGCTCTTAGGGAACTTGACCAGTCCCCTCAAGCACTCAACAAACTCCCAAAGCCCGGTCTCAACAACAATCTGTCTCGGACTCGGCAAAGCTCCTCGGCCCGCATTCGGAAGCCGGTCCCACAAGTCAACCACAGACTCCACCGATCCTCGTGTCTTTATCTTGTTCAGTTGCTCCGTAACGTAGTTGTTTCCACCCTGCAATAAAACAAAAAAAAAGAGAGAAAATGTCAAAAAAAAATTTGCATTTGCATTTGCACAAAAAAAAAGAGGCATACATATGCATCATGAAGTTTCAAAGATAATTCGACAGCATAACAGCATACAATGAGCATAGCCCCATTTTTCTCGCACAAAAAAGACAGTTTTCAGCAAATCCCAAAATATTCATGAAAAAAAAATCTTTCATACAAAGAGTCAACGGAAGTAAAAACTCCGTCCCGTTTTCAAAAAAAAAAAAAGAAGAAGTTCCTATGCATGCATGCATATCATCCATCATCTCAGAAAAAAAAAAAAAATTCCTACATTCATACATCCAACGGAAGTAAAAACTCCATCCCATTTTTCATAAGACATGCATACATGCATTCATCAAAAAAAAAATGCATTCCTACGGGAGTAAAAACTCCGTCCCGTGTTCATAAAATAACATGCATTCAATCAACGGGAGGAAAAATCCATCCCACTTTTCAAAAAAAAAAAAAACATACATTCATATCATCATCTCATGTTGGCAAAATGCCAATTCTTTCTCCAAGCAAAATGCATATTTTGGGATATCCACATAATCATTACAACATGCAAAGCATCAAAATCAAGATTCAAAGCCAAGAACATCAATCATTCGAATTTTCAAAAAAAAAAAAAAAAAAAATTCACCCAAAATTCAATTTCAAGCAAGAAATCAACAAAGTGAATGAAAAGATTCGAAGTATACCGTTCGGAGACTCGGATCAGAAGCCCAATGTTGCCAAGCATCGGGGTAGGGCTCCTCCGCAATCGATTGCGAAAGAGTATAATGCCTCCTCATTCGGACGAGCTCCAATCGTCTCTCCGCCACCGGGCCACGTCCTTGGCCTTGAAAAGCACCTTTCCCGTGTTCCATTGCTCGAAAATCGAAGAAAATCGGAAGATTTCGAAGCTTTTTTGCCCAACAATGGCGGATTTGCAGATTTTCTCTCTCTCTCTCTCGTAATTTTCTGTAAAAACAGACTGGGGAAGAAGAAGGGGGTGGCCCCTCATTTAAAACCCTCTGAACACGCTCCTATCCGCGCGGATAGGATTGTTAGGGTCAAAATGACCCTTTTGCCCTTTAAAAATCCAGGACTCTGCAGTTTAGTCCCCAACTTGACAGAGTTAACCAAAGTTAACCAAAGTCAGCCCCTTGTCAAGAAAATCATCCTCCGGCAGTCAAACGTAAGTCCGATCTCCCCGAGAAAGATAACGGAATCCCGTATCTTTCATCAAAATTACCCACGGCAGTCAAACGTAAGACCGATCTCCTTGAGAAAGATAACGAGATCTCGTATCTTTCATCAAAATCATCCTACGGCAGTCAAACGTAAGACCGATCTCCCCGAGAAAGATAACGGAATCCCGTATCTTTCATCAAAATTACCCCCGACAGTCAAACGTAAGACCGATTTCCCCGAGAAAGATAACGGAATCCCGTATCTTTCATCAAAATTACCCTCGGCAGTCAAACGTAAGTCCGATCTCCCCGAGAAAGATAACGGAATTCCGTATCTTTCATCAAAATCATCCCCGGCAGTCAAACGTAAGACCGATTTCCCAGAGAAAGATAACGGAATCCCGTATCTTCCATCAAAAATTATCCCCCGGCAGTCAAACGTAAGACCGATCTCCCCGAGAAAGATAACGGAATCCCGTATCTTTCATCAAAATTACCCCCGGCAGTAAAACGTAAGTCCGATCTTCTCGAGAAAGATAACGAGATCCCGTATCTTTCATCAAAATCATCAAACGGCAGTCAAACGTAAGACCGATCTCCTTGAGAAAGATAACGAGATCTCGTATCTTTCATCAAAATCATCCTACGGCAGTCAAACGTAAGACCGATTTCCCCGAGAAAGATAACGGAATCCCGTATCTTTCATCAAAATTACCCTCGGCAGTCAAACGTAAGACCAATCTCCCCGAGAAAGATAACGAGATCCCGTATCTTTCATCAAAATCATCAAATGGCAGTCAAACGTAAGACCGATTTCCCAGATGAATACGTCTGATTTTCCCCCAGCAAAGGCTAACAAAATCCCCAGCAAAGTTAACGGAATCCCAAAAGCCAACAGCATCTCGAGAAGATCTCGAACTACGAAAGGGCTTGATTCCCACAAGGGATACGTAGGTAGCCTATCATTAGGTCCAGCCCCCCGACCAAAACGGTCACCCTCTCTTTCGGCAGCAGACAAAGTCCACCGAAAGGCCAAGGTTTGAGGCACCTAAAACGCCATCACCAAGGTTCGAGGCACCTAAAACGCCATCACCCAGGTTTGAGGCACCTAAAACGCCATCATCAAGGTTCGAGGCACCTAAAACGCCATCATCAAGGTTCGAGGCACCTAAAACGCCATATCCAAGGTTCGAGGCACCTAAGGCGCTATCACTAGGAAAGCGATAAATCACAATCATCCCCAGCAGAGCGGATAGCCATCAGACCGAAAATGGTCATCTCCTATCCCCAGCAGAGCGGATAGCCATCCGACCGAAAAGGGTCATCTCTTATCCCCAGCAGAGTTTCTCTCCAGCAACCAACTGCAGAACTCGCTCATCAGGTTCGAGACACCTAAAACGCCATCATCTCCAGGGTCAAAGACCCGAACTACGACTGGCTTGATTCCCATTCGGGATACGTAGGTAGCCTATCGCTAGGCTCAGCCACCCGATCACTCGATCATCCCGCCAAATATGGAGCCTTACTCTTATCGACGACCCCGCTTCCTTCGAAAGTGCCGTCGCCGAGGGGCTACTGTAAGTGCTCCAATTTGAGCTTGTTAGAATTTTCGTTAGAAAATTAACGAAAGTTATAACATTTCTAACATTTCCTAACAATCCTAACTTTTCTAACAAAGTGAGGGTAAAATGGGCATTGTTATTTAAGGTTAAACCTCAAAAAGAATCTTAAAAAGCAAAACAAAGGAAGAAAACCAAAAATAGAAATGGCTGGAAACATAAACTGGCTGTTAATTTGAATTTTCAAAAGAAATATTCCTCTTGTCCAAAGCCTGAAGCAGCATTTAATGAACAGTGCACGCTGAGGGACCCTATCCGCGCGGACATCTCTGTCATTTCCAGAGGGCTATAAATTGAGCCCTCCAGTCACAAAAAGAGAAGCAACAACACATTTTGCACTGAACCTCTGGCGAAATATAGAGAGAAAATAGTGAGAATTCACTTGAATTGTCACCATTTTCTCTTGAATATTTCCCAACTCACACTCACTCTCAAATTCAAACCCTAAACACATTCAAGCCTTGAACCCATTCAAACACAAACTCAAGGAAGATAGGTATAACCTCCCTCTTCTTACCCTAAATCTCTCATCCATGCATGCATCTTCAAACTACAAAATGTAGTTCATTCTTCTTCTTGTCTTAAGATCCAAGAAGATCACCATGGAAGTCCATCTCCATGGTTGATCTTCTACAAGGATCAACATTTTCTTTAATGTGTTCTTACTTTCTTGCAAAGAAAACTCATTTTCAAAACCCTAAAAACCATTTTCAAGCATCGAATCTCATCTTCAAAGGATAAAATTCCCCTTCCCAAGCAAATGAAGTGCTTAGTCCTAATGTACCCCAAGGATGGTTTGGTATAGTTGATTCACCACTAAAATGTCAAGTGATCACTAACCAAAACCTAGGGAAATGGGGACAAGCATGGATGCAAACCCCCCTTAAAATCATATTTTCTTTCTTGAGATGTTGCTGTCCAGTAGCAATTTCCTCAGACCTCAGTCCATGGTCTAATTTTTGGACACAGATAAATGTGGAATTTGGTGTTGACTACAAAACACTTTTTGTAGAAAACATCCAGATCTTTCCATACATATTTTTACTTTATTTTTTGGGTGAGTAAAACTCCTCTTTTCAAATTTTCTTTCAGAGGCTAGTTCATCAGCTTCTGGAAATCCAGATTGCATATCTGAGATTTCCAGAAGGTTTTGACCCCTCAAATCTTCTCTAAAATGGAAAATTCCTTCGCATAAATCTTATTTAAGGTGTCTGGAACAACTTTCATTCTCTGAGTTTATCCATATTATGAAGTTTTAAGACCCTTGAATCCATTTCAAAATCAAAGGTCCACTGCCTTTTTCATTCTGGCAGAAGTGGCTCTCAACTTCAAAAGGTCTTTTGAGTACCAAATCTCAATCCAAAAATCTTCCAAAAAATCATGGGATCAGTTTAAAGTCTTAAAAAGATATCCCAATTTTTACTTTTCTGAGTTTCAAATTATTTTGGCCAAAACACACACACATACACACACACAAATGATTTTCAGCTTGGAAGACTCGTTTTACGAGGCATTCCGGGTGCACACTAACGTCCTTCCCGGCGTGTAACATGACCTCCGAACCCAAATTTCTGATCTCGGGCTTTTTTCAAAGTTTTGGCCCTTAAAACAAAAATGGCTTGGCGACTCCGTTCTTTTTCCCGGGTTTTATTTGGTTTTTTTTTTCAAAGAAACGCGAAAAAATCGAATTTCTTCCCGCGAAATGGCGACACATCATCACACTTGCCGGTTAATGAACTTGACGCACTGATGGAGAGTGGAGGATATGGCTTTCATGTGGTGTAGCCATGGGCATCCCAGCAGAGCTTTAAATTCGGACGGGATGTCCATCACGTGGAATTCTGCTGGCACCATTTGGGTTTCGAACCAGAGCTCCAGAGTCACCGTTCCCAGGATGGGACAAGACGTGCTGTCGTAGGCTTTAATAGTTCGGCAGATGGGATCATGTGGCCTTCATCGATACGTAGGGCTCGCATCATGCTGAGAGGGAGGACGTTGACTGCTGATCCATTGTCTACCAATACCCCGGGGAGAGAGATGGTGTTGAGTCAGAGAGTGATGTACAAAGCTTCGTTGTGCCCCGAGGCCCCTTTTGGCAAGCCTTCATCACAGAAGGTGAGCATACTGCCGTACAGTCGGGAATTGCAGATCTGGTCTCTTTCCGGAGAGGGAGAGTCATCGAGCCATCCATTTCCTGTCTTCCTCTTGAGAGGCAAAGCTTTTGGTGGTGTCTTGGGATTGTGTCGAGGTAGCCTGTGGCGGTGGCCGCCCTTGGTCAGCACGTTGATTGAGTGCGAGTGCCAAGTTGATTTTGACTTTCCTTTTCCGGCCCGTGCTCTGAAGTTGGGCAAATTGAACCTTGGCTGATCCCGGGGGGGATTAGGCTTCTGGCTGGCGGTAAGGTTGCCAAGATTTGAGGTATTCCGGTGTCCTGAGGCCTGAACTTTGGTGTCAGCACGATGTTTCGGCTTTCCCACCCCTATCTGCTCTAAATCTGCGTGGCTCGAAGGAAGGGGGGACTGGCTGGAGTAGAGTACATAGTAATCGAACTTCTCGGATGGCTCTCCGAGTGTACCCACTCTGGTGTCTCCAGCTTCGTATCTTTCTTTCAGTTTTTGCTGAGAAGACTTTTTCTTCTGCTTTCTAGGAGAATCACCCCTGATCATGTCTTGGAACTCGTACTCAAGGCATTCGGAGCAATCACAAACATCGTAACTGATGTGGACCTCTGATGAGGTCCTGGCTGGAAGAGGCAGAGGAACTAGCACTGCGGCAATCTTCTTTGGCACCCACTCGATGGAGTTCACACTGTTGTTGTTCGAAAAAGGGTTTCTGACTGTATTAGGTCCACGGGGACGCTCCAATTTTCCTTCCTCTATCAAATTCTGGATCTCGTACCGTAACCCCACGCAATTGTCAGTAGTGTGCCCATGATACTAGTGGAAGGCACATTATTTGCTTTTATCAGCGTTGACTACGGGATTCTTGGGTTTGTAGTTTTCAACAAGCTTGAGGAGGCCTTCCTTGATTAGCCCTTTTAGCATCTTACTCAGAGGCATATCCAACCTGTCGAAGTACACGGAAGGCTGCTTTGGGGTGGAGTTGTTGCTTTACAGGACTGGGTTTCTGTTGCCCTACTGCTGTCCCTGATGAATGTGGTTAATGGACGTATCTTTCCCTTTGTCGGGGGCCGGTGCGGGATTGAAGGTAGTTGCTGACCTGTATCTGTACGGCTGCGCTGTGGCCAATTTTTCCTTGAGATCCTTTTCGAACTGTGAGCCAGCATTGACCATGGCTCGAAGATCTGGGAAGAAGTGATGGCTGATGAGCGTTCTGATGGACGGCCTCAAGCAGGACTTGAAAATCCACATCTGTTCATCTTTGGAGAGTGGCTCCATAATCTCGGAGAGTTTCCAACTCCACCTCTTGTAGAATTCTCCGACGCTTTCATCTGCTTTTTGCTCGGTGGTGATTAAGTCCTCACGACTTGTTTCCCACTCTAGGTTGGATCTGTACCGCTCTAGGAAGATATTGCTGATCTGATCCCAGGTAAGGTGATCTGTGGGCTTGACCCTTAGGAACCATCGTAACGCTGAACTCTTGAGCGTATGCTGGAAGTGATCGGCCATTTGCTGAAGGGTTGCTCCTTTTGCTCTTATGCCGAGAACGTAGGTGTCAACATGCATCTGTGGACATTTGGTTCCGTCGAATTGGTCCATTTCCGGCATTCTGAACTTGGCAGGGAGAGGCGTGACCATCCTGGATCCGTGGATTTGAGCATTTCTTGCTTTGAGCTGCCTATGTTGGCCTTTAGGTCTTTCATCTGTTCGACCATCCAGGCTAGGGCTGGGTCCGGTGGTGGACTTTGAGGCTCGGTGCCGGGTGCTGCCATATGAGCGGCAGTAATTGGAGGTGGGAGGCTTGATATATGTGGATTTATGGGGGCCTTTTCTGGACTGTATCGAGGTTTATCCTCGGTATTTTGGGGTTCGTGTACAGGCAATGGGTTGAACCCTGGAGGGTATTGGAGGATGTTGACATCTGTTTGAGATGGTCCAGTGGTGCGCTGGTTGTACTGAGTGATGGGAGTTATACTGGCTTGGCCGTGTATGACAGGGGTGCCTTGAGAGGTGGCAACATGAAGCCTAGGTCGGTTGTTCCCTTGGTTCGAAGGAATCCCGTAAGTTGGCAGGGGAGGAACCTGGTTGAAGGTTTGAGGAGTTGATCGGGGAGGCTCGTTGTCCTCGATCAGAACGAAAGTACCGTTTGGCTGGGCGATAGCTGCTATACCTCGCTCATTCAGAAGTTGTACCACGAAATTCTGCTGATCTTCTTTCTGCCTTTCGTGAAACTCACAGGCCCGGATGGCTTCTTCCAATGTCATATCTATTATCGGTGGCGGGGTTCCATTCCCGTCACGATTCCTCGGTGAGCTTGACATGTCGGAGAGTCTGGCTGAAGGAACTGAGGGAACCGAAGAACTGTCTGACGCTGCCGTAACTGTGACTCTGGCGAGGCACTGACCCGGAATTCTGAACCACTTTCTGCTCGCTGCAGGGAACGAAAGGCAGGGTTTAGGCTTCGAAAAGGGTATTTGGCTCAGGGTTTCGGGCTAGTGCAATGTGCAGTTACCGATTAATGTTTACTTAAAACGTATTTTCTCAGAGTCCTAATCGGTTGGAAAAGATCGTGTCTTCTTTTTCGCAACTAACCTAAGGCTCTAATCAGTGGATCTCGTCACTACGTTTATAAGCCCCTCGTTTTTCACCTGTAAATCGTCTTCCCGGGACGGACAATCCCGAGCGAGGGTCCTATAAGGCAAGCGACACCGACAAATGAAAAAAGTGAACTTAAGGCTAGTTGGTCATGCAAACTTCCAACGTATGTCACACGCGGGCCACGATCGAAGTCAACGTCCTTAAGTTAAGGCAGAAATCATGCCAAAATTTCGTCATGACCTCTCATGACTCGTTTGCGAGAGGGGCCTTAGCTTTTGGCGTTGGCCAAGTTGTGGCTGATACGGTGCATACGTTGAGGGTTTGGTGACACGGTGTCACATTGAACCTTCGGGTATGTTTTTCGGCATGGCTCCGCGTCAAAGTCAAGGCTGATAAGTTTAAGACTTCGGGTCGGGAACGACCTGTTGGTGTAGTGCCCTAGGCGTTTAGTTATGTTTGACTTATTATCTAAACTGCTATGTAATCATCTTTATCATTTATTAAAGAGAAAGTATTATTTGATTCATTATATGTTTTGCATGTTTATTATATTGAACTGCGTCCCTATTTGTTGAGAACAACTAGTATAAGTTGGTAGTGGATAATCATGAGATGATTATATGCATATGATGCACATTACACTTATGGATACTTGCTAGAGAACAAGTATTGGACATGACTTATCAATGAGATTTATGATATGGTCAATAGTCATATGTGTCATGAATAAATCTCATGATAGTCGTGTTATTGAATCCTTATACCTGAGACTATCATCGTCTTCCACATGACGAAGATGGCGTTTAATATAGTCTAACACTATCTTTAATGGGATAGCAATAAGGGCTATGTTAGAACGATTGGAATCATGTAGGGAAGAATGATAAGTCAAGATGGGATTTGTCCCTCTTATGAAGAGAGATGTTTACTTGGGCCCCTCGATGAATGTTGTTGATGAAATGTGTGGCCGCACTCAAGTGATTTGATAGAGATCAAATACATTTGCATTATCAACATATTCGGAATTGAGAAAGCATTGAACGGAATGAGTTGACATAGACCATGACTCCTGTTCAATTGGACATCATGGACAAAAGGATTATAACATTTGATCTATTGAGGAATCAAGTCTTGATGTTATATTAATTGGGTGGACATAATGATTTTCTAGAAGTCACTTATGTCTTGTGAGGTCGATGTTTCGACCTACTACCAACACAATATAATTCCTTTTGGGTCACACATAAAGAACGAATTTGATTTGGGTTGAAATTATGGATTCTGGACACATGGGCGACTGCTGAGGTTTACCATGGGCGACCGCCCACAAGTCAAACGTTGACTTGGGCGATCGCTCAAGTGAATATGGGCGACCGATCATGTGGACTTCGAAAATAGTGCATTAGAGACTGTACAGGTGGGCGACCGCCTAGCCCCATATGGGCAACCGCCCATGTGGATTTTCGAAGAAGGATAAAACCGCTGTACAACTGGGCGACCGCCCAACCCTTGGTGGGGGACCGCCCAGGTCCTGTTTCAGCAATACGTTTCTGCTTCAAAAAAGGACTTTTCTCCCTAATTGTTAGGGCTATTTACAAAGTATAAATAGGTCCTTTTTCCCCTGCAGTAACACACGAATTTTAGGGCCTTGGAAACACAAATTCCTTGATTTTGATTGAGAATCAAAGATCAAAATACCCTAAATTCAATTCCATAATCAGCCATAGAATATTGAAAAGTGTTTCAATAATCAAGAGGATCATCTAGCAATCCAACAAGAAGGTGTTCTTGGTTCATTCGCATGTGGATTACCATTAGAGGGTGGTTACGTTATCACCTAAGGCTTGGATCAATTCATCACATTGTAGAACAAGGAGAAGATCAAAATCTTCATCAACGATTATGATATTCGATTTGAGATTCGTTTTTTAGATTCAAAATTCAAGTTAAACTTCATCGCATTCAAGGTAAGTAAATTCTATCTCATATTAATTTCTAACCTCTTCATGCTAGACGGATCTTAGGGCTAGGGTTTTGATGTTAAAGTTAAATCTTCCGCTGCGTTTGTAAACCCAAAACCCAACAGTGGTATCAGAGCCCTGTCTTGCCATGATTAGGATTGAAATTACATGCTAGATTTAATATGATTATTTGCTACCATGTGATATGATATAGATCTAGATCCTAAGTGTTTTTGTTTCTATGAAAAATAATTATATGTGATATGCCATGATTCAAGATTAATGATAAATTAATTAGATTAGTTTATCACATAGGTTATTAATCTTTTAATATGATTAAATTAGATTTGTAATTTCTCAAAATTGAATCAAATTGTTTGTATGATATTTTGTGAAGCCCTATGTTCATGATTATGTTCACATGAGATCTATGTTATAACCATGCGATGTTTGTTACATGTTGAAAATCTTCTAAATATTTAAATCTTATGCCATTCCTTGATTTGAACACTTGTGATATTTTAGGGTATTTGATGTAGTTTTGACTCAGCTGAGTGCATCTTATATCTTAATTTGTGATCAAGGTGAGATAATGGCTGATGTAGTTTTGACTCAGTTAGGTGCATCGTTCCATGTCTCACATGTTTGAAAAAGGTTTTGATTTAATAGGTGCTTTCAAATGAGATTTGACCCAAGGCATAGATGAGATTTAAAACATTCTTTTGATATGTGATATCTATTGAAATCTCATAAAATATCTAAGAGTCATATAGTGATATGATTGATGTTTCTACCTAAATAGCTTGATTTTGGGCATTGACTCAGTTAAACCAAAATCAAGTGAAATATGGATCTTAGCCTACTATGATTATATGATACATGTTTGTATTTGAAGGTATATAATTTAGTGAGAGTATTTGTGAAATAGATTATTTGCTCTTAGATGATAAATGTGTTGATATTGATATGTGTTCATATAGTTTGCATATTTTGTTATAGAAATATCATTACACAATAAATTACGATTCGTCCTTATGAAGGACAAAGTTCGAAAGGAACGGTACAAGTTATCCTGATTTGATCAGACGCTCAAGAAGTGTTCTTAGGCAAATGTGTACATTCTTGACAAATTCATTCCTGCTGAACCCACTGCAAATGTTGCAAAGGGCAGATAGGGAGCAACATAAGACACATAGAGATGATTCCTATGATGTTGTTTGTCTTATATTTGCCACCATGTTTGAAGGCTCTTATGAAGAACCTTGAACACATGGAAGCTCCTTTTGTTCTAGCACAACGCACAAAGGAAGAGTTCCAAGTGTAAGCTAGACGAGAGAGATTTGTTGTGGTGAAGGCTCTTAATGCATGAGATGCAAAAGGAGCAATCCGCAAGTGTGTTGATGGTTAACACAATAAAGGGGTTCAAAAGGGAAAGTAAAGAAGGTAAAGCAAAAGTTGCTAAACCTAGGGCAAAAGTTGCCAAAGCCAAAAGGCTAAACCCAAAGTGTCTCAAAAGGATGCATTTTGCTACCATTGCAATGAGATTGGTCATTGGAAGCAAAGTTGCAAGGCTTATTAGGAAGGCCTAAAAGGTGAAAAAGGGCAATATGATTGCTATTACTTCAAGTATCTATATGATAGATATTTTCCTTTCTACTTCTTGTTCTTGGGTATATGATACCGGATTTGATCTCACATTTGTTCGAATGTGCAAGGAACATAAATTAGAAAGCTACTCAAAGAATGTGAATTAAACCTATGCGTGGGAATGGAGCAAGAGTTGCTGCATTAGCCATAGGGACTTATGAAGTCAATTTTACCTAGTGGACTAGTACTTGTTTTGAACAAAGTGTTACTACGTTCTGGATTTGAGTTTTGTTTCTTATATGGATAATGAAGGATATAATTTTCTTATTGAGAATAAGAAGTTTTATATTCATTTAATGATATGTCTTATTGTATTGCATATGTCATTGAATGGTCTTCATATCCTTGATGTTAAGAAACAAAATAATATTGAAGATAACGATAATATAAGTGAGAAATCTAAACCGAATAATATGAACAATACGTGCATATGGCATTGACGGTTTGGTCTATTAAATAAGAAACATATATCTAAACTCCATTAACATGGGCTTTTAGACTCATATGATTTTGAATCATTGAGGAATGTGGATCTTGTTTATTGGGATTATTGACTAAATCACGCTACACTAAGAGTAGTGGGAGGGCTAGTGACTTATTGGTCCTTATACATGAGATTTATGTAGACTATTAAGCAGCATTGCTAGGAAAGGATTTCGGTATTTCATCACATTCACCGGTAACTTATCTAGATATGGCTATGCCTATTTGATGAAGTCCAAAGGTGAATCGTTTAAGATGTTTTGAACATTTCAAGATGAAGTACAAACCTATCTTGGCAAAACTATTAAAGTACTTCGATTAGATCGAGGTGGTGAATATTTGAGCCAAGAGTTTGACAATCATCTCAAAACTGTGAAATCATTTCAGAGTTGACTCTACCCGAAACACCACATTGTATGGTGTGTCTGAAAGGAGGAATTGAACCTTATAGGACATGGTTCGTTCGATGATATGTCAAGTTGACTTTCCTATTACCTTTTAAGGATATGCATTAGAAATAATGCGGTTACACTGAATTGTGCCCCTACTAAATCGATTCCTTAGTCCCCACATGAGATGTGGCATGAAAGAAAACTTAGTTTGTCTTCATGAAGATTTGGGTTTGCAAAGCTTATATGAAGAGACTAGTCTCCGATAAATTAACACCTAAATATAACAAGGTTATTTTCAAATATTAATTTTACAACCGCAAAGAGAACAAAATGTTCGTTTCTCTGTATGATCCGTTTCTTGAGAAATATTTTCTCAATAAAGAATCTAGCGGGAGTAAAATTAATCTTGAAGAAGTTCAAGAACCTGAAAATGACATGGAACCAAGAGTAGAGATGAAACCAAGTTCACGAGGAGTTGTGGAACCGGTTTAAGATGCATAAGTCCATCGTAGATCGGATAGGTTACGGTCCAAACTCAAGAAATATTGATTTCTCCTATCGAAAAGTAATAAAGTGGAAATCATTGAGAATGACGATCCTACTTCCTATCTTGAGGCGATGTCCACTCCTAATTCGGATAAATAGTTATGAACCATGGAGTCCGAATTACAATCCATGTTTGATAATCAAGTTTGGAACTTGATTGAGCTACCTGAAGGTGTAAAAACTAAAGGGTACAAGTAGGTCTTCAAGACCGACATGGATGGGAAGGTGTATACTTTCATGACTAAGGATTGTAGCAAAGGGATTTAAGCAAATTCATAGTATTGACTATATTGAAACCTTTTCGCCAGTTACAATGCCAAAGTCTATTAGAATTTCAATTGCCATAATCACATATTATGACTATATGATATGACAAATGGATGTCAAACAGCTTTCTTAAAAAGGAAAGATTCTTAAGGATGTGTATAGTACACAACCCAAAGGTTTGTCGATCCAAGAAATTCTAATAAAGTATGCATGTTGCGAAGATCCATGAGATGGGTTGAAGCAAGCTTCAAGGAATTGGAATCTTCATTTTGATGAATCGGTCAAAGAGGTTGATTTCATCAAGTACGAAGATGAACCTTGTGTATACATGAAATTCAGTGGGAGCGTAGTATTATTTATATTATTTTATGACAAGGATATCTTACTCATTGGAAAATGAAGTTCCGACACTTAAGACTGTCATGTCTTGGTCAAGAAAAAGTTTCTCAATGAAAGATATGGGTGAAGCCGCTTACATCCTTGGCATCAAGATCTATAGAGATAGATCTAAAAGGATAAATTGATTTGAGTCAAAGTACTCACATTGATAAGGTTCTTAGAAGATTCTAAGAAATGTAACTTGTCAATGGGTCATGGTGTTACTCTTAGCAATACTTATTGTCTTATGATAAATGGTGAGCAAAAGGGAATGAATGAAGTTTCATATGCTTCAGCATTTGGATCTGTTATGTATACCATGATTTGTATTAGACCCGACGTCTCGTATACTCTAAGCATGACGAGTCGATACCAATCTGATCCTGATGAGAACCATTGGATGGGAGTTAAGACGATCCTTAAGTACTTGAGAAGAGCTAAGGATACATTCTTGATATTCAAAAGGTTGGAACTTAATCTTGTTGTAAGGGTTACATAGATGCTAGCTTCCAAACTGACAAAGTTAATTTAAAATCGCAATTAGGATTTGTGTTTATGCTTATTAGAGGTGCGATTTTGTTGGAAGAGTTCCAAGCAGAAAATCGTAGCCAATTCTACTACTAAGGCCAAATTTTAGCAACATCCGATGCAGCTAAGGAGGCAGTTTGGATCAAGAAGTTCATTAGTGACTTGGAAGTTGTTCCAAGTATCACTAATCTGGTGGAACTTTATTGTGACAACAATGGTGCCATTGTGCAAGCAAAGGAACCAAGGTCACACCAGAAATCCAAACACATACTTAGACATTTCCATCTCATTCGAGAGTTCATTGATTGGGGAGACGTTAAGATATGCAAAGTATCAACCGATGATAACATTGGGGATCCGCTTACAAAGCCCCTCGCACAAGCGAAGCATGATGGTCATGTTAGGTCCATGGGTATTAGATACATAGATGGAGCCTAGTACAAGTGGGAGATTGTTGGTGTAGTGCCCTAGGCATTTAGTTATGTTTGACTTATTATCTAAGCTGCTATGTAGTCATATTTATCATTTATTATAGAGAAAGTATTATTTGATTCATTATATGTTTTGCATGTTTATTATATTGAACTACGTCCCTATTTGTTGAGAATAACTAGTATAAGTTGGTAGTGGATAATCATGAGATGATTATATGCATATGATGCACATAACACTTATGGATACTTGCTAGAGAACAAGTATTGGACATGACCTACCAATGAGACTTATGACATGGTCAATAGTCATATGTGTCATGAATAAATCTCATGATAGTCGTGTTATTGAATCCTTATACCTGAGACTATCATCGTCTTCCACATGACAAAGATCGTGTTTAATCTAGTCTAACACTATCTTTAATATGATAGCAATAAGGGCTATGTTAGCACGTTTGGAATCATGTAGTGAAGAATGATAAGTCAAGATGGGATTTGTCCCTCTTATGAAGAGAGATATTTACTTGGGCCCCTCAATGAATGTTGTTGATGAAATGTGTGGCCGCAGTCAAGTGATTTGATAAAGATCAAATACATTTGCATTATCAACATATTCAAAATCGAGAAAGCATTGAACGGAATGAGTTGACATAGAGCATGACTCATGTTCAATTGGATATCATGGACAAAAGGATTATAACATTGGATCTATTGAGGAATCAAGTCTTGATGTTATATTAATTGGGTGGACATAATGATTAGCTAGAAGTCACTTATGTCTTGTGAGGTCGATGTTTCGACCCACTACCAATATAATATAATTCCTTTTGGGTCACATACAAAGAACGAATTTGATTCGGGCTGAAATTATGGATTCTGGACACATGGGCGACCGCCGGGGTTTACTATGGGCGACTGGCCACAAGTCAAACGTTGACTTGGACGACTGCTCATATGGACTTCGAAAATAGTGCATTAGAGACTGTACAGGTGGGCGATCACCCAGCCCCATATGGGCGACCGCCCATGTGGATTTTCAAAGAAGGATAAAACTGCTGGGCGACCGCCCAGGTCCCGTTTTAGCAATACGTTTCTGCTTCGAAAAAGGACTTTTCTCCCTAATTGTTAGGGCTATTTACAAAGTATAAATAGGTCCTTTTTCCCCTGCAGTAACACACGAATTTTAGGGCCTTGGAAACACAAATTCCTTGATTTTGATTGAGAATCAAAGATCAAAACACCCTAAATTCAATTCCATAATCAACCATAGAATATTGAAAAGTGTTTCAATAATCAAGAGGATCAATTCACCTAAGGATTGGATAAATTCATCACATTGTAGAACAAGGAGAAGATCAAAATCTTCATCAACGATTTTGATATTCGATTTGAGATTCGTTTTTCAGATTCAAAATTCAAGTTAAACTTCATCGCATTCAAGGTATGTAAATTCTATCTCATATTAATTTCTAATCTCTTCATGCTAGACGGATCTTAGGGCTAGGGTTTTGATGTTAAAGTTAAATCTTTCGCTGCGTTTGTAACCCCAAAACCCAACACGACCTTCGGTCTCAACTTTTAAGTTTGACTTGTGAGGGAAACCGGCGTAAAAAACATACACTTGGGCTTTATGACTCGTACTAAGCCAAAAACCAACCGGGGTCTTGGACGAAGTGTGACACAAAGAGTGCATGGCTTACACGGGCTAGGATGGACTGTTTGGGATGACCCCATGCGCGCTCGAAAGGTGTCTGGCAGACCAACCGAGCTGCAACTGAACGGTCATCCCGGGTTACAGGTCGTAGTGTGCAGTGTACCGAGGCAGCAAGTGCGCGTAGCGTGCGGTGTACCGAGGCAACAGTGCAAGTAGTGTGCGGTCACTAAATTCTTTTTCTGAGTAAAGCAGATATTTTCAGAATGTGTTTTAAAGAATTTATGCGCAGTTCAAAATGTAACATGAAAATCAAGTATGAACGGGAATGCACGAACATGCTATGATTTTAGATGAAAAATGCAACACATTTTTTTCTTTTCAAAGAACCGTTCGATGTTTTGAACAACACACACAAAAACGAGGAAGGGTAAACGAAAGTTTGACCCACGGAATGCTTTTTGAAAACGACGGCAGTTTTGAAAAAGTATCCTTGTCCCCAGCGGAGTCGCCAACTGAAATTACCCGGATCGCGCGGACTGCGGCGAGCAGTTGTCTTTCGCGGTGTTTGGGACCTCACTTTCAGGAAGGAGAGGAGTTGCCACGCAGTTTTGTATTTTGAGCCCAAACGTTGAAAATGGCTTTGAAAAACGTGTCGTTTTGTATTTTGAGCCGCAAACTTTGGAAATGGCTTTTAGTACCAGAGACTGTTAGGTTCGGAGGTCACGTTACGTTTCGGGAAGAGTATGTTGAGATCACTCGAAACGCCTCGTATGATGAGTCTTTCTACCTTTCTCGAAATTGTGTGTGTGTGTGTGTGTGTTGCATTTTTGAAAATGGGGGCTTGAATGACAAGCTTAATCTTGATTTGAATGTCGAATGTTGATTTTATGATTCTTGGAAAAAGCGAGCGTTTGAATGACAAACGTCGGTTTTGGAATTTTTTAGGAAAAAAGGCGCGAGTGATGAGTTTGAATCTTTAGCTTAAGTGTCAAATGTTGACTTTTATGAAAAGAGCGTTTGAATGTCAAACGTCGGGTTTTGAGTTTAAAAATGATCGTTTGGATGCCAAACGTCACTTTTGCGCGTTTTGAAAGGGAGCTCGAATGACGAACTCCGGTTTTGAACCGGGCATTACATTGTTAGCGATTTTATGAAAAAAGGCATTAAATGAGATGCGATCAACGAATCGTTTTGCGACTCGGAATTTGATAAATAAGTACTATCACGAGCCAAACGGCTCGAACTTGTAAATGACAGTATTTAAAATGCGGTATCAACGGAATCAAACGATCCGGACATTAAAGATGCGATCGACGAGCCAAACGGCTCGGACTTGTAAAGTTGCATAATTTAAATGACAATATCAACAGATCAAACGATCCGGACTTGTAAATGACTATCACGAACCAAACGGTTCGGACTGTAAAGTTGCGAATCAACGGATCAAACGATCCGAACTATAAATGACATAAACGTAAAGAACGGGACCGGAATGCCGTTTTAACCCGAGATTACTTCTCTTACGGGAGAGAAGATGATCTTGGGGTAAAATGTATCGGACCCCGTAGACGGCGTTATGTCTACATTTCAATGATTTTGACCAAAGCGATTATAGCGTTTGACGCGTAAATCAAGATGGAACGAGTGTTTAGGGAGAGAGAGTGTTACCTATGACTAGGGGTTGACTCTTTTGGCTTGGTTGATGTATATGGGATATGGTTTAGTGTTTTAAAAGGTGTTTTGAGTTTGTTTGGTTCGTGTTTGATTGAAAAATGAGGTTTCATGCAAATCGAGACAAAACGGGACACGGGAGGGGTTGGAAATGGTTTATGCCGTGGGCTTTTGGGAAGAGTGATTAATATTTTTCTCTTTTGAAATTTTTGACAGCCCTTGTATTTATAGGGTGATTTTGTAAAACAATCCGGATGGATGGACTTTTCCTCAATTTGGGGAGGTATTTTGGTATTTTGAAAAATTCGGGGACTTTTTTGCAATTCTGGAAAATTGGGTAAAACCGTCCGGACGGACTGTCACTCAATTTCAGGGGAATTTTGGTCTTTTCACCTTGAAATTTGATTGATGTTGATTGGAGGGCCTTGGCATGTGTGCCACGTGCCCCTGTGACTCACCTAGGCTAGGGTTTTCGTTCCGTTATTCCCGATTTTGTCCCCTTTTTTAAATAAATGTCCGAAAAATGTCCGAAACGCCACCAGAAAGTGCCGAAAAGTGCGATTTTCGGGAAAAGCTGTACTTTTACGTGTGATAACTTGTGTTGAGTACGCTTTGACATTGGGATGCACGGGGCAGTCTCGGGACGTCTCGTTGGCTTGAGAACGGGGAGTTTAACAGGTTTCGGTTAACCTGGAAAGGGCCAGTTAACGGATTCCGATTAACTTACGGATTTTGACGATCCAAATTTGGGTACTTACATGGGGGGGTAAAATCAAAGATAATGCAGTCTGAGATAATGCAATCCAAGGATCAGCCTAATCCTTCACCTGGATTGACTAGGATTTGTTGTAATTTCATGTATATCTTTTCCTAAAAGTACTTTAAATCAGTTGAAGTAAATAGGTAGGATTATTGTGATAGAATATTGTTGGAAATATTAGTGGGTTTAAAGGAAATTTGAGAATTTTTACTAAATGGGTTATTTGTTAGATGACTAAATTGAATATGGGTTTGTGTTCTACTCCATAATAACATTGAAATCGAATATTTATTTTTCCAAAATGGCTAATGGATAAATGAGATATTAAGGTTCAAAGTTAGTGGGTTGAAAGAGGAAAAATGTGGTTATACCACATGTAATGGGAATATAAAATCTAGAAAGTTTAAATACTCCCACATTGATAAATGGTATGAAAGATAAGCATAGAGGCTCTTTCCCGCACATATTGGCTCAGGGGTGATGCAAATCATGGTCTGAATTAGGCTTCGAGCTATCGAACTGATGTCCATGCGCGTCATGCGTACACTAATGTGTCTCCAAATTGGCCTACTCGCGATAGCCCACATTTTACTATTTTTTTATTGAATCAGAAATAAATTCTCATGATCATGAACATATTTGTAACAGCCACTCAAGCTTAAGATCTGATTTGATTTATTCCTTTTGTAATAGTCATGCAAAATTAAAATGGTGTTAATTTCGTAATTGGTGATTATTGTTCAGTATGGCCAGTTATGGTTATAAGATGGAGCCATCATAAACCATTTGGATACACCAAACTTTCCAGCAACCTCCGATCTCTCTCTTGCTGCATATTGTTACCAATATCTTTCCTTGGCCTCCTTGCATTTCTACATCTTGGTGATACTATCCCGGCACGCTGTCAATTCACTGGGAACTTTAGATGCAAAGTGCCCCTGGTCCGCATGTTCTATCCTGGGACTCTCGTCTAATGCAGCCTCAAGCACTATCGATGAGGGGATGAATCAGTCTTAAGGAAACTGATTCATCAGGGCACATGCACAACAAGATTGTTACTGCCGATTCATTTGCTTTACAGTTTTAATTTTATTTAAATCTCTATAATTTTATTTCATTCTGTAATTGTAATTTTGCTAACAATCTTAAGACTTATCCCCTTGAAAAGGGATACGTTTTACATAGTATTGAATAGATAAAATTGTTTTCTGTTTCAGAAATGGCTAATGAACAGAATGTGATTTGAAAGGAAACCGTGTTTGTGACCTAAACTGTAAATGGTTCTCAATGCACTACTGTTGTGACTAATTCTCAAACTGTGCACATCTCAACCCCCCAGCTGAAAATCCTTAAAAGTTTGTTGGCCACAACTTCAAGAGGTGGCAGGAAAAGATACTTTTTTATTTGACCACTCTGAATTTGGCTAAGTATCTGGAAGAAGATATGCCAAATGTGGCAGAAAACAAGAGCGGTGTAACTGTTGGGTTTTGGGGTTACAAGCGCAGCGAAAATTTAACAAAGAACATCAAAACCCTAGCCCTTAGATCCATCTAGCATGAAGAGATTAGAAAAACCATGAAATAGAATTACATACCTCGAATGCGATTTGGTTTGTCTAAATAGATCTCAAAATTCAAGCCTTGGAATTTTTGATGTTGAATCGGATCTTCTTCTTCCTTGTTCAAAACCTTCGTGATGAAATCAACAATGGAGATCTTCAAGCTTTAGGGGATAAAGCAACATCCCTCTAATGGTGATCCACACGCGAACGAACCAAGAACTTTTCTTGTTGGATTGCTAGATGATCCTTCCCGATTATTGAAACGATTTCAATAATCAATGGCAAAAACTATGAAATTAATCAAGGCCTAGGATTTTATAAATCTAGAACAATGATGTATGGAGGTGAGAGAGATTTTATGGCTGCCCAAAGTTTAAATTTATATCCAATCTAAATCCCCTAACACTTAGGGTAGAAACCTTGTCAAACTATAAAACCAATCCGGCCTTGGAACTGCGTACGGGCTAAAATTCGCTACGGGCACGAGTCGTGCCCAAGGGAACGAGTCGTGCCAGGCCAAAATCACTCGTGATACGAGTCGTGCCCCAAAAATCAGTCGTGCGGGTTCCGAGAATGACTCGTGCTCAAGATCATGAGTCGTGCCCAATGAATGGCAAGATATGTCGCATGGTATAACAGGACAGAAAACGATTTTCCAATGTGGCCAAGTATGTCGCACGGTATGCCAAGCCAAAATTCCAAGTTTCAGCCAAAATCAAACTTGTTCTTTGTGTCTGACCCAAAAGGAATTATATTATATTGGTAGTGAGTCAAAATATGACCTCTATCAAATCACTTGAGTGTGGCCACATGAGTCATGGTCTATGTCAACTCATTCCGTTCAATGCTTTCTCGATTTCAAATATGTCGATAGTCCAAACGCATTTGACCTCTATCAAATCACTTGAGTGTGGCCACACTGTAAGTACCCAAATCCGGATCGTCCAAATCCGTCAGAAAGTTAACCGAAATCCGTTAACTGGCCCGCTCCAGGTTAACTGGAACTCGTTAAACTCCCCGTTGCCGTGCCAACGAGACGTCCCGGGACTGCCCCGTGCATCCCGACGTCGAACCGTACTTAGCACGTGACATCTCACGTAAAAGTATGGCTTTCCCTAAAAAACGCATTTTCCGGCACTTTCCGGGGGCGTTTCGGACATTTCCCGGACTGTTATTTTAAAAAAGGGACAAAACCAGGACCGAGGGACGAACTCCCATGCAAAGGGTGAGTCACTGGACACGTGTCCAGCATGCCACAGCCCTCTCGTCACCTTTCAATCACAAATCAAGCTGAAAAGACCAAAATGCCCCTGGTTTGCAAGCCAAGTCCGGCCGGACTCACTGTGCACATTTTCTGAAATTGCCAGCAAGTCCTTCAAATTCCCAAAATACCACAAAACCCCCTGGATTCAGGCCAAGTCCGTCCGGACTCCTACTGCAAATTTCACCTATAAATAGAAATGGCTGTCAAAGCCAAAAGAGGAGGATTTTTACACCAAAAATCACCACCCCCCACGGTCCAAACTGGTTTTCACCCCTCCCGAGCTCCCGTTCTGTCTCGATTCGCGTGAAACCTTCGTATTTCGATCAAATATGCACCCTACAACTTCGAAACAACCTTTCGAATCACTTTCCGTGTCCCGTACACACCTCCCGAGCCAAAGGAGTCGACCCTAGCCATAGGTATAACTCCCTCTCTCTAAATCTCCCATTCCGTCTCGGTTTACGCGCCAGTCGCTATAACCGTTTCGAACGTCGTTATCAAAATGTAGACGCCTCCGTCTAACGGGGTCCGATACGTTTTAGCCCCTCGATCCTCTTCTCTTTCCGTAAGAGAAGTAATCACGGGTTAAAACGGCGTTCCGACCCCGTTCCGTTTACTTTTATGTCATTTACCATTCCGAGCCGTTTGGCCTCGTTGATCGTCATTTACAATTCCGAGCCGTTTGGCCTCGTTGATCGTCATTTACAATTCCGAGCCATTTGGCCTCGTTGATCGTCATTTACAATTCCGAGCCGTTTGGCCTCGTTGATCGTCATTTACAATTCCGAGCCGTTTGGCCTCGTCGATCGTCATTTACGAATCCGGATCGTTTGATTCCATTGACACCGCTTTAAATACTGTCATTTACAAGTCCGATCCGTTTGGATTGTGATAGTATTTACTTTTCAAAGTCCGAGTCGCAACCCGATTCGTTGATCGCATGTCATTTAATACGCATTTTTTCCGTAAAAATCGTTAACAATGTAATGCCCGGTTCAAAACCGGAGTTCGTCCGTCGAACTCTCTTTCAAAACGCGCGAAATGACGTTCGGCCTCCGAACGCTCATCTTCAAACTCCAAGCCGCCATTTGACACTTAAAATCATTTAATACGCATTTTTCCCGTAAAAATCGTTAACAATGACTCGCCCGGTTCAAAAAGCCGGAGTTCGACCTTCGAATTCCTTTTCAACTCAAAGTCGACGTTTGCCACGCAAACGCTCATTTCAACTCAAAATCGACGTTTGCCACACAAACGCTCATTTAAACTCAAACCGACGTTTGTCATTCAAACGCTCGTCTTTTCAAAAGTCACCTAATCAACGTTTGTCATTCAAACCAAGATTAAGCTTGTCATTCAAGCCCCCATTTCAAAACACACACACACACACACACGATTTCGAGAAAGGTAGAAAGACTCGTCATGCGAGGCGTTTCGGGTGATCTCGTCATACTCTACCCGAAACGTAACCTGACCTCCGAACCTAACAATCTCTGGTACAAAAAAGATTTTTACTCGTTTTTGCTGCCAATAAAAATGATCCCCGTTTTCAAAAGTCTTTTCCTAAGTTTTTGCTACCAATAAAAACGACACATTTTCACAAAAGCCGTTTCTCAATGTTTGGGCTCAAAATACAAAAACCGCGTGGCGACTCCTCATTTTGTTCCTTCCCATGAAGCGAGGTCTCAGAAACCAACCCCTCCGCGAAAGACAACCGCCTTTTCCGCGCCCCCCGCCCGCGCGCGAAAAAGATCGGGTAATTTCGCTTGGCGACTCCGGCCAGGGGAAAAGATACTTTTTTTAAAACTGCCGATGTTTTCTAAAAAGCCTTCCGTGGGTCAAACTTTCGTTTACCCTTCCTCGTTTTCGTGTGTGTGTTACTTTAAACCTCGAACGGTTTTTTCTCAAAGGCATTACATTGTCAACTTTTCAAAATCTTACCATGTTTGTGCATCCCCATTCATGTTTGATTTTCATGCTGTCTTTTGAACTGTGCATCATAAATTCTTTAAGACACATTCTGAAAAATCTCTGTTTTACTCAGAAAAAGAATTTTAGTGACCGCACACTACGCGCACTTGCCGCGGAACACCGCACTTCACGTGCACTTGCCGCCTCGGTACACCGCACACTACAACCCCTAACCCGGGATGGCCTTATCGCTGCACTCCGATTGGTCCGCGGACACCTTTCGGGGGCGCACGGGGTCGTCCCAAACATCCCATCCTAGCCCGTGTAAGCCATGCACTCTTTGTGTCACACTTTGTCCAAGACCCCGGTTGGTTTTTGGCTTAGCTCGTGTCATAAAACCTAAGTGTATGTTTTTCACGCCGGGCCCCGCTCCGAGTCAAGCTCAAGAGTTCGAGACCAAAGGTCGTTCCCGACCCGAAGTCTTGAGCTTTTTAGCCTTGACTTTGACGCGGAGCTCTGTCGAAAAATATACCCGAAGGTTCAATGTGACGCCGTGTCACCAAGCCTCGTCGTATGTACCGTGCCAGCCACAACTTGGCCAACGCTAAAAAGCTAAGGTCTCTCGCACAAGCGAGTCAGGAGAGGTCATGCCCAAATTTTGGCACGATCCCCGCCTTAACTTAAGGACGTTGACTTCGACCGTGGCCCGTACGTCACACACGTTGAAAGTTTGCGTGATCAGCTAGCCTTAAGTTCACTTTTTCCTTTGTCGGTGGAACTCGCTTGCCTTATCAGACCTCGCTCGGGATAGTCTGTCCTGAGAAAGATGATCTACAATGGAAACGAGGGTCTTATAAGCATAGTGACGAGATCCACTGATTAGAGCTCTAGGATTAGTTGCGAAAAAGAAGACACGCTCTTTTCCAACCAATTAGGACTCTGAGAAAACGAGCTTTAAGTAAACTTTAATCGATAACTGCACATTGCACAAGCCCGAAAACCTTGAGCCATATACCCTTTTCCGAAGCCTAAACCCTTCCTTTCGTTCCCTGCAGCGAGCAGAAAGTGGTTCAGATTTCCGGGTCAGCGCCTTGCCAGATCACGGCAACGCCGGCCGTACAGGTTCTTCTGGTTCCCTCGGTTCCCTCGACGAAATTTCGACATGTCTAGCTCACCGAGAAATCGTGACGGGGAAGGACCCCGCCACCGGTAATGTATATGGCATTGGAAGAAGCCATCCGGGCTTGTGAGGTTCACAAGAGGCGTAAAGAAGATCGCCAGTAATTTCGTGGTACGGCCTTTCCGAATGAGCGAGGTATAGCAGCCTATCCCCTAGTCGAGACGGTACTTTTGTCCTAGTTGAGGATGACGATTCCCAAAACCAGCTCCACCAAACCTTCAATCGGGTTCCTCCCCGCCAACTTACGGGATGCCTTCCAACCAAGGAAACAAATGACCTAGGCTCCATGTTGCCACCTCTCGTGGCAACCCTGTCAATTTTGGTCACCCAAGTGCTACACCCATCACTCAATATCACTACCGCACCGCTGACCATCTCAGATGCCAATATCCCTCAATATCCTCCCGTGTTCGTCCCGTTGCCTATACACGAATCCCTAAACACCGGGGACAAACCGTCCGATACGCCGTAAAAGGCTCCCGTATATTCTCATATACCAAGCCTTCCACCTCCAATCACTACCGCTCACGTGGTAGCACCCGGCGCCGAGCCTCACAGCCCACCACTGACCCAACCTTAGCCTGGATGGTCGAGCGGATGAAAGACCCGAAAGCCACCATGAGCAGCTCAAATCAGGAAACGCTCAAATCCATAGATCCGGAATGGTCACGCCTCTCCCGCCAAGTTCGAATGCCGAGATGGACCGATTCGATGGAACCGAATAACCTCAAACGCACGTCGACACTTACGTTCTCGCATGAGAGCAAAAGGAGCAACCTCCAAAGAAATGGCCGACCACTTCCAGATACGCTCAAAAGTTCAACGTTACGATGGTTTCGAGGGTCAAGCTCGCGAATCGCCACACTGGGAACAGATCGCAACATCTTCCCCGGAACGGTACAGATCCAACCTAGAGTGGGAAACAAGTCGCGAGGACTTAATCACCACCGAGCGTAAAGCGGATGAAAGTGTTGGGGAATTCTACAAGAGATGGAGCCGGAAACTCTCCCGCGAGATCATGGAGCCACTCTCCAAAGATGAACAGATGCGGATCTTCAAGTCCCGCTTAAGACCGGTCCATCGAACTCTCATCGATCACAATTTCTTCCTGCATCTCCGGCCATGGTCAATGCCGGCTCACGCTTCGAGAAGGATCTCAAGGAAAAGTTGGCTACCGCACAGCCATACAGATACCGCTCAACACCATTCAATCCCGCACCGGCCCCGGCAAAGGGAAAGATACGTCCGTCAACTACGTCCATCGTGGACAACAATGGGTAAATGTAAACCCGGGCCCCGCAAAGCAACAGCTTCTACTCGAAAAAGCCTGTCGTACACTTCGACAAGTTGGACATGCCACCGAGCAAGATGCCGGAAGGGTTAATCAAGGAGGGTTTCCTTAAGCCCGTTGCCAATTACAAACCCAAAGTTCCCGTAGCCAATGCGGACAAGAGTAAATATCGCGCCTTCCATCGCATCACGGCCATACCACCGACAACCGTTTGGGGTTACGATACGAAATCCGTAACTTGATAGAAGAAGGCAAGTTAGAGCGCCCCGTGGCCCAATACGCCGAGAATCCCTTTCCGAACAATAACAAAAGTGGAATTCCATTGAGTGGGTGCCCAAGAAGAGTGCCACAGAACCCAGTTTCTCCGCCTCTCTCACTGAATCCTCCTCTAATGTCCACATCGCCTACGATGTTTGCGATCGCTCCGCCCGCCTCGGAGTACGAGTCTCGAGAAACCGTCCGAGCAATCCTCCGAGAAAACAGAAGAAGAAATCCTCTCAACAAGAATCGAGAGAAAGATACGAAGCCGAGATACCAAAGGTAGGTACACTTGGAGAACCCTCCGGGAGGTTCGACTACTACGTCTTGTACTCCGGCCACCCTTTTGCCTCCGTGCCATGCAAACTTTAGAGCAAACAGGTGGGAAAGCCAAAAAGTCCCGCTCGAAACCGTAATTCAGACCCCGGGATACCGGGAATACCTCGCATCTTGGTAATCTTATCGCGCCGAAGCCTAACCCTCCGCGGATCAGCCAAGGTTCAATTTGTCCAGCCTTCCGAGCTCGGACCGGCAAAGGAAGATCAAGGTCAGCCTTGGTAATCGCACTCGATCAATGTGCTAACCAAGGGCGGCAACCGCCACAGCAGCCTCAACACACTCCCGAGGTTCCACCAAAGGCTTTACCTTGCAAGAGGAAGACAGAAACGGATGGCCGGATGACTCTCCTTCTACGGATAGAGACGAGATCTACGACTCCCGCCTATATGGCGCATGATCACGTTCTCGTGACGAAGACTTACCGAGAGACGCCTGGGCACAACGAAGCTCAGACATCACTCTCAAACTCAACACCATATCACTCCCCGAGTATTGGTAGATAACGGGTCAGCCGTTAATGTCCTCCCTCTCGCATGATGCGAGCTCTCCGAATCCATGAAAGCCATCTCGATACCGTCTACTGACTATCAAGGCCTACGACAACTCGTCTCGCCCCATCCCGGGGACAAAGTGACTCTGGAACTCGGTTCGAAACCCAAATGGTGCCAAGAAAATTCCACGTGATGGACATTCCATCCGAATTCACAAATCTCTTGGGACGCCCTTGGCTACACCACATGAAAGCCATAGCTTCCACTCTCCATCAGTGCGTTAAGTTCATTAACCGGCAGGGAGATCTTGAAGTCATCCGAGGGGATAGTTTCCTCATAGGAAACGAGGCCGAGACAAGAGCCAAGCGTGTCCGCACTCGTGCACCTGGGGTTACCTCCTTCGAATCAACCAAGGGACTACCGGGGCAAATCTCATCGAATCCCTCGTAGTCCGGAGATGCCAACTATGTAAACGTACTCGAGCAAAAGTGCACTCGGCAAATCCGATACATCAAGTTCAACTGTCATTTCCAACATTTGGAGGCAGATTGGAAGGAAACGCTGAACATCGCAATGATGCGGGCACATAAACCCCCTGTCTCCGCCCGGAGATTTGTCAGCATTCTCCAAACTCACTCTCTGGCCCCGCTGTGCGAAGAGATCTTTGTGATAAAGGTCAACAAGCACCGTCATTCTCGTGATGAATGCATGGAAGTCGTATGGGATGTCCTCCACGAGGAACTACCCGCCGCACCCCTTTTCTCCAACGAAGAGCATGATGTTTTCCTAGCCGCTCCAAGAACGCAACCGGACGCAATACGTCCCTACACTCGGATTGAGCGATCGATGACGATGAATCTCTGACTCTCCGGAGTCGAGGACGCGGCACCCGCAAGCGCACCTCTCGCATTCACATGCTCGCTTTGAGGACGGAACTCCTTCCGATCAGGTCACCTATGACCAAGGTTCCAATACCATGGAAATTGTCAAGCTCAATGTCCAAGATGTGCAGCGGCTATCCGATAATTGGAAGCACGTGATTCACGCAACGAGGAATCCCTCTCGATCAAGTAAAGGACGACGACTTCGTCAATATCATCTACTCCAGTTATCCCGATGAAGCCAAGGATCCCGTCCTTGTTATCAGATTCTCGCAACACCAAGGTCGCCTCGATGATCGCTCGCTCATGGTAAACGAGGCCTTGGCCAAGCGAGCTCAGAGCTCATATTTACTTCCGAGTACCAGCCCCAGTGGCAACCGGCCCGTGCCGTCAGTCAAGCTTATACCCTCGAGCGCCGCCAAGGCCAAGGGCAACTGCGAAGGAGACCAAGCTCCTTACATCTGCGAAATTCTTCACCGCAAGGCAGAGTCAGCCTCCGACACAGGAAATGACTACCTCAGCATCAACATGCTTCAGTTCGATTCTACTCCCAGTCGTCACGGCCCCGGATTCAGACATCCTGCCAGTCGACCGCTAGCTCTGATAGACTTGGCGATCGAGCGAGATCCCGAGACCGTCAACATTACAGAATTCAATACCCCCGTGGGGTCAATCAAGCAGATATGGGCAAACTTCTTGGTGATCGAGATCAAGGAAGGCCGTATGGAATGTCCCAGTCCGACTTCCTTCGTCAATGTAATCCAAGTGTTCCCGCCATTCGGCGATTTGAATGTAATCACGGTTCTGGACACTAACCAGACGATGCGCACCTACGGAGACTGCCTAGGTCTCGCAAGGAAAGCTCTCATGGAGCTAGCCGCTCAAGAAAGTCGTCTTTGGGACAAAGACCAAGCTCGAAAGACCTACAGGGACCAAGCCCTTAAAGTGTCACAGGCCTTCAGCATGCAAAGCTAGAGGCCACTCTAGACCCGCTTCGACCTCAAGAGTTTTGCTCATGGCAACTTCCCGACTACCGTCTCGTTCTCATCCAACCCCTCTCGCCGTAAGGGTGGTCAACGGTCCCAATGACCTAGGAGATGGAACGACACAACGTAACGAATCCTGCCGCGTACCTTCCCGAGGAAAGCAAGTTCTCTGTGAAAGCGACGATGAAGACGATGAAACCATTCTCTTCCAAGCCGGGCATGAAGTCAACAAAACCGGACTCCCAAGGGTCCCGGGAGGATGGGAACGGATCGTTGCCGCACTCAAATTGAAAGGCCAACTCAGTGGAGGAAGGTCTATTTAAAAACAAGAGGAGGATGGAAATTCGCCTCGAGCAACTACTCGTGGAAATTCCACAACCCACGGCCTTCGTTTTACGTAAACGATCAACTGGGACAAAGAACTATCACATGGGCCGATGTTCGGGAAGCCGTGTACTCACCTTCCGACATACCCGCCACTCGGATAAAGCAGGAGAAAACTCTCCCCGATGGAGGTTTACCTAGACCGCCGCACGCAGCTCAAAAAAGCACTCGGCTATTCTCACATGGGAAGAAACGCAGCGCTAACTCTCGACGCAGCTCCGCCGCAAGAAGGTTGATCCTAGGCCCGAGTGGAGGAAAACTAGCAAACCACGAGTATCGCTGCACCCAACCTGCATGCCCCGAGTATGCTCAAGAAGAAGGAAAGGAACGCGATATATCGTGAAGAGATCAAGGAGACCGTTCGCTTAAGCCGAGAACTCTCCAACCTCCCCTGTGAGGGTTAGCAACACACAGCTCAGTTCCTGTGCAACCACCGCAGTTGTGCACCGACATTCGAACAATCACGTCAAACCGTAGGCTACCTCCCGCAGAGGCACCTAAGCGCATCCCGGGACGTAATCCGTCAAGCCGCCGAAGCTCCCGGAATTCATCCACAATCAATGAGTTGAGGGAAGACGTATGGCCCTATGCTACGAGGAATCCTCCTCTAACTATGGCTCAACTCGTGAGCACTGTTCGTAAGGGACCAAACCCGATGTCGCGTTCTAACCCGATCGGGTCAAATCCATGCATTACCACCTAAGGCCACCAAAAAGCCGACGGAGCTGCACTGTAATCCGGCCGCCCGAAGACGCAAATTCCTTGAAAGAGGACCCGATCCTCACTCGCTCAAGCAGACTCGTGCGAACATTTCCCTTTGGTCTATGCTCACCTCCTCTTATCCTCACAAGCTCAAGCTAGAGGAAAGCCCGGCCCGTACCATGGTCCCCGTGGACGCAACCCCGCATGAGGTCATTCGATGATTGGCAACATCCACTATGGCAACATTATCACCTTCACGTATTTGGACCTTCCAAAATTTGGGGCCGATCACAACGAGCCGCTCTACATCACAGCCTCCAAACTGACGAGCGTCGCCTTCCCCGCGTGTTGGTAGACGGAGGTTCCGGAATGAATGTCTTGCCCGCCAAGATGATGGACCCGCTTGACATCAAGCCCACGCATCTTAAGCCTTCACCCACACCGTCAAGGCCTATGACTCTACTTCCCGTACAGTTCTCGGGGTTGCTACTCTCAACATCTGGTTCGCAAGCGGGTGATCCCCACCGAATTCCAAGTGTTGGACATTCCAATCACTTTCACAGCCCATCCCGGGGCGTCCCCGTCGCATCAAATCAATGGCGTGGCATCCACCCTTCACCAAAGGCCTCAAGTTCATGCAAGGCAACGAGCTAACTACGCCTACGGCGACAAAGTGTCACCACCGAGGGGACCAAAGACTAACGACATTCCAAAAGATTGGAAATCAAGCATAATGACGACATGCCATTAATCGGATTCACTCGAGACCTCCAAGATCCAAATATGCAACGTGGACCTTCCACTGCCTCACGACCGCATTCCTCCCGCCATGAGGATGATTAAACTCATGAACTTCATCCTGTGACTGGGCTCGGCAAAAGGCCGCAAGGCCAATACCAAGTTATTGAAGTCAAGGACCACACCACGGTCCAGTGGGCTTGGCTACGTGCCAACACCGGCCGACATCAAGGAAGACAAAAGGCTCGCCCGCACCAAGGCAAGCAGCCCCACAAAAGGGGAACCTCCGACGGCACACCCAATCTCCGACCTTACAGCTTTGACCTCGCCATTACTTCACCAAGGGAACCGACAAAGCAGAACCGAGGGGACCAACAAGGGAACCGACAAGAGAACCAGGGGACCAACAAGGGAACCGACAATGTAACTAAGGGGACCGACACTGAACCGACAGCAGAACTAAGTGGGACCAACAATGAACCGACAGCAGAATCAGGGGACCGACAAAGTGGAACCGATGAAGATGAGAAAGAAGCAGGATAGTCAACGCCAAGACTACGTAAAGAATGGAACAGCCTAGCACGGGAACTCAAGCGTTTCAGAGGACTCAAAGCTAATCCGATAAGGGAGCGTTCCTCGACATCACAACTCTACTCGGACCAACCGCCACCACAGCCCAAAGATGAGTACACATTCAAGGGAATCCTGCACTTGGAGGAGCAACTCAAGGTACTCTCCATGGGAAACAAGTTGTTCGGATCAGCCGCCGAGGCCACATTCGAGACAAGAAGTCCAAAGCGTAAGGAACCGTAATTCATAGAAGACGCTCTCAGCTGACCACTCTACAGAGTCTTTTTGAATAAGTCATGGAGTTGCCTAACTTGATCGATCGGGCTCCGACAACAAAGATGATCGCCATGATAGGGACAGCAGGAGCCAAGCCTCTCGATCCCCGCACCCTCATCAAGCATCCAAGAATGCCACCGAAGAATTGGGTAACTTTCACCGACCAAGGGCAAGCCAAAGTGCACTGGAAGACAAGCCGGGCCCGCACCCACATCTCCCTAAACCCGGTCTCAAACCCTCTCGAGTCCTCCTGTCGAGTCCAGCCCCTTCCGAGTCATCCAACGGCCTTACGCCGGAGGACTATAATGTTGTGAGCCTAATCATGTATTCCCGTTCTTGTTTAATGAAAAGTCCGACCTTTCTGAGTATCCTCTCATTGCCACTTTAACAACCGATAAGTTAACAAACAACTTAAAAGACGTTAATAATTCAATTGATAAAGAAGGCATACATTAAACGAACAATACATTAAAGAAGTTCTCGAGTGTGTAGTTGACCAAGAGGACAACCGGCCCAAGCCGCCGAAGAGGTTATGACCAAAGTGAACCCGGGGTCAGCCGCAAGAGCCTAAAGAGACACAAGTGGGCGCTTTCGCCGATGCGTAAAAGAAGCCCTAATAAGCCTCCTCCGGAGTATGTTGACGTGTTCGCCCGGTCATACCAGACATGCCAGACTCGATCCTCAATCGTGGAGCACGTAATTCCCCCGGATCCCGAATCCAAGCCTCGTCAAATGTAAGCCGCGCAAGATCAAGCCAGTGGTCCTTGCAAGTTAAAGAAGAAATTGAGAAAATGCTCCGAGTTGGTTTCATCAGTAGTGATTGAGTACCCGACTTGGCTCTCCAACATCGTGACGGTCACCAAGGCCAACGGAAAGGTCGATGCCGCGTAGATTTCGGGATCTCAACAAGGCCAGCCCTATAGATGATTTCCCACCGCCTAACATCGACATGCCGGTCGACACCACGACAAATTTCAAGTAAAGTCCTTCGTGGACGGGTTCGCCGGATACAACCGTAACAAGATGTCCGAGGAGGATCGTGCCAAGATCGCCTTCACTACTCCGTGGGGACATACTGTTACACCGGCCATGCCGTTCGGTCTAAAGAACGCCGGGATACTTACCTACGGCCGCAACAACCCTCTTCCATGACATGATACACAAAGAAATTTGAAGTATATGTCGACGACATGATCATCCACTCCAAGGGATCGACATGCAAGACATGACAGATCCGAGGAAGTTCTTCAACAGACTTAAAACACTCCATGAGGTCAACCCGGCAAAGTGCACCTTCTAAGGCGTCAAGCGCGGCAAGGTACCGGGATACATGGTTACGTAAAGAGGTATCGAAGTCGATCCTGTGAAAATCAAGGCCATCATCGACATGAAGCCGCCTCAAACCCCGACGTAAGTAAAGAGCTTCATGGGAAGACTTCAGCACATCGCCGCTTCATCAACCAAGCTGACATCTTCTCGCGAGCCCATGTTCAAACCGATGAGAAAGAATGCCGACATCAAATGGGACTCCGAGTGCCAAACTTTCGAGAAGATCAAGACCTACTTGGTTAATCCCCAATTTCCGTGCCCGCCACATGAAGACAAGCCACTACTCCCGTATTCGACAAGCAATGTACACGTCAATCGGAGCAATGCCGACACAAGAACAGTAAAGATTCCAAGGTTGAGCATGCAATCTACTTCGTAGCCGAAAGCTTCAAGGAAGTGAACTCGCCACTCAAAGATCGTGAGAAAACTTGTACCGCCTTGGTATGGGTAGTCGGGAAACCGAAATACTACATGCAGCCGCATTCTGCTCCTAGTCTCCAAAGTGGACCCCGCCCGATATCTCTTTGACAAGCCATCCCTGTCAATGCGGCTAGCCAAGTGGTCATTCTTCCCGGCCGAGTTCGACATCAAGTTCATGGTCGAAAATCAACAAAGGGCGTAGTCATGGCATCGCCTGCCGACTTCCCGAGCAAAGGAACCTAAGGGTCCCGATCCGTAATTTCCTGATGATCAATATTTTCACTTGACAGCGCAAACCGCTGGCAACTCTTCTTCGATGGGGCAGCCAACAAGCAGGGGAATGGCATTGGAATGCTCCTTGTCGATCCCAAGGACGAGCATACTCCCATAGCCATCAAGCCGAATTTTGAAGCGACCAACAATGCAACAGTAATACGAAGCCTCGTGCAAAGCAGGTTTGGAAGCCGCCTCGAGCGCAACATCTCGTAGCCGGATGTATATGGAGACTCAAGATTGATCATCAATCAAGTATCCAACAAATGGAAGACGGTAGACTCCGGCCTTCGTAAGTACCACGCGCATACGGAGGAGCTCATTGCTCGCCCAAGGACATCTCTTTTCACTATTTGCCAAGAGACAGAACCACTTCGCAGACGCCCGGCAACCTCGCCTCTTGTCGAAATTCCCGAAGGGAAAGCAATAAAACCCTCGTAATAGGCAGACGGGAAACACCCGCCTATTGCCGTGAGATCGAAAAAGAAAAAGAAACGATCGACGAACCCTGGTACAATCAAGTTTACCAATACTTCCAAAACGGAGAAGCTTCCTTCACAAATGAAGATGGAAAATACAAAGAAGGGATCAAAGCCAAAAACATGATGGCATTAAAACGCCTGGCATCCCATTTCGTCATTCTGGGGGGTATGTTGTACAAGAAGCGCCACAAAGGACCACTCCTTCGTGTAAACAAAGAAAAAGCCGCCGAGCTAATGAACGAAGTTCACAACGGAACCCGCGGTCCGCACATTGAACGCCCGAGCATTGACACAAATCATTCTCCGTATGGGATACTATTGGATATCAATGGAAACAGATCGCATCCAAGCCAGTCCGAAGCTGCGACAAATGTCAACGGTTCTCCAACCTCAATCACATCCCTCCTCATGAACTCTATTGCATGACTACGCCATGGCCTTTCGCCACATGGGGAATCGACGTCATCGGCAAGATCACTCCTCCAGGGAGCAACGGTCACGAGTTCATTTTAGTCGCAGTCGACTACTTCACCAAATGGGTAGAAGCCAGATCGTATAAGGTACTGAATTCTAAGAAGGTGGCCGAGTTCATCCGAGAGAACATCATGTGCCGATACGGAGTGCCCAACGAGATCATCTCCGACAATGGGACCCACTTTGAAGGTCTTCTCCTTACCGACCACAAACCAATGGTGCAGTAGAGGCAGCCAACAAGACTCTCGCCATGATAATCAGAAAGATGACCACCAGAGGTCGGGACTGGCCCGAAAAGCTACATCTAGCCCTCTGGGGATACCGAACATCGCCGTAACCGCCACAGGGAGACTCCGTTCGCACTTACCTACGGAATGGAAGCGATGTTACCCGTGGAATTGGAAATTCCCTCCCTCCGAGTCCTCTTGGAAAACGGGATCAATGAAGTCGAATGGCTACAGAGCCGTCACGACGAAGTTGCTCTACTCGACGAGCGCAGATTGAAAGCCATGGAACACACTCGAGCCTATCAGAGCAGGATGGCCCGAGCATTCGACAAGAAAGTCAAGATCCGAGACATCAGAGAAGGCGACTTGGTGCTAAAGGAAAAGCCTCCTACGCAGACCAATCCCCTCGGAAAGTGGGAGCCTACCTGGATAGGACCGTTCGTGGTACAAAGAATCTTCTCCGGAGGAGCCATGAAGCTAGCAGACTTGGACGGAAACCCTTTCGTTAACCCCGTGAACGGAAGCAAGCTCCGCAGATACTTCGTTTGAGGAAGAGCACGAGTCAACTCACCTTCCCCATACACCGTCCCCTTAGTAAATTAAAGTGCTAAAAGAGTAATACCCAACTGGATACATTCCCGCTAATGATCCAGGTAAAAAACAGGGTCGCACTTCTTTTGTCTTTGTTTTTCTCAAATTCACCTAAAGTGTCGAACTACGGTGTTAGAGCCCCTTAGTCCAATTGTAAAAGGGGAACGTAGGCAGCCATCTTTGGTTCGGTCTAAAAAAACAAAAAAAATACAATAAGCATCAATTGCTTGTGTTTCGAAAAACTCTTTTCATTTAACCTACAAATTCATAACGGTTAAAACATTCTTTGATGAGTTCAAGCACGGTCAACTCTTGACTCGCTACACGCTAGCAAAACTACAATAAAACATTAATCAATTAATGTGTTTGCAATGACAATGGGTGGATACTCTGGACAGCAAGGTCAACCTAGTTTCTCGTACTAGGTCCTTCATCCTTCTTCCCCTTCCCTTTTCCCCGGCGAGTGTTCTTCACCTTCGCAGGAAATATTCCGGTAGGCCTTCTACCTCGGCTCGTGGACCCTTCCCGACGCTCTCCGTCAAGCTCGCGGGCCGCCAACACAGCCTCCTTTCTTCCGTTCGTCTCGAGCCGCCTCGCTTCGAGCCATCATCATAGTGCTTTGATTGGCCTCCCGATCAGCACTTGCCACATAATCAGCCACAGGCATCGCTGCATGATTCCCTGTGGTTAGCCCTCGCTTCGTCCTCCTCAAGGTCGAGCCGTCTGTGTGATCGCACTCCAACAGCTCACTCCGTCTCCACAAGATAGCCATCTCGTGTCTCCCCATACACTCTTCGTACGCTTCGTATATCGTTGCCGATGTATCAAAGGCCTCTCTCTCCGGTGAAAGAGAACCCCGGCAGGAAGGACGTGTATTGCCACCACCGGTGATCGCAATAGCGTCGAAGGATCCTCCATCCGCAGAGATCCCACCTCAAAGGTAGCGGCATAACTCGATCGCCGCTGGCACTCGCTCCACTGCATCGCCGCAGTAACCAATGATGGAATATAGAAAGACGTCTCGAGACAGCCCCGGCACTCGACAATCAATGCACCCTCCCGAGCGGTCCTACAAGTCTCAGAATCTTCCAATGGGGAACCCACCATCACAAGTGATGCGTGCAAAGTCCGGCCATCCAGAGCTCCAAATGCCTCGATCGCCCCCTATCACCAGAGGACGTCGCGAGAAAGACCAAGCTGTCACAGACATTGGGACCTCGTGAATCATCTCGCAGCCTCTCCTCAACCACATGGTCGCATAGCGGGACTCCCTCCCCACATGTATAGGCTACGGCCGCCATCCGGCCTATGCCTGTGAACGTCTCGCCCAAGACCAATGGCACGATGTCTCCCCCACTCCGCACCGCTCACCAGGTCCAAGACACCGTGATGGCACACACCTGCAGACGTGAATGCGAACAGAGTAGCAATCGCGCACGCAGCAAACGCTGTCCCACGAAAAGACGCTCCTCGCCTCCGGCAAATCTCTCGAGCAACCCCGAAATGTCGACGTAATCGATATCCTCAGACAACATCCCGTATGCTTCTCCAAATGAGATACCCAACAAAGACACTAGCTTCTCAACAAAGGGCCATGCCACCAAAGATACGGAAGAACTAGCCGTTCCGCCTCAGTCCTCCTGCATGGCCCGGAAATCTTCAAACGTAGGAGTGACTTCGTTGTACGAAAAGCCGTACACGTTCCTCCTTACGTCCTGTAACCGAGACGCGGCTCTCAAAAGATCCCAATCGGCATGAGCTCCTTCAAAGCCCAAACAGATTTAATCCCGTAATGTAGCCTTCGAAAACCTTTTGTTCTGCCTCGTGTGGTTCCGTACCCACGACTGAAAGTTGTCCAAATATCGCTCTTGCATCCGAGACGATAACTTGGGAAAGGAATTCAGCCAGAATGAGCAAAAACAATGCGCAGTTCTTACAAATTGCAAAGCTGAAACTGCAATTTAAAGAATCTGGAAATTAAATTTTAGTCCGGCCGGACTCCCTCTGCAGTTGACTTGGTCAACTCTGCAGCCAGCTGCCTTAAAGTTGGAAACATTTCCAAACCATGCCCTCGTTCACTCTTATGAAATCTCGCGTGCTCGCCCTCGATTTCATTCAACCAATGTCAATATCCCTTCCGCCCCGGGATCGTGCAACAGTGAAAATAATTAAAAATTAGTGCATACATGCTTAATTTTTGACCCGTTCAATTTTTAATGCATTTCTCCTTTTTATTTATTTTTGATTAACCTATTTGCTTATTTGCCGAAAATAATGTAAGGTGATCACGTAATAAATATGCGAAGTACGAGTTCCCGCCCCACGGGCGCCTTTTTGCAAATACAGCTCAAATCAAAAATTTGTTCTCGACAAATACATGCATTTTGTCTAAACAAAGCAAGAAGAAAGAAAGCAAGAAAAGGGGACTACTCGAGTCCCGCTCGTCATCCGTACACTCGACGCACGCTTCCGCCGCCGCCGGATCTGTCGCAAACAGAACTCGCCGAACTCCTCCAAATGAATAGGCAAAGGGCCTCCTCGGAGTACGCGAACTCGAGGACTCCCCTCTCGCGCCCGAGTGCGCGTAAGAAGGAGCTCTAAATCCAGCCGTTCCGCCCCGCGAACCGGCCAAACCCCGCGTGAAGTCCTCCCCACCGCCCGTGGGAGCAGTGCGAACCCTCGGCCTAGACGGCCCCCGATCGAGGACGTCCACGCTCCTCCGGAACCGCACCGCATGAACTCCACGAGCCTCCCGGCGTAGGTGGACCACCCGTCCACCTGCCCTCATGGCCTCATTATATGTACGCGTATACCGCGAACCAGAAAATCATCGAAAGTGAACAAAGTACAGATGCATCATGTGCGTAATGCTACTATCAAATGCGTAGAAAGTAAAAAGGTGCTCACCGAAGCATTGGGGTCCGCCCCGTATCGTGGTCTCGGCCCGCCGGAGCTGGATCACAAGTCGCCTACGCGAACCATCCACCCCTCGTACGCTAGCCTAGCTCGCGGGATCGGAAAATCTCGAGGACATCCAGTGGACCTCGCCCTCTATGCCGCACCCGCGGGCTCCTCGGCCTCATCCTCAAGAAAACATCATAGGCGGTCCCCGCTATGATGTACTCGAGAAGTACACGCCCGAAGGTACCCTCTAGCGTCAATCGGCATCTCCCGGGATGCCGCATGTACAAAGGAGGATCCACCGGCACCAATGGAAGAGACCCCGCCTATGCCGACGGGTCACCCTCTCCCCAAATACATGGCGTCACAGAAGTCCCACCAGAGCTTCCGCCGCCGTGTAGTCTCGCCGGCAATCCGCACCGCGACATGATCAAACCCGTTCCACTGTGTCACTGGATCCTCTCGGAGAACTCTCTGTGTTCAGCGCCGAGATATCTCCTCGTATGACATTCGAGTGCCAACTCTCGAAGAGACCGCCCTCTTCGCCTTCTTCTCGCCAAACCAAAGATGGCAGGGAACAGGGGACGGTACGGCTCCTTGATGTCCCAAGCTCGCGGACCGAATACCTCGTAGCACCGCACCCGCCAAGAGAATGGAAAGTTATGTCGCCTACAAAGCGTATACATAAAAGTACATAAAAGAGGCAAGGAAGAGAAAAAGCAAGTAAACTTACATCCAAGACAGCGTGAAGCGCCTAAATGAGTGCTCCTCTCCCCGCGAGAACCTCCGTCCAAAGAGTGGTAGAGCTCGCTAGTCCAGCACTCCCCACGCAAACCCCTCACGGCATCCAAGTCTACCACACCCGAGCAGAGGGAAGTGACAAGACGTGTCGGAAAGTCGGGAACAAAGTCGCCGATGCCGCAAACCAAAGGAACCCTCGAGCCAGACGCTCCGCGGTCATCCTCAAGGACCCAGATAATCGGCGACCCTTCCTCAAATGATTCTCCATCGGCTCGTACCGAATGCCTAAGCCCCCGGCATCGGTAATATCAAAACCCAAAGCAGCCTGCATAACCGCTCCGGGTGTAACCATCAACCCACACCGCCGTGTTGCCATAAGTCGGCAACCCAAATGGATAGCGGCAAAATCCGTGGGAGTCACCGTCGCTCCCCCATCTCGAAATGGAAAGTGTGGGTCGTATCCCACTGCACTCGCTCGCCGCGACACACATGGACTCCGCTCGGCGTATCACTGCCGCAGCCACAAAGACTGATAAACCCACCAACCCGAGTCAATCACCAGCTGTCGTGGACTCCTCTCTCCCTCTCGAGCCACGTCCGGGATAATGCCCCACAATGCCTGCACCGCCTCAAAGGCACCCCGACTCTTCTGGTTATGAGTATTAACCGTCCCTGTCCCCTGCAGACAAACAAGACAGAAGCAACGTCAACAAAATGCAACAACGCATGTCAAAAGGATGCAATGCAGATACGGTTCTCATTCATTTCCTACGTATATTCAAATCATTTCGAAAACTCCGTCGAATCCGGAACTTTCAAAATCTTTCGAAAACTCCGTCGAATAACTCCGTCGAATCCGGAACTTTCAAAATCTTTCGAAAACTCCGTCGAATCCGGAACTTTCAAATTCTTTCGAATTTTTCGAAAATTTCGCTCCGTCCCGAATTAAAGCTACTTTAATTTTGGAAAATGCATTTAGACATGGAATTTTGCAACCAAAATTTTTATGTCATCTACCCATAGTGTCAATTGAACTACATCCTAGTCAATTTCGACAAAGGTTCATAGCAAAGTCAAAAGCCCCAATTCGGGCACCAAAATCCCTAAGTAAATTTCTAACAAATTTCTAACATTTAAAGAATGCACATTCTTGAAATTAATGGAATTTGTAGGGAACTTACGTGTCTTTCGATCCCTCCCTTGGAGTTGTGGCGGTCCCTCGCCGGATAAAACTCCGCCGGATTCAATGGGAGAGTGGTGGTTCGAATGGTCCGAACCAATCGAGTTCTTTCATCATCGGTCCTTCCGTGGCGAGCCATTGGTCCTCCTTCACCCTCCATAGCGATTTTCCCTCACAAATTCGAGCAAACCTTGCAATTTGGGGTGGAAAATTTTCTCTCCTCTCTCTCTCTCTCGCCGGCAACAATGGAAGAAAATGGCCCTTTTCTTCCCCAGCCTCGGCATTTAAAAGGATTCTGGAAATTCAGTAAAAGTCCGACCGGACTCTTACTGCACCAGAATAAATTTTGCCCCTTTTGCCCCTCAGCTTTTGGCAATTCCAATTTTACCACTTTTGGCCCCCGAAAGTGTAAAATTTCCCCCAGTTAGACATTTCTAACACCCTATCCCCCGAGGATAAATCAAAGTTAGTTCTCACTAACGCCCGTCTCCTGACGTTTAAATCATTCCAGTTGACGTTTGACATTCAAACGTTCAACCATGTCTCCGGACATTTCAGTTACTATTCCATCTCCCGACGTTAAAATTTAATAATGGTCCTCACCATTAAAGTCTCAATCGCGACCTTTCACGGTCCGATTTCAATCCTCAATCGCGACCTTTCACGGTCCGATTCCAAATCTCAACCGCGACCTCTCACGGTCCGATTTCAATCCTCAATCGCGACCTTTCACGGTCCGATTTCAAGTCTCAATCGCGACCTTTCACGGTCCGATTTCAAGTCTCAATCGCGACCTTTCACGGTCCGATTTCAATCCTCAATCGCGACCTTTCATGGTCCGATTTCAAGTCTCAATCGCGACCTTTCACGGTCCGATTTCAATCCTCAATCGCGACCTTTCACGGTCCGATTTCAAGTCTCAATCGCGACCTTTCACGGTCCGATTTCAAGTCTCAATCGCGACCTCTCACGGTCCGATTTCAAGTCTCAATCGCGACCTCTCACGGTCCGATTCCAAATCTCAACCGCGACCTTTCACGGTCCGATTTCAAGTCTCAATCGCGACCTTTCACGGTCCAATTTCAAGTCTCAATCGCGACCTTTCACGGTCCGATTTCAAGTCTCAATCGCGACCTTTCACGGTCCGATTTCAATCCTCAATCGCGACCTTTCACGGTCCGATTTCAATTCTCAATCGCGACCTTTCACGGTCCGATCTCAATTCCCAGCTCGACCTTTCAAGGTCCCATCTCAAACAGTCAATCCCGACCTTCGCGGTCCGACCTCCACTCTCTTATCGAGACCTTCGCCAGTCATCTCTTCGGCAATAGCAATAAGCCCGAACCCCAAGGCACGAACGCCTTGCAAAGCAGTCATCTCACCAGCAACAGCAATAAGCCCGAACCCCAAGGCACGAACGCCTTGCAAATGGCCATCTCGGCGCACAAAGAATAAGCCCGAACCCCAAGGCACGAACGCCTTGCAAACAGCCATCTCACCTGGAACAAAGAATAAGCTCCGAACCCTAAGGCACGCCTTGCAAACAAATGCCATCTCAGGCAACAAAGAATAAGCTCCGAACCCCAAGGCACGAACGCCTTGCAAATAGTCATCTCCGGCAATAAAGAATAAGCCCGAACCCCAAGGCACGAACTCCTTGCAACAATCCCTCTTCGGCCATCCAGGTAAGCCCGAACGCTCATCCCCAAAGCAGATAAAACCGGCAACAAGAATAAGCCCAAGACCCAAGACGCGAACACCCTCGTCAACATCGCAACTCCGGTTTGAGGCGCCACACGCCTCGAAGGTTTCAGAAGTCTCTGTGTTCACGCCTCCCAATAGTCTCCATTCAGGTTCCGATACCTCGCGAATGGTCTCCTCTCAGGTTCAGACGCCTCCAAATAGTCTCCATTCAGGTTCAGGCACCTCGCGAATGGTCTCATCCAGGTTTAGACGCCTCCTAATAAGTCTCGCTCAGGTCAAGGTCCCCATGCGCGGCCCTTGCCCCTTTTCGAACTACGATCGGCTTGATTCCCGCTCGGGATACGTAGGAATCCTTTTCACTAAGGGTCCAGCCAGCTGACCGCCCAGGTCTCTTTCAAAGTAAGGCATCCCGATTTGGATCCTTATCTTTTTTCAACGACCCCACCTCCTTTGGAGGAGACGTCGCTGAGGGGCTAACTGTAAGTACCCAAATCTGGATCGTCCAAATCCGTCAGAAAGTTAACCGAAATCCGTTAACTGGCCCGCTCCAGGTTAACCGGAACTCGTTAAACTCCCCGTTGCCGTGCCAACGAGACGCCCCGGATCGCCTGCATCCCGACGCCGAACCGTACTTAGCACGTGACATCTCACGTAAAAGTATGGCTTTCCCGAAAAACACATTTTCCGGCACTTTCCGGGGCGTTTCGGACATTTCCTGATCGTTATTTTAAAAACGGACAAAACCGACCGGGGACGAACTCCCATGCAAAGGTGAGTCAGGACACGTGTCCGGATGCCACCTCCCTCTCGTCACCCTTCAATCACAAATCAAGTGAAAAGACCAAAATGCCCCCGGTTTCCAAGCCAAGTCCGCCGGACTCACCGTGCACATTTTCCCGAAATTGCCAAAGAAGTCCTTCAAATTCCCAAAATACCACAAAACCCCTGGATTCGTGCCAAGTCCGTCCGACTCCTACCGCAAATTTCACCTATAAATAGAAATGGTACGTCAAAGCCAAAAGAGGAGGATTTTTACACCAAAAATCACCACCCCCCACGGTCCAAACTGGTTTTCACCCCTCTCGAGCTCCCGTTCTGTCTCGATTCGCGTGAAACCTTCGTATTTCGATCAAATATGCACCTTACAACTTCGAAACAACCTTTCGAATCACTTTCCGTGTCCCATACACACCTCCCGAGCCAAAGGAGTCGACCCTAGCCATAGGTATAACTCCCTCTCTCTAAATCTCTCGTTCCGTCTCGGTTTACGTGCCGCCGCTATAACCGCTTTCGAACGTCGTTATCAAAATGTAGACGCCTCCGTCTAACGGGGTCCGATACGTTTTAGCCCCTCGATCCTCTTCTCTTTCCGTAAGAGAAGTAATCACGGGTTAAAACGGCGTTCCGACCCCGTTCCGTTTACTTTTATGTCATTTACCATTCCGAGCCGTTTGGCCTCGTTGATCGTCATTTACAATTCCGAGCCGATTTGGCCTCGTTGATCGTCATTTACAATTCCGAGCCGTTTGGCCTCGTTGATCGTCATTTACAATTCCGAGCCGTTTGGCCTCGTTGATCGTCATTTACAATTCCGAGCCGTTTGGCCTCGTCGATCGTCATTTACGAATCCGGATCGTTTGATTCCGTTGACACCGCTTTAAATACTGTCATTTACAAGTCCGATCCGTTTGGATTGTGATAGTATTTACTTTTCAAAGTCCGAGTCGCAACCCGATTCGTTGATCGCATGTCATTTAATACGCATTTTTCCCGTAAAAATCTTTAACAATGTAATGCCCGGTTCAAAACCGGAGTTCGTCCGTCGAACTCTCTTTCAAAATGCGCGAAATGACGTTCGGCCTCCGAACGCTCATCTTCAAACTCCAAGCCGCCATTTGACACTTAAAATCATTTAATACGCATTTTTCCCGTAAAAATCGTTAACAATGACTCGCCCGGTTCAAAAAGCCGGAGTTCGACCTTCGAATTCCTTTTCAACTCAAAGTCGACGTTTGCCACGCAAACGCTCATTTCAACTCAAAATCGACGTTTGCCACGCAAACGCTCATTTCAAACTCAAACCGACGTTTGTCATTCAAACGCTCGTCTTTTCAAAAGTCACCTAATCAACGTTTGTCATTCAAACCAAGATTAAGCTTGTCATTCAAGCCCCCATTTCAAAAAACACACACACACACACACGATTTCGAGAAAGGTAGAAAGACTCGTCATGCGAGGCGTTTCGGGCGATCTCGTCATACTCTACCCGAAACGTAACCTGACCTCCGAACCTAACAATCTACGGTACAAAAGCTTTTTACTCGTTTTTGCTGCCAATAAAAATGATCCCCGTTTTCAAAAGCCTTTTCCTAAGTTTTTGCTACCAATAAAAACGACACCTTTTCACAAAAGCCGTTTCTCAACGTTTGGGCTCAAAATACAAAAACCACGTGGTGACTCCTCATTTTGTTCCTTCCCATGCAGCGAGGTCTCAGACACCAACCCCTCCGCAAAAGACAACCGCCTTTTCCGCGCCCCCCGCCCGCGCGCGAAAAAGATCGGGTAATTTCACACACATTTCATCAACATCATTCATCGAGGGGCCCAAGAAAACATCTCTCTTCATAAGAGGGATAAATCCCATCTTGACTTATCATTCTTCCCTACATGAATCCAATCGTGCTAATATAGCCCTTATTGCTATCCGATTAAAGATAGTGTTAGACTATATCAACACAATCTTCATTATGTGGAAGACGATGATAATCTCAGGTACAAAGGATTCAATAACACGACTATCATAAGATTTAATCATGACAACAGACCATGTCATAAATCTCATAAGTAGGTGAAGTCCAGTACTCATTCTCTAGTAAGTACCCATAAGTGTAATGTGCATCTCCATGAATATAATTATCTCTATGATTATCCACTACCAACTTATACTAGTTGTTCACAACAACTAGGGACGCAGTTCAATATAATAAATATGCAAACATATAATGAACATAATAAACGTGCTCTATAATAAATGATAAAGATGATACATAACGGTTCAAGTTAAACATAACTATAGCCTAGGGAAATACACCAACAATCTCTCACTTGTACTAGGCTCCATCTATGTATCTAATACCCATGGACCTCACATGGTCATCATGCTTTGCTTGTGCGAGGGGCTTTGTGAGCGGATCCCCAATGTTATCACCGGTTGATACTTTGCATATCTTAACATCTCCTCCATCAATGAACTCTCGAATGAGATGGAAACGTCTATGTATATGTTTGGATCGCTGATGTGACATTGGTTCCTTTGCTTGCGTAATGGCACCATTATTGTCACAATAAAGTTCCACCGGATTAGTGATACTTGGAACAACTTCCAAGTCACTAATGAACTTCTTGATCCAAACTGCCTTCTTAGCTGCATCGGATGCCGCTATATATTCGGCCTCAGTAGTAGAATCGGCAATAGTACTCTTCTTGGAACTCTTCCCAACATATCGCACCTCCGTTAAGCATAAACACAAATCCTGACTGCGATCGAAAATCATCCTTGTCGGTTTGAAAGCTAGCATCTGTGTAACCTCTTACAACAAGATCTTCTTCTATCCCTCCAAATACCAAGAACGCATCCTTAGTCCTTCTTAAGTACTTTTGGATCGTCTTGACTGCCATCCAATGGTTCTCACCTAGATCAAATTGGTAACAACTTGTCATGGTCAAAGCATACGAGACGTCGGGTCTAGTACAAATCATAGCGTACATGATAGATCCAATAGCCGAAGCATATGGAACTTCATTCATCCTCTTTCGCTCATCAGTTGTCTTAGGACACTGCGTCTTGCTAAGAGTAACACCATGGCCCATTGACAAGTTTCCTCTCTTAGAATTTTCCATTTTGAATCTTCTAAGAACCTTGTCAATGTAGGTACTTTAACTCAAACCAATTATCCTCTTAGATCTATCTCTATAGATCTTGATACCAAGGATGTAAGCAGCTTCGCCCATATCTTTCATTGAGAAACACTTCCCTAACCAAGACTTGACAGTCTCAAGCGCAGGAATGTCATTTCCAATGAGTAAGAGATCATCGACATACAATAAGAGAAATAGCACAACGCTCCCACTGAATTCCATGTATACACAAGGTTCATCTTCGTTCTTGTCAAAACCAAACTCTTTGATTTTCTCGTCAAAACGAAGATTCCAACTCCTAGAAGCTTGCTTCAATCCATAAATGGATCTCTGCAACTTGCATACCTTGTTAGAATTTTGTGGATCTACAAAACCTTCAGGTTGTGTCATATACACATCCTCAAGCAGTTTTCCATTAAGGAAAGCAGTTTTGACATCCATTTGCCATATCTCATAGTCATAATATGCGGTAATGGCAATCAAAATTCTAACAGACTTAAGCATGGCAACAGGTGAGAAGGTTTCATCATAGTATACACCATGAGTTTGCCTATATCCCTTTGCTATAAGCCTAGCCTTATAAGTATGCACCTTCCCATCCATGTCAGTCTTCTTCTTGAAGACCCACTTGCACCCTATGATTTTTACACCTTCGGGTGGCTCAATCAAGTTCCAAACTTGATTATCCGACATAGATTGCAATTCGGATTTCATGACTTCTAACCATTTATCCGAATCGGGATCGGACATCGCCTCTTGATAGGAAGTAGGTTTGTCATTTTCAATGACTTCCACTTCATTACTTTCCGACACGAGAAATACATATCTCTCGGGTGTGGATCATAACCTATCTGATCTACGATGGACTTGTGGGTCTTGAACCAGTTCCACAACTTCTTGTGGACTTGGTTCAGTCTTTACTATCGGTTCCATGTTATTTTCGGGTTCTTGAACTTCTTCAAGATCAATTTTACTCCCGCTAGATACTTTATTGAAAAACTGTTTCTCAAGAAAAGCACCATATCGAGCAAAAAACGCTTTGTTCTCATTGCGGTTGTAAAAATAATACCCTTTGGTTTCCTTAGGGTAACCAAAGAAAATAACCTTGTCGGATTTAGGTTCTAACTTATCAGAGACAAGTCTCTTCACATAAGCTTCGCAACCCCAAATCCTCATGAAAGACAAACTAGGTTTTCTTTCTTGCCACATCTCATGTGGGGTATTAGGAGCCGATTTAGTAGGGACTCTGTTTAGTGTGAACGCATTAGTCTCTAATGCATGTCCCCAAAAGGATATAGGAAAGTCTACTTGACTCATCATCGAACGAACCATATCTAATAGGGTTCTATTCCTCCTCTCGAAAAAACCATTCCATTGTGGCGTTCCGGGTGGAGTCAACTCTGAAACAATTCCACAGTTTTTGAGATGATTGTCAAACTCTTGGCTCAAATACTCCCCACCACGATCGGATCGAAGTGCTTTAATTGTTTTGCCAAGTTGATTTTGTACTTCATTTTGAAATGTTCTAAACATCTTAAACGATTCACTCTTTGACTTCATTAGATAGACATAGCCATATCTAGATAAGTCATTAGTGAATGTAATGAAATACCGAAATCCTCCCCTAGCAATGCTGCTCATTGGTCCGCACACATCAGTATGTATTAAGCCCAATAAGTCACTAGCCCTTTCACTACTCTTAGTGTAGGGTGGTTTGGTCATTTTGCCTAATAAACAAGATTCGCATATCTCATATGATTCATAATCATGTGAGTCTAACATTCCATCTTTGTGGAGTTTAGAAATGAGTTTCTCGTTTATATGACCAAGCCGGCAATGCCACATGAACGAGTTGTTCACATCATTCGGTTTAGACTTCTTGTCTACACGATAAACATTTTCAACACTATTTTATTTCTCATCAACATCAAGAACATAGAGGCCATTAAATGAATTTGCAAAACCATAAAGCATGTCATTTAAATAAATATAAAACTTCTTATTCTTAATAAGAAAATTATACCCTTCATTATCCAAACAAGAAACATAAATAATATTCCTACTCAAATCCGGAACATAGTAACAATTGTTCAAAACAAGTACTAAGCCACTAGGTAAAGTTACATCATATGTCCCTACGGCTAATACAACAACTCTTGCTCCATTCTCAACACATAGGTCAACTTCACCTTGTTTGAGCAGCTTTCTATTCCTTAGTCCCTGCACATTTAAACAAATGTGAGATCCACATCCGGTATCTAATACCCATGAACTAGAAATAGAAAGAAAATATCTATCATATAGATACCTGAATCAGCAGCAATCGTATTGTCCTTCTTCACCTTTAGGCCTTCCTTGTAAGCCTTGCAGTTGCGCTTCCAATGACCAACCTCTTGGCAATGGTAGCAAACCGCATCCTTTTGAGATGCCTTGGGAGCCTCTCCGGCAACGGCAACTTTTGCCTTAGGTTTAACAACACTTGCTTTACCTTTGCCATCTTTCTTGAAACCTTTTCCTTTGTTAACCATTAACACAGTATCTGTTCGGGGCTTCTTGATATTCTTCTCTGCGGTCTTAAGCATCGCATGCAATTTTGAGAGATTCTTATCCATGCCAGTCATGTGATAGTGCATAATAAAATGACCATAACTTTCAGGCAATGAATTCAATATCAAATCCGTGGTGAGTTCCAAACTCAACGGATTTCCAAGCCTTTCGAGACGCTCAATGTGACCCTTCATCTTAAGGACATGAGCTCCCACCAATTGCCCCTCTTACATCTTGCATGCATTTAGGGCCTTAACCACATCAAACCTCTCATTTCTTGCTTGCACTTGGAACATTTCCTTTAAGCGCTCATCAAGATCAAATGCTGCATCTATGTGCTCAAGGTCCTTCTGAAGAGCCTTAGACATAGTGGCAAGCATGAGGCATGCAACATCTGTAGAATCATCATTATGTTTCTTATGTGCATCCCTATCTGTCCTAGAAGCATTTGGAACAGGTTGAGGTGGAATGGGTTCATTGAGAACGTACAGTTTCTTCTCTTGCTTTTGAACAATTCTAAGGCTTCTGATCCAATCAGAATAGTTTGTACCGTTCTCCTCAAGCTTGTCCTTCTCAAGGACTGATCGCAGTGAAAGGGGTTGATTATTGTGATTAGTCATTCTATAATAAAATATGCAAATAATATAAACATATATCAATATCAACACATTTATTATCTAAGAGCAACTAATGTATTTCATAAATACATCCAATAAATTATACACCTTTAAATACTAACATGTATCATATAATCATAGTATGCTAAGATCCATATTTCACTTAATTCCGTTTTAACTGAGCTAATATCCAAAATCAAGCTATTTAGGTAGAAACATCAATCATATCTCTATATGACTCTTAGATCTTTTATGAGATTTTCTTAGACATCATATGTCAAAAACATATTTTAAATCTCATCTATGCCTTGGGTTAAATCTCATTTGAAAGCACCAATTAAGTCAAAATCTTTTTCAAACGTATGAGACACGGAACGATGCACCTGACTATGGCCAAAACTACATCAACCATAATCTCATCTTGATCACAAATTAAGATATAATGATGAACCCAACTGAGCTGAAACTACATCAAAATACCCTAAAATTTCATGAGTGTTCTAATCAAGGAATGGCATAAGACTTAAATATTTAGAAGGTTTTCATATTGTAACAAACATCGCATGGTTGTAACATAGATCTCATGTAAACATAATCATGAACATGGGGCTTCAAAAATATCATACAAACAATTTGGTTTAATTTTGAGAAATTACAAATCTAAATAATCATATTAATAGATCAATAACCTATGTGACAAACTAATCAAATTAATTCATCATTAATCATGAACATGGCATATCATATATATACTTGTTTTTCATAAAAACAAAACACATGGAATCTAGATCTATTTCATATAACATGGTAGCAAATAATCAAATTAAATCTAGCATGCAATTTCAATCCTAATCATGGCAAGACAGGGCTCTGATACCACTGTTAGGTTTTGGGGTTACAAGTGCAGCGAAAATTTAACAAAGAACATCAAAACCCTAGCCATCCGTCTAGCATGAAGAGATTAGAAAAATCATGAAATAGAATTACATACCTCGAATGCGATTTGGTTTGTCTAAATAGATCTCAAAATTCAAGCCTTGGAATTTTTGATGTCGAATCGGATCTTCTTCTTCCTTGTTCAAAACCTTGTTGATGAAATCAACAATGGAGATCTTCAAGCTTTAGGAGATAAAGCAACCTCCCTCTAATGGTGATCCACACGCGAACGAACCAAGAAATTTTCTTGTTGGATTGCTAGATGATCCTTCCCGATTATTGAAACGATTTCAATAATCAATGGCAAAAACTATGAAATTAATCAAGGCCTAGGATTTCATAAATCTAGAACAATGATGTATGGAGGTGAGAGAGATTTTATGGTTGCCCAAAGGTTGTATTTATATCCCATATAAATTCCCTAACACTTAGGGTAGAAATCTTGACAAACTATAAAACCAATCCGTCCTTGGAACTGCGTACGGGCTAAAATTCGCTACGGGCACGAGTCGTGCCCAAGGGAACGAGTCGTGCCAGGCCAAAATCACTCGTGATACGAGTCGTGCCCCAAAAATCAGTCGTGCATGTTTCGGGAACGACTCGTGCTCAAGAGCACGAGTCGTGCCCAATGACTGGCAAGATATGTCGCATGGTATAACAGGCCAGAAAATGATTTTCCAATGTGGCCAAGTATGTCGCACGGTATGCCAAGCCAAAATTCCAAGTTTCAGCCAGAATCAAATTCGTTCTTTGTGTGTGACCCAAAAGGAATTATATTACGTTGGTAGTGAGTCAAAACATGACCTCACAAGACATAAGTGGTTTCTAGCAAACCATTACATCTACTCAAATAATATAACACCAAAGCTTGATTCCTCGATAGATCAAATGTCACAATCCCTTTGTCCACGATATCCAATTGAACATGAGTCATGGTCTATGTCAACTCATTCCGTTCAATACTTTCTCGATTACGAATATGTCGATAGTCCAAATGCATTTGATCTCTATCAAATCACTTGAGTGTGGCCACACATTTCATCAACATCATTCATCGAGGGGCCCAAGCAAACATCTCTCTTCATAAGAGGGACAAATCCCGTCTTGACTTATCATTCTTCCCTACATGAATTCAATCATGCTAACATAGCCCTTATTGCTATCTGATTAAAGATAGTGTTAGACTATATCAAACACAATCTTCATTATGTGGAAGACGATGATAATCTCAGGTACAAAGGATTCAATAACACGACTATCATGAGATTTAATCATGACAACAGACCATGTCATAAATCTCATAAGTAGGTGAAGTCCAGTACTCGTTCTCTAGCAAGTATCCATAAGTGTAATGTGCATCTCCATGTATATAATCATCTCTATGATTATCCACAACCAACTTATGCTAGTTGATCACAACAACTAGGGACGCAGTTCAATATAATAAACATGCAAACATATAATGAACAGAATAAACGCGCTCTATAATAAATGATAAAGATGATACATAACGGTTCAAGTTAAACATAAATATAGCCTAGGGCATTACACCAACAGTAACAACCTTGGCTGCGGTTCAAACTTGGAAACATGGGGAATTCCTTTGCAAGCACTATGTTCGTAATGAACTGTCCGATGCTCTCTATAATGTGTTTAGAGAGAAGAGGAATGCTAAGGAATTGTGGGAGTACTTGGACCACAAGTATAAAATTGAGGATGCGGGAACAAAGAAGTTCATTGTTGCCCGTTTCCTTGATTTTAAGATGGTGGACTAAAAAACTGTGAAGTCTTAAGTGGATGAGTTTCAAATGATTTTGCACGAGATACATGTCGAGGGTATGGTGCTAAGTGAAAGTTTTCAAGTGGCTGCAATGATTGAAAAGTTGCCTCCCGCTTGGAATGATTTCAAGAATTACCTAAAGCATAAGCAAAAGAAGATGAACGTTGAAGGGCTTATCCTTCGACGTAGCATTGTGGAAGGCAATAGAGTTGCCGAGAAAAGGTTTACCCCAAGTGTGCCCAAAGCCAATGTGGTGGAGCTAGCCAAAACTCAAAAGGAAAAAGCAAGGGTAAGGCCAAAGTTGGAAGAACTAAGAGGTTGTTCAATTTGAAGCCTCAAGGAGGGGTTTCCAAGAAGATTTTCACAGGAACTTGTTTCAATTGTGGTGTTGAAGTCCATAAGGCTTCGACTTGTAGAATGACAAAGAAAGCTCGTGAAGCGAACATGGTGGAAGACATGGATAGAGATGTGTCCGATATGCACCTTGCGGCAGTAGTTTCCGAGGTGAATACGGTGGGATCGAATCCAAATCAGTGGTGGATTGACACCAGTGCTACTAAACATGTGTGATTCAACAAAGACATGTTTAGTACTTTTGAAGCTGGAAAATGGCGAAAACCTATTTATGGGGAATTCAGCCACTTCCGACATCAAAGTTCAAGGGAAGGAGGTTTTGAAGGTGACATCCGAAAAGGAATTGACTCTCAACAATGTGCTCTATGTGCCCGATATCCGGAAGAACTTGGTGTCTGGTTCACTTTTAAATAAGCATTATTTTCGTATTGTGTTTGAATCTGATATTGTCACTTTATCCAAGAATGGAATGTTTGTAGGAAAAGGGTATGTGATTGATGGGATGTTTAAGTTAAGTGTAATGATGGTGAAACCTAATGTAATGGCGATTAAGTCAAAAATCAATGCAATGAATAATTCTTCCGTTTACTTGCTTGAGTCTTCCCATTTGTGGCATGGTAGACTAGGACATGCTGATTATGATGCTATTCGTAGATTAATTAACTCGAATTGCACAACCAAATTTAAAGTTGATTGAAAACCAAATGTGAAACTTGTGTAGAAGCAAAATTTAAAAAACCTTCATTCCATCCAATAACAAGAAATAGTGAACCACTCAAGTTAGTTCACACGAACATATGTGACTTCAAATCAACACAATCACGTGGTGGCTATAAGTACTTTGTGACTTTTATTTATGATAGAACAAAATATTGTTAAGTGTACCTCATCAAAAATAAAGATAAAGCTATACAGAAGTTCAATCTCTATAAAAATGAAGTTGATAATCAATTAAACCAAAAAATTAAGGTGCTAAGAAGTGATCGTGGTGGGAATATGAATCTCCATTTGAGGCAATTTGTGCTCAACATGGAATTAAACATGTAACCATAACACCTTATACACCCCAACAAAACGGTGTTGCCGAACGTAAAAATCGGACATTAGAAGAAGCAATGAATGCAATGTTGATAAGTTTGGGATTACCTTCTAACATATGGGGAGAAGTCGTGTTGTTGGTAAATTATGTGTTAAATAAGGTATCTCGAAAAAAACTAAACAAGATCCCATATAAATTATAGCATGCAAGAGCGCTATGTTACAAATACTTACGAGTGTGGGGGTGTCTTGCGAATGTAGCCGTACCTCCACCTAAAAAGGTGAAAATTGGACCTAAGACTGTTGATTGCATATTCATTAGATATCCACACAATAGTTGTGCTTATATATATATTTCTTGTGTATGAATCAAAAATTCAAGATATACACAAGAATAATAAAATGGAATCAAGAAATGTGTCTTTCTTTGAGAATGTGTTCCCATGTAGGTTAAGAAATAAGGAAAGCTCATAAACTAGGGTACAACATTAAATAGAAGACGAACACGTTCAAGATAGAAGTGAAGAAAAGGAGATGGAACCTTGACGTATCAAAAGAGCTAGGGTAGAAAAATCCTATAGCCCGGATTTTCTAACCCACATGCTAGTAAGTGAGCCGTAAAGTTATAAAGAAGATGTGAGCTATACAGAAGGACATTTGTGGAAAGAGGCCATTAAGAGTGAAGTTGATTCCATTTTGCAAAATTACACTTGGGAACTAGTGGATCTTCCTCCGGAAAGTAAACTAATAGGATATAGGTGGATTTTTAAAAGGAAAAGGAAGGCGAATGGAACAATTGATAAGTATAAGGCTAGACTTGTAATTAAAGGTTACAGACAAAAGGAAGACATATATTACTTTGGCACGTATTCTCCTGCTATGAGAATAACGTCTATTAGGATTGTACTTGCAATTGCAGCATTGCAAAATCTTGAAGTATATCAACTGAATGTAAAAACTGCCTTTCTAAATAGAGATTTAGAAAATGATATTTACATGGAACAACCAGAGGGCTTTACTGCTCCAATGCAAGAAAATAAAGTGTGCAAGTTAGTGAAGTCGTTGCATGGCCTCAAATAAGCACTAAAACAATGGTATCAAAAGTTTGATCAATCCATGATTGAAAGTGGATTTAAAATTAATAAATGTGACAAATGTATCTATATCAAAAACACGGAAAATGGTTATGTCATTTTGTGTTTTTATATAGACGACAGGCTTATCATAGGAAGCTGTGATAAAATGATTAAATCCACAAAGAATATGTTGAACTCAAAGTTTGACATGAAATATATGGGTATAGCAGATGTGATCCTTGGAGTGAAAATTTCTAGAATATCTGATAGACTTGTACTCAGTCAATCACATTATGTGTATAAAATTCTAGAGAAATTTAAAAAGGAATACAATAGAACCGTGAATACTCCAATTGACACAAGCATATTTAACAAAGAATAGAGGCGGACATGTGTCTCAATTAGAGTATTAAAGGATAATTGGAAGTTTAATATACTTAATGAGTTGTACAAGGCCATATATTGCTTATGTTGTGAGTAAACTGAGTCGGTATACAAGTAATCTTGTGACGGACCATTGGAAGGGTATTGTGAGAGTACTAAGATACTTAAGATATACTCGTGACTATGGATTGCATTATACTAGACATTCAGCTGTGATTGAAGGATATACTGATTCTAACTGGATATCAGATATCAAAGACTCTAGGTCTACAAGTGGATATCTATTCACATTAGTAGGTGCATCTATATCATGAAAATCTTCTAAACATACTGTTATATCCAGATCCACTATGTAATCAGAGTTTATAGCTTTGGATAAGTGTGGTGAAGAAGCCGAATGGCTACACCAATTTCTAGAAGATATTCCAAAATGGACGAAGCTTGTGCCAGCAATTTGTATCAATTGTGATAGCCAATCTGCAATTGGTAGGGCACAAAGAAACATGTACAATGGTAAGTCTAGACATATACGTCATAGACATAATACCATAAGACAACTACTCTCAACTGGTACTATATCTATTGACTCTTTGAAGTCAAAAGATAACTTAGCGGATCTGTTAACCAAAGGGTTAACCAAAGAGGTAGTTGAAAGATTGACATTGGGAATGAGATTAAAGCCTCTTGAAAAGTTACATACAGCAGAAAACCCAACCTATTTGACTAGAGATCCCAAGATCTAGGTTTTCAAAGGGACAAGCTAAGTGTTAAAAGACTTGTACTGTCACTGTAATGGAACCAACCCCAATCCCATTTGTTAAGTGACATCTTGAAAGAAAAGGTTAATATTATAGCTTTTAATGATTTTTACACTTCGAAATTTCCAAGTGGGTATAATACGGGTTATTTATAAGAATTACCCATGTGAGAGAAAAGTTTGGCCGATTTGAGGAGAATTGTGTGAGGCTCAATTATTAGACCCTCTCACAAAAACAGGCATTATATTCAGGGTCATTAATAAACATATCTATGAGAATTGAAATGTGTTAGTGAGATACATGTGTAAAGTATATGACCAGCTAAACAAAAAGTTGAACAGTTCAAGGACATCGCGTATACTGATTAGCGAGTAGAGTAAATATATTTTACAAGAGAAGGTTCAAATAGCAAACCCTTACATATCCTATGCAGGTGTCAACTGTCGGACTTTATCACCATTTCCTCATCATTTCATTCATGTAGGGGATTGTTGGAAAATATTAGTGGGTATGAAGTAAATTTGAGAATTTTTCCTAAATGGGTTATTTGTTAAATGACCAAATTGAATGTGAGTTTGTGTTCTACTACATGAGAACATTGAAATCGAATATTTATTTGTCCAAAATGGTTAATGAATGAATGAGATATTAAGGCTCAAAGTTAGTGGGTTGATAAGGGGAAAAAGAGGTTATCCCGCATGAAATGGAAATGTAAAATCTAGCAAGTTTAAATGCTCCTACACTTTGATAAAGTGTATGAATATGTGACATAGAGACTCTCTCTCGCACACATTGCGTAGGGGGGTGCAAATCATGGTCCGAATTAGGCTTCGGGCTACCAAACTTATGTGTTTGCGCGTCTTGCAGACACGATTGTGGCTACAAATTGGCCTACTCGCGCTAGCCCCCATTTTGCTATTTTTTATTGAATCAGAAATAAATTTCCATGATCATGAACAGATTTGTAACAACCACTCAAGGTTAATATCTGATTTGATTTCTTCTTTTTGTAGCAGTCATACAAAATTAAAATGGTGTTAATTTCGTAATTGATGATAACCGTTATGTTTGGCCAGTTATGGTTATAAGATGGAGCCATCATAAACCATTTGGTTACACCAAGCTTTCCATCAACCTCTGATCTCTCTCTTGCTGCACATTGTTATCAATCTCTTTCGTTAGCCTCCTTGCATTTCTGTATTTTGGTGATACTGTCCCGGCACACTGCCAATTCGTTGGAAATTTTAGGTGCAAAGTGTCCCCGATATGCACGTTCTATCGTGGGAGAATCACGTACAAGGAAGAATCAAACACTATTGGTGAGGGGACAAATAAATTTTAAGGAGACTGATTAATCAGGGCTCGTGCACAACTTGATTGTTACTGCCGATTCATTTTCTTTACATTTTTTGATTGTATTTAAATTTCCATAATTTTATTTCCTTGTTTAATTGTAAATTTGCTAACATATCTGTATAGACGAGTCATTATCCACCTTCCTAGAATAACTTATTAATGTAAAGAGTCATTTTAATAAGATTAATACACAAAGAGACCTGGGTCTTCTTCTTCATTGGCTCTTGGCCTGTGGCTATCATCCTCTCTTGCTCTGCGTGTGTTCTATGTTTTGTCTCTTCTTTCTCCTCGCTTTTCTTATTTTCCTTGCAGGTGATTAAGTCATTTAGTTAGTTAAGAGCTTTATTCTTTCCTCCCCAGTTTAGAGCCCTTTACTTGCTCTATCAGTTGAGAAATATATTACTTTCGGAATGTTAGAATTATTTTTGTCAATGAAGTCCATAATATCAGATTTTTGTCCGTGATTCTGATTCATATGATTTGTGCCTGGTAGGTTGTTATATGGTGGATGTTATTGCGATTTTTGTCCGCATGATTTTTGATGTCGTAAGAATTGTGCTTATCAATCTTCCTCCATGTGGAAGGACTGATCACCTGACTCCTTGACCTGAAACCAGAACCCAGGACTAGCCGGATGTGTCTCCGGCTTAGACCCTTGGGCGTGAGAGTAAGTACGTGTACTGGAGAGCAAATAATGTATTGAACAAATGATATTCAGATAACAAAATTGCAGTTACCTTGGCACCGTTGTAGTGGTAATGTATTTATAGTTGATGTAGGTGGTATATTTGGTTGAGCTACATGAGCTCCGAGGTTTATGGGACAGTTACATGTCATGTGAACGTGTCTTTAACGACTCCTGATTTGTAGGGAACCAGTTATGGAAAGAATAGAGGCACGTGCGCCTGTGACTGTTAGGTCGGCACTTGCTTGGCAGGTCGAGGTCGCCTCTTGGGATTGGGTCGACCTGACTGGCGGGTAGAGTTGGATCATACCCGAAGTATAGCTCGGATCGTAGAGTCGGACTAAGTTAGGTCGGGACCTGATAGGTCGGACAATGAACTTGAGTCGACTGATCTATAAGATGGGCTATGAGCCATGTAATAATTGGGCCTAGCCTACTGAGAATGTGGTGGCCTTAATTTCCTGAGGACTGGGCTTTACCCACTTGGCCCAGCTCGACACTTTTGGTATGTTCAGTGGCCCCCAACATTCGAGTTGACTTTGTCGACTAGGAAGTTAAGGAAATTTTGACGAAGATTGTTGTGACTCGAAGGTCGCTACTCGTGCTGATGTTTAGTCGACCAAAGGTGACGTGTCAAAATCGTGAACATCCACAACGAACGTCCAGATCTGGAAGAGCGCCATTTTTTCGTAATGATTACAGTTTTGACGTTTGAGAGACCGTCTTGGAAAACATTTTTGCATTCAATTAGGAAAATAAGACTTTTGAATTTTCTTCTTCCTCCTCAATTACTGAAAGTATAGAAGCTAGAATCCTTCCCTGTTCAGAACTTTTACTCTCTCCAACTTCTCGTGTAATTCCGGTGAAGGCAGTAGAAAAAAGGCAATTGATTTAAACCGAGCTTTCGTCTCCGTCAGTACCCCCCTTCGTTCGAACCAACTAAGGTATTCTTCTTCACTCTTAATATTAGGGCTTTATTTCTGCAATTTCTTCAATTTTGCCATGGCTAGGACTTTTAGTTGTGAGCCCGAAGCTTGGTATGGCTACTGTAGTGTAAACCGTAGGGTTTATAAACACTTGAATGGAGAGTGGAGAGAGATAACAATGGAGGAATGCACTTCAATTTTGACCCGTTGTGGCTTGCGTTTCACCGAGCTAACTTTGCCTATAGGGGAGGACTTAGGTGTTTTAGAGACGAGTGACCCAAGAGTAGTATCCTTCAATCTTTTTCATGAACTTCTTGACCACATTGCAGTGTTCTACATCTAAGGTCCCAATAAGCCTTCTTTCATTAGGAATAGGATGGGATTTCCGGGGGAATCTAGGTCACCCCCTAATGTGTCCACTAGGTTCCTTGAGACCGCGTATATGACTGATTCCCCTATTTCCCCTTCTTCTTATGTAGATATGACGACCCAAGGAGGAGCTTCAGCCTCAACTTCTTCCAGCCCACGCATTGTTGACGCCTTTGGGACCTCTGTTGTGCCTGGGAGGAATGAAAGGGGCTACGTGCCTCAAAGGCCAAAGAGAGGGAAGCAAAATTTTCCCTCACGACTTGAGATGATTTACCAATTCTGTGAGGTGGATAAGGGGGAATTCGATGTGACCATTTATAGCAAGAGGGACTTTCTGGACCAGTTTGGTGGCACTTACAAGGAGGATGCTACTAGGGTTGCCTTTTACTATGGCCAATTTGAGGCTGGTCTTAGATCACCCTTGGACCCCTTCATAAATGAGTTTCTAGAGTGTGCCAATGCCCTGCCTCTTCAGTTGGGAGCCAAAACTTGTAGGGTGTTAGTCTGGTTTGCCATGGTTGGTCACTTCTTGGGATATGAGCCATGTATGAGGGTTTTTTAGGGAGTTTTTTAGTGTCAAATTTGATAAGATTGATGGGATAAGCACTCCTTCTAAGCCAAAGTCCCCCAAGTTGTTCATCAACCTTCCTAGCAAGGCTAGTGGTTGGAATTCACATGTTGTGGTTGTGGAGAGTAGGTTAGGATGGGAATTCCCCTTACCTGATGCTGATTCTGAAGTGATGAGAGATCAGGCTCATTGGGAGCCTCATTGGCACCTGGATTTGTATAGGAAGTTGGTTGAGTTGGTAGCTAAAGGGCCCATCAGCTGGGAAGTCTTAGGTACCACCAAAAACAATTACATCCAAGCCGGAATGATGCTTGGAGATGGGGATGTGGTACCTCTGGTACCCATTGTTAGATGCCTTAGGTATCCGAATTGGGTTACCCTTGCTCTGGGTAGGTTTGAGAAAAAGTGTTCACTTTGCCAGAAGAATCCCAATTACAATAAGGATCATGGGGAGCATGTTGGTGGTAAGAATTTCCTCATCCTTTTATTGTTTGTATGTATAACCTTTGAGTTTGTGCATAGGATTTGCTCGAACTGTGCACATTACTCTGAACTTGTAAATATTTTACTTGTAAGTAGGTATTGTAGTTTGTATATGCTTTGCTCGTACGTAGAACTCTTAGCTCGTACGTAGAACTTTTAGCTCGTACGTAGAACTTGAACTGTTGAACTAACACTTGTCTGTTTTGACTTGGTGCAGTTTTGACCCCCGCTCAAGAAGCCAACATGGGCCGTGCTATTGATGTTAGGAAGAGTAAGAAAAGCTGCGGGGCTGCCAATACTCAAGAGAACCGTGAAGCTGAAGGATCCAAATGCAATGACCTCCTGAAGCTGGTCGAGCAAGAGATGACCCAGTACATTCCTCCTGAAGACAATTTAGAGGAGCTGGAAGATGGACGAGTGGAGGGAGATGATGCTCAAGGGACTGAGGAGGTCGATGCTGCTGAGGTCGACGTATCTGAACAAGCTGGGGAACCAGTTAAGGAGGTTGTCAGGGCTAGAACTTGGGCCCAAGCCAAAACCAAGTCTAAAGCCAAATCTCATGTTATAGATGTGGATGAGGAGGAAGAAGAGGATGACGATGCTCCCTTGAGCAAGAAAATCAAGATTGGGAAGTCCAAGGCCAGCTCGGTAGATGATCAGGTCAATGCTAGTGAGCCAATGGAAGCTGAGATTAGGGGCCCCCAGTCCTCTCCTATCCGAGTCTCCTACTCCGAGCTGGTTCAAGCTCGTGTCGACGAGTTGAGTGAGGTTGCTCCTCTGGTTGGGATTAATAGCTTGGCTAGGGAGTATCCTGAGCTGGAGTATGGCCAGGTAGTGGTGAGGAGGGGAGCTGACCAGGATCTGGTTAAGAAGTATAGAAGCCTGCCGTGCTAGGGTCGGGTTGGCCCACTCCGAGGTAATACTTGTAACTCTTGTAATTTTTTGCATTGCTATTTTGATTCTTCTTGCTTGTCTCAAGTCTATGCTTTATTTCTGTTTGACATGACCCCTTTTCTTTACTCGTCATTTCAGTCTCTTGTTATGATAGATTTGGCCACTTCTTATTGGAAAGCTACTGAGGAGCAGGAGAAATTGGCTAAGACTATGCTGGCTCATAAGAATGAGGAGCTGAAGAAGCTTGATGAAGACCATGCTAAGCTGAAGGAGGATCACGAAAAGCTGAAGGAGGAACATTCTGACTTGGATGCCTCTTATGATGCTCTGAAGCTTCTAAAAGACAATGAGATCAAGCTCAAGGAAGATGCCTGGAAGAGGTTGGGAGAAGCTAACAAGGAGCTTGCCACTCCTAAGGAGGAGGTGCCAGTTACTTTAGTCAAGAAGCAAGATGAGCTTGATGCTGCACGGCTTCGATGGGAGGGAGAGCTATCTGCTGCCATTAAAACTGCCAAGGAAGAGGCAGTGCAAGCCTACAAGGAGAGTGAAGAGCTCCACGATCACATTACTGACAAGGCTAAGTCGTTTTGGGATGTAGGTCGGAGCCATATGGCTCGACGTATCGTGGTGGACCCTTCTTTCGACATCTCTATTGAGCAATTGGCCAAATGGGCTTCGAAGGATCCATACAATACGGCCACTCGCCCGGGCCATCGCTTAGTGCCTTATAATGACAATGACTTGACCAATATTGCCAACGATGACGAGGAGGCAGAGGCAGAGACTTGGATCCCTCCTCCTATCGAGCCAATTAATTTCAACACCATTTTGCGCGGAGCTAGAGGAACCTGATGAGCTGGCCTTTGAAGGTGAGACTCCCCAATACACCATTGAAATTGCCCGGATCCGAGAGGCAGCGCGTTTGCGCCCCGGCATCTGGCATTTCCCCGCTTTGCAGCATTTTTCGTTGGTGGAGGTGTCTCGCTGTGTTTTGCTTTGTAGAGTCGCCACGCCGTTTTTATTATTAAGCCCAAAACATTGAAAAAGCGCATCAATTTAAAAATAATAATAAACTATTTTTGTGTGATGAGATTTTGAGTTCGGAGGTCAGATGACTCCTCGGGAAGAGAATATTAGAATCTTAGAGCTCACCCGAGTCTCCTCGTAAAAACGAGTCTTTCGGATACCCCTAATATTCTTTAACTGTTGTGTGTGTGTGTGTGTGTGCTTTTAAAAATGCATGCTGTATCGGATGTCTACATTATACACTACGTATTGAAATGTATTGAAATAGTAATGGAAGGAAGCCTTACCAATGTTGGTTCGTGTCTGTCTTCCGCTGGGGAATAGTGTTTGAGGATGGAATAGTGTTCCGGTACAGACCGGGATTGCTTCGGAAAAGGGGCCGGTTGTCTGCGGACAGAGTTTCGGCGTGCATTGGGATCGCAGGGATCACTCGGGCAGAGGTTCGGCGTGCGTTGGAATCGTTGGTTGGATTTGGGCAGAGGTTCGGCGTGCGTTGGAATCGTTGGTTGGATTCGGGCAGAGGTTCGGCGTGGTTTGGGATCGCCGGTTTGACTCAAAAAGAGCCGGGATGCCTTGGGAAAGACCAGGCAAGGCCTCGGAGTACCACGAGGGGCCTCAGAGTACCTCGAGAGTGCCTCGGGGCAGTGCGGGAGCATCGCGGGAGCGCTCAGAGAGGCTTCGGAGCACCATGAGGGAGCTCGGAAGGCCTCAGAAGGATCCGAAAGGGGCCGGGATTGCCCCGAAGGGTCTTAGAGGGGAGCCTGAAGGCTAAGGGAAAAAGAGAGAAGAGGGAAGTGTCTAAATGAGGGAGGGGGAGCCCTCTATTTATAGTGCCAGAAAACTGCAAGAAGGTCCGTACGGACCTTCTAGGTAATCTAAATTTTTGGTTTTCCTCGATTTGAGGGAATCTGTGATGATGAAGAAGATTCAGCCATGATGATGTTCCCTTTGCAATAAGGTCCGTACGGACCATCTCAGCATGCAAAGAGGTCCGTACGGACCAACCATGTAGGGGGGTAATGATGTTCTCCGGGATTTGAGGGAATATTGTGGACTTTAAGGGGATTCAGTAATTATTAAAACAAAGAGGTCCGTACGGACCTTAGTTGCTTTTCCAATTTTCTGAAAATTCCCAAGAGGTCTTTTTGTCCCTTTTTATCCCAGAAAAGTTCCTCCCTTGGTTTGGCTGAGGGTTTTTTGAGGGTTTTGAGTGCCAGAGGTCTTCGAGACTTCATTTCTGAGTCTGCGGTGTTTCCCATGTGCTCGGAAGAGGGTGATCCAGATTTGGGTACTTACAGAAGCCCCTCGACGACGTCACTTACGGAGGAAGTGGGGTCGTCGATAAGATAAGTGTCCTGATCTGGATCGCGTGCTGAGAGAGGAAGTGATCGTGAAGGTCGGTGTGAGGATGTGGCAGTGTCCTGTTGTGTGACCGTTTAGGTCAGTTGGCTAGACCCTGTGATAGGATTCCTATGTATCCCTAGCGGGAATCAAGCCTAATCGTAGTTCGGGTGTGGGGTGAGTGTTTGTGGTGCACGAGGACGGAAAGGGTCCTCTGACTGAAACTCTGTGCATGGACGTGGTGGTGTCCTGTGGGTGACCGCATAGGTCGATGGTGAGGATGTTGTGGCATCCTGGGTGACCGTATAGGTCGATGGCTGGACCCTGTGATAGGATTCCTACGTATCCCTGGCGGGAATCAAGCCTGGTCGTAGTTCAGATGTCGTGAATTTGTGATTGTATGTGGGCGTGATGGTGCCCTGAAGTATCGTGTGACCGCCGAGGTCAGTGGTAAGGACAGGGTGGTGTCCTAAGATGTGGTGACCGCCGAGGTCAATTGTGAGGACGTGGTGGCATCCTGGGATGGAAACTTTACTATTTTCCTAATCGGGTGGTTTAAGGCCTTTCGGTCCGGAGATAGTAATTTGGGAGGTTTATACGGTCTTCGAATCGAGTGATTTAAAGCCTTCCGGGCTGGAGGTAGTGATGTGGGAGGTTTATACGGTCTTCCAGACCGAGTGATTTAAAGCCTTCCGGGCTGGAGGTAGTATGAGGTGGGAGGTTTATACGGTCTTCCGGACCGAGTGATTTAAAGCCTTCCGGGCTGGAGGTAGTATGAGGACTTGAATCGTCTTCTGGTTGCAGTTTGCCATGCGTGAGGACTTGAATCGTCTTCTGGCTGCAGTTTGCCATGCGTGAGGACTTGAATCGTCTTCGGGCTACGGTTTGCCATGCGTGAGGACTTGAATCATCTTCTGGCTGCGGTTTGCCATGCGTGAGGACTTGAATCGTCTTCTGGTTGTGGTTTGCCATGTGTGAGGACTTGAATCGTCTTCTGGCTGCGGCTTGCCATGTGTGAGGACTTGAATCGTCTTCTGGCTGGGGTTTGCCATGCGTGAGGACTTGAATCGTCTTCTGGCTGCAATTTGCCATGCGTGAGGACTTAAATCGTCTTCTGGCTGCGGCTTGCCATGCGTGAGGACTTGAATCGTCTTCTGGCTGCGGGCGTGCCATGCGTGAGGACTTGAATCGTCTTCTGACTGTGGGTTTTGGTTCAGGTGTATGAACCTAGTGTTAGAGACTTAGTTCAGGAGTATGAACTTAAGTTGAGGCTTGGTTCAGGAGTATGAACCTGGCATTTGAGACTTAGTTCAGGAGTATGAACTTATGTTGGAGCTTGGTTCAGGAGTATGAACCTGGCGAGGCCTTCTGTGAGGCGTGATTGCCTTGTGCTTGATTTCGAGAGGCGTGATTGCCTTGTGCTTTGTCCGCTGGGGAGAAGGTTGGACCTACGATGGCCGCCGGTGTTCGTCTGTTGGGGATCATCGTGGCCTTGTAGGGGCCTTTTCTGCTGAGAGGGTGATTTTGGGCTTACTTTGATGGCCGGTGTTTGAGTTGCCGTTGAGCAGGCAAGGATGATGGCCGGTGGTTGCTTCACCGTTTAGTGTATTGGAGGTGTTTCGTGCCTTGGGATTTGTACTTGGAGGTGTTAGCTCCTTTTGCGCTTATTTTACCGTTTAGTAGGCGAGGTCCGGGCTTACGATGACGGCCGGTGCTGGGGATATGTAGTCTTGTACGACTTCCTTTTGACTTGTTGGGGAAGGAGCTCGGGCTTACTTTGATGGCCGATGTTTGAGTTGCTGTTGAGCAGGCAAGGATGATGGCCGGTGGTTGCTTCACCGTTTGGTGTTTTGGAGGCATTTCGTGCCTTGGGATTTGTACTTGGAGGCGTTGGCTCCTTTTGCGCTTATTTTACCATTTAGTAGGCGAGGTCCGAGCTTACGATGACGACCGGTGCTGGGGATATGTAGTCTTGTACGACTTCCTTTTGACATGTTGGGGAAGGAGCTCGGGCTTACTTTGATGGCCGGTGCTTGCGTTGCCGTTGAGCGGGCGAAGTCCAGGCTTACATTGACGACCGGTTCTTGAATTGCCGTTGAGTGGGCGAAGTTCGGGCTTACATTGACGGCCGGTTCTTGAATTGCCGTTGAGTGGGCGAAGTCCGGGCTTACACTGACGGCCGGTTCTTGAATTGCCGTTGAGTGGGCGAAGTCTGGGCTTACATTGACGGCTGGTCTTGAATTGCCGTTGAGGGGGCGAAGTCCGGGCTTACATTGATGGCCGGTTCTTGAATTGCCGTTGAGGGGGCGAAGTCCGGGCTTACATTGACGGCCGGTTCTTGAATTGCCGTTGAGGGGGCGAAGTCCGGGCTTACATTGACGACCGGTTCTTTAATTGCCGTTGAGTGGGCGAAGTTCGGGCTTACATTGACGGCCGGTTCTTGAATTGCCGTTGAGTGGGCGAAGTCCGGGCTTACATTGACGGCCGGTTCTTGAATTTCCGTTGAGTGGGCGAAGTTCAGGCTTACATTGACGGCCGGTTCTTGAATTGCCGTTGAGTGGGCGAAGTCCGGGCTTACATTGACGGCCGGTTCTTGAATTGCCGTTGGGTGGGCGAAGTCCGGGCTTACATTGACGGTCGGTTCTTGAATTGCCGTTGGGTGGGCGAAGTCCGGGCTTACATTGACGGCCGGTTCTTGAATTGCCGTTGGGTGGGCGAAATCCGGGCTTACATTGACGGCCGGTTCTTGAATTGCCGTTGAGTGGGCGAAGTCCGGGTTTACATTGACGGCCGGTTCTTGAATTTCCGTTGAGTGGGCGAAGTCCGGGCTTACATTGACGGCCGGTCCTCGAATTGCCGTTGAGTGGGCGAAGTCCGGGCTTACATTGACGGCCGGTTCTTGAATTGCCGTTGGTTAAGGACCAAATTGCACTGAATTTGCTGAAATAGGCCTTAGGACAGCCAGGGGCAAAGATTATAAGGGCAAGAAAGTAATTTGTCCCTCCCTTGCAAGAAGGTCCGTACGGACCAACCTGGGATGCAAAGAGGTCCGTACGGACCAGGTTGGCTTTTTACAGTTCCCAGATTTTGACTGGGATTAAAAAACGAGGCATCCCCTTCATTTCTCATTTCCAGTTCACGAACCAGCCGAGAGAGAGGAAAAACTCCATTGTTGCACCAAAATCTTCCATTTTTAGCTTGAATTGTTCGCAATGGCGGAAGGATCTCGGAGAGGTCGTCGACAATGCAGTCAAGAAGTGATCGAGCAACGGATGGAGCTCCAAAGAAATTGGATCTTCTTTGTTCCATCTTCGAAGAACCCGGATGTATTATATCCGAATCCGGAGGTGCACAATCGTCTATCCAGGAACGTCGGGGAGGTAAGAAATCAATTTTGTCTTGATTCCCTGCTTGAATTTTTGAATGCTAGAACTAGGTTTTAGTTTTTCGCATTTTGGGGCTTTTGTTATTTGCCATGCCTTTTGTGGAATTCTTGATGAATTGTTGAAATTGGGCATGTAAAATATGTGCTTTTTGTGCATAAATGTGTAGATTAGCTCTTATTTGTGAAAATAAAGTGCCTCTCTAATGAATTGCATGCTTTGGTGTTTTGTACATTATGCTTTTTATGTATGTACAATGTGGGAAAAATTGTCATGTAGGGACAAATTTTGTAAAAAAAAAAAAAGTGACATGTGCCGTGTTTCGTGACGGGTTTTTGTCTGAAAGTATGTGTCGTGTAGGGACGGACTTTTCTTTTGAAAATGTGTTATGCAGTGTGTGTCGTGTTCTTGGGTGACGGACTCTGTGAGGAAAGTATGTGCAATATGTGCCGTGTTTTGTGACGGGATAAATGTGCTTTGCCGTGTTGGGACGGTCTTTTGTGCTTTGATTTTCTTTTGGTATTTTGCATTAAGTACTGTGTCTGACGTACCTTTGCATTGTTTACCTGTAGGATGAGGGGCTCTTGGCTGGGAGAGCCAAGAAGATGAAGACTCGGGGATCGCTCGAGGCTGTTGTTGAGTTGTGGCAGCGGATGCCGGACATTTCTGTGGATGGCAGGCCGAGCCCCAGGAGGCTGGTCTATGCTTCGGCACAGGCGTGTTCGTGGAGAACTTGGCCGGGGTTTCTGACACGAGGAAGAACAAGAGCATCTTCCTTGGCCTTTCTGAGTATTGGTGGGATACCACCCACACCTTCCATCTGAGCTGGGGAGAGGTGACGGTGACGCCCACGGACTTTGCTGCTATTACCGGGCTTTCCTTCAAAGGAGGGCCAGTGCGGTGGCGAGATATGATTGTCGAGGACGTGCTGACTGAGCTGCTGGGCTTTGCGCCTGTTCCTCGCAGGGGTCTTGGCATGTTGTATAGTGATGTTGAGATGAGGATCACGGCCAGTATTGGGGCCTATGTTCGGGGTACCGGCCAGGTGACGGCGGAGCAGCTGGCGCGCTCCTTCCTGAGGTTTGCGCTTTCCGAGACCTTATTCTCGAACCACTTGACTACGGCTCCTTTTGCTCTGCTGGAGAGCTTGATTGATTTGGAGAGAGTTTGTGATATCTCTTGGGGCGAGGCGGGCTTGGCCGAGCTCTACTTCTCCTTGGACCGGTTTAGCCGGGGTGTGGCCAGTTCCTTGGCTTGTTTTGATTTTGCTTTGGAGGTATGAGTTCATTGCTGTTTTTGATTTAGCAACTTGTCGTTTCTCCGTTTTCTTTTGCACTGAGCCTTTTTTTCCTTTTGTCACAGGTGTGGTTCTATGAGATCTTTCAGTGCTTCCCGTGGGATAGAGATCCTGGGGCCGTAGCAGCGTATCCCGCTATGTTAGGTTGGGCATGACCGGCGAGGAGGAGGAGGACCAGCAGGGGTAAGCTCATGATTTCCTACGGGGAGGTGCAGGAGCATTTGGAGAGAGATAGCCACGAGAGGTTTGTTCTGTATCCTTGGGCTCGATATGAGGACGATGATTTCGAGGGGGCTCCCCTGGTGACGGTGCAGCGGAAGATGCTGCGGGGCCTGACTTGCGACGTCATGTATTTGGGAGAGCGGGTCTTCTCGGGCAAAGATGACCCGGGTATGCTTCCCTTGGCTCCGAGGGACCCTCCTTTTGGGATGTTGGATTTCTGGGATATGGATGTGTTGGATTTTGAGAGGTATCTTGGCGGCGTGGGTGCCGAGGAGTTTGTTTTGTATCGAGAGGAGTATGGGGCCTTCGTGAGGAGGAAGTTGAGGATGCCACAGGTGTTGGCGAGGGAGAGGGAGGCTGGTCCGCAGGGTCCCCTAGAGGTTCCGGTGCCTGGGCCGGACTTTACGTATGTTCGTGGGGATTCCTCGAGGAGGAGGGTGTCTGTACCTGTCCCTGAGCAGGCTTCTGCTGCCTACCGAGTGGATCCTGATAGACCGGTGAGCGTGCTTACTCTTTTCCATCTTGGCATCTTTTCTGTATTTTTCTCTTTTTGTTGTTGAGTATGACTGTATTGCTGAGCGTTTCTTTGGATGCTTGCTTGTGCAGGTCCCGGGGAGGGCTTTTGACATGCTGACCCGCCGTTATGTGGCGATGCGGTCTTTCGCGAAGAAGATGGCGTCGAAGATGTCTTGCCGGTCTTCGCGACGTGTGCCGGCGTACACGCCGATGCCTTCGAGGAATTTTGTAGATGTTCCTCCATCGAGAGCCGAGCCGGAGCCACAGCAGGAGGGACCTTCGCGGGGGCAGCATAGCATGGATGCCGGGACGTCTTCGGGAGCTCCGAGGCCGCAGACCCTTTACCAGTTCTTTCCTCCGCAGTATACACAGGGTGAGGGTTCGTCAGAGCCTTCCTTCTTCGATCCTTTCGTCGAATTTGATCCTTCTGATTACTTTGAGTACCAGCCTCCGGAGGGGGCTCAGTACTCTGATGACGAGGATATGACTGGTGAGTTCACCGGGATGCCCGACTTCTCGCTTGATGATCATGGGGAGGATGATGATGCTGAAGAGTCGGACTAGGGTTCATTTGCTTTCCCTCTTTCCATTTCTCTTTTTTTTTTAGCAACAGACATTAGATGTACCTGTAATAAAACACTCGTATTTGCATGGCAAACACATTTTATTTTAAGATGTAATGTCATTTTTTTTGTGATTCCCGGGAATTGTCCTAGGAATTGTTGCTATTATTTTTTTTATTTTGTGCATGCCACGTGAGCTGAGAGTGCGTTTGTGGGTAGTGTACGTTTGCCGAAAATGGCTTTGGCCAGTGTTTGGGCAGTTTGGAGCAAGGTCCTGCTGAGAACAGTGGTTGTTGTACTGTTTGCTGAGAAAGTGGGGCCAAGATGCAATAAGGTCCGTGCGGACAGACCTAGGTTGCAAAGAGGTCCGTACGGACCAACCTTGCTTTTGGGAAGGAAATAAATGCTTTCCAGTGTCTGGTCTTTCCCCATTCCCCATTTGCAGCCATTTTCGAGCTTTCTTCCCCATTTTCTCTAGAAACCTCCATTTTTGCCATGGATTCTTCGTATGTTCCCAAAATTTTGCCGAGGCTTTCGCAGGAGAGGCAAGCACACTTCCTTGAGCAGCTGAAAACGTGGATGCGACGCCGTATGAGGCATCAGAGACAGGCTTTCGAGGTAAGGTTTCGTCTTTGCTCGATTTGGTCTTTTAAGTAGTTGGTTCATGATTGGGAGTTGTTGCGGGCTACCGCGAAGTTCTGGGATGTTAGGAGGCATGTGTATTGCTTTTCCTACAATGAAATGGTGCCCACTTTCGAGGATTTTCGGGCTTTGATTGGAGGACCGGAGGTGGAGGCCATCTCGCTTCCTTTGATTGGTGGTGCTGCTGTGAGCGTGAAGCTTGCAGGCTTTCTTCATACTTCGTTGGAAGAAGTGCAGAGCATGATCCTTGATTCGGGTCATATTGACATTTTTGAGCTGCCGGAGCGGTTTATGGTTGATGATGAGAGTGATGTCTCTTGGGACGCATTTGCCTTGTGCGTGATGGCGACGCTTTTCATGGTCAGCTCCCTTGGCATTTGCGATGGCGCTTTGCTAGATGTGGTTGGGCACTGCAGAGCTGGAGAGGATATTGTCCCGTTGGTGCTGGGGGAGACTCTTCATGGTATTAACCGTCTGGCGACTGGGGAACGGTTCATGAGAGGGGGAAGCCCCGCTTTGATCACCTTGTGCCTGCGAGAGAGACTTCAGGCCATGCCCGAGGCTCCGACGTCGTTTAGCCCGTGGTCATTTGCTCAGCGACCTCTTGTGTTGGATATGGATCAGTCTGCCTGGGAGAGATGGATGGCACGGCTTGGTACGCATCAGATCCGTTGGTGGGTTCCTCACTGGGGGATTGAGACTAGGAGGGTCTTTCAGGAAGGGTCCTATGTCGTCAGAGTTCCAAGTTTGTCTTGGTCCTCCTTCTATATTCCGTCGCTTGTTTCCCGGCAGTTTGGGATGAAGCAGGAACCTTTGTTGGGCTGGGATGACCTTGCTACTACGGAGGTAGCTCCTCTTTGTATGGCAGCTCCAGGTGCTTTCTTGTATTTTATGAGGGTATGGAAGTATTCCGCTTTCCCTCATGTGGTGCTCCTTAGACATCGGGAGAGTGTCGTATTGACGACTCAGTACCTGGCCTGATATGAGCAGCGTGTCGGGCAGTCCCATGTGGCTTTGGAGAGCAGGCGTGTAGCGATTCTGGGACCCGGTTGCTGTAGTAGCTATTGCCTTAGGAGTGCCGAAGCCTGGTCTGACCCTCAGGATGTTACGGGAGACACCTTATTTGACTACGAGACCAGAGTTGACCGATTGAAGGGGAGAGGTCCTCTTTTACAGATTCGCAGGGAGGAGATCTGAACCGAAGCACGGGCGAATGAAGCCCTGAGAGCTGCTGGATTGTTTGATTCTACGGGGAGGACCCCTGATCTCGGACTGAGAGATGCAGAGTTGGTTCGCGTGGAGCGAAAGAAGACTCGCCGGGGACGAGGGAAGAAAGGGAAGAATGGCGAGGGGACAAGCGCAGATGGCACGGAATGACCTCCTAGGTATCCATTCATTGCATTGTAAACACATTATTTGTTAAATGTATTAAGCTGTCTTTTAGCATGTTGTGAACTTGAGAGTAGACCGTGCTTGAACTCATCAAGAAATGTTGTAACCGTTAGTGATTTGTGATTTACTTTTAAAGCTTTGTCGAGACGCAAGATCTCTTGTTTGCCTTTGTTTCTTTTGTGCACCTTGTCGGCGTCCATCTTTGGACTTTTCTGTTGCATTCGCGGACTGAAGCAGCCTGGGCCTTGACGGCAATCCCTTTTGCTCGGGCTTTGTGTTTGAGAGGTTGGATGATCCCTTGAGTTGTTTTGACGGTCTTTTACGTAGCTTCCTTGCCTCTTGTTGGCGTCGAGCTCTTGACCTCAATTTCACAGCTTCTGCTTGAGCTCTCATTTTTTTTTATTATTTTATTGTAAATTTTTTTGTGAGCCCTTGCTCGAGCTCTCTTTTTTTTTGAAGCGCGTGAGGGCGAATACAAGCCCCTGGCTTGGAAGTAGACATGGGTCAGTCGTTTGACGTTGAGTGACCTCCGAATTTTCTTTGATGTTGCCGCCGTCGTTTGACTTGGTCAAGGTGACGTTAGGGCGAGCTCTTGAAAAGTGCGTAGCTTGATGGAGGTCTTGATTGACATTCAAACTTTTGACTTTTTTGTGTATTTTTAGACCGGACCAATTAAGGTTGCCTACGTTCCCCCGGACTAAAGGGCTCAGGTCTGCGTAGTTCGACACTACATGGAGTGCCAATAGATGCACAGTTGTTCTTCTTTAGGCGAAGTATCTGCGAAGTTTGCTTCCGTTGACTGGATTCATGAAGGGATTGCCGTCTAGGTCTGTCAGCTTCATGGAACCTCCGGAGAAGATCTTTTGAACCACGAAAGGGCCGATCCATGTGGGATCCCATTTTCCCAGTGGGTTGGTTCGAGTGGGAGGCTTTTCTTTGAGTACCAGATCTCCTTCCCTGATGTCTCGGGACTTGACTTTCTTGTCGAAAGCTCTAGCCATCCTGCTTTGATAGGCTCGGACGTGTTCCATGGCCTTTAGTCGTCGCTCGTCTAGCAGAGCCAATTCGTCATGTCGGCTTTGGAGCCATTCGACTTCGTTGACGTCATTTTCCAGCAGCACTCGGAGTGAGGGAATTTCCAGTTCAATGGGAAGGACTGCTTCCATCCCGTATGTCAGGGCGAATTGGGTTTCTCCCGTGGCTGTTCTGACTGATGTTCGGTAGCCCCAAAGTGCAAGGTCCAGCTTCTCGGGCCAATCTCGTCCTCGGGTGGTCATTTTTCGGATGATCCATTCGAGGGTCTTGTTTGCTGCTTCCACGGCGCCATTTGTTTGTGGCCGATAGGGAGAAGATTTGTGGCGTGTGATCTTGAATTCGGCCGCCAGCCGTCGAATTCCCTTCGAAGTGTGAACCGTTGTCTCGATATGACCTCATTTGGGATGCCGTATCGGCAGATGATGTTTTCCTTGAGGAAATGCGCGACCTTCTTGGAGGTGAGTACCTTGTAGGACTTGGCTTCGACCCATTTGGTGAAGTAGTCGATGGCTACTAAGATGAACTCGTGACCGTTGCTGCCTGGCGGAGCGATTTTCCCGATGACATCAATTCCCCAAGTGGCAAATGGCCAGGGTATAGTCATGCAGTAGAGATCGTGGGGAGGTAGATGATTGAGGTTGGAGAACCGTTGACACTTTTTGCAGCTTCGGACAAAGTGGATGCGATGCTCCTCCATGGAGATCCGTGAGTAGCCCATCATGAGAATGATTTGCATCAGGGCTCTGGCGTTCATGTGGGGACCACAAGCCCCATTTTGGACTTCGTTCATGAGCTTGTTTGCCTCTTCATGGTTGATGCAGCGTAGGAGTGGTCCATGGTAGCGTTTCTTGTATAGCATGTCCCCAAGGATGACGAAGTGAGAGGCGAGGCATTTTAGGGCCATGATGCTCTTTGCTTTGACCCCTTCTCTGTGTTGGCCTTCCATGTTCATGAAGGTGGTTTCCCCGTTCTTGAGGTATTGGAAGATCTGCAGGCCGAAATGGCTCGGACTTGCGTCTCTTTGGCTCTTCAAAGAATCTTGCAAATCGTTGTGATTAAAACCTCCTCGCGGCTTGGGCCCGGTTTTTCTCTCGTTTGACAACATGCTTAAAGATGTGCTTAATGTATTGTTCGTTTAATGTGTCTCGCTTCTTTATCAAGTGAATCGTTATTAATCAAGTTTGTGTGTTAGTTAATTTATCAGTTGGTAAAGATGCAATGAGAGGATACTCGGAAAGATCGAAGCATTCATTAAGAGCATACGGGAATACATTATTGGCAATGAGTTCGTAATCTTCTGGCGTGAGGCCATCAGATGACTCGAGAGACTCAAATTCAAAGATAATGGACTCAGGATGAGTTTTGACACTGGACTCTAGGACTCGAGAGGTCAGACCAAGTTGTTCGATCATGTCCTTTTTGCTGGCAGTGGGTCCGGAGAAGGTGGCCCAGTTATTGAGCGGCAATGAGCTTGATGGGAGGTGGGGTTTGAAAGGGTTTGTGTCACAGTTCCCAATCATGGCTATCACAGAGTTATCAGAAACAAAATCGATTAGATCTGGCATCTCGATTTCTTCTTTGAAGAGCAGGTGGAGCAGTGGCTCGTTCCAAGCATCGTCTGCGGAGTCTTTTGCTTTTGCCTTGGGCATTACTAGCTCGAATGCAGACTCATCCCGCTTGTTTAAGGCAGGAGTGTTGACAGAGAGTTTTTCGAGTTCTTCTGCCAAAGAGGGGGTTTTCCCGAACCAAAACTCATTGTGAATAGTAGTGGTCATGGATCCCGGTAGAGGCGGTGTATCGATAAATGCTCTTCGGACGGGATTTGGCTTGAGGCCTCTAAATCTTGCCAGGTTCCGCTGGAGCTTGTCCATGGTTGTCGGCCAGCTTTGTTTGGCGTTGATCAGCTCTGTTCCCTTTCCTGGATCTTCTTCCAAGTTGCCAGCCTTCTTTGTGAAGTACTTGGTCATGTCGAAGCTGTAAGGACGAAGATCGGAGATTGCGTGCAAGCCTCTTTTGCTATCTGCGGAGCGTTTCCGTTCAGCTCTCTTGTCCTCCGCAATGTGTTCGGGAGTAGGAAAGTATCCCAAGCCATGGAGGGTATTCTGTTCTTTGATATGGATGATTTGTTGGGTACCCTGATGGCGTTTTCCCAAACCGAGCCCCGGGATGTAGTTCATGTGCTTCATCATTTTCATCGGGGGAGGGATCTTGTCCCAAATCAAAGGCAGGTCTATGTGGCATACCTGGGCCTTTGGGCTTTCGATGGTGAACCCTGTTAGCATCATGCCATCATCGTCATGTTTGATCTCTAAGACCGGGACGCTGTTTGTGTTGGTCCTTTCAGTGACTATGCTATCACCGTAGATGATGGTTAGATCTGTGCCTTGGACGAACTTTACGCATTGATGGAGAGTGGATGCCACCCCATTGATCTGGTGTAGCCAAGGGCATCCCAAGATGGCAGTGAATGTGATCGGGATGTCGATGACTTGGAAGTCAGTCGGGACCATTTGTTTTCCGAACCACAGGTTCAAGGTGGCTATTCCCAAGACTGGGCGGGACGTTGAGTCATATGCCTTGATTGCCTGAGTTGAGGGCTTTAGATCAGTCGCTTTGATCCCTAGCAGATCCATCATTTTGGATGGCAGGACATTCATGGATGATCCCCCATCTACCAAAACCCGAGGGAGACGGCACTCTTCCAGTTGAACTGTTATGTAGAGAGTCTCATTGTGGCCAGCCCCAAATTTTGGAAGGTCGAGCTCTGTGAAAGTGATGATGTTGCTGTAATTAATGTTGCCAATCATCTGAACTGCTTCATCAGGTGTCACCGTGATGGGAACCATGGTCTGGGCCAGGCTTTCTTCCAACTTGAGCTTGTGCGGGTAAGATGAAGTGAGTAAGGACCAGAGCGAGATGTTAGCCTGAGTGCGCTTGAGCTTTGTTAAGACAGGATCTTCAGCCTTTGGGTCCAAGGTTTCAGCTTCTTTGGCGTAGGGCCCCTTTTTAGTTCGTGGCTCAGGTATGGCTGGCCTTTTGTCTGCCCGTGGAGGATTCACTGGGATTTGACCGGAACGTGTCAGAACGTTTACTTCTGGCCTTACTGTTTTGCTTGTCTCTCCTATTTCTGTAGTGAGAGGACCTGATTGGCGTAGGGCCAGACTGCGCATTTCAATTCGCTCACTGTCATAGCTTTTGTGGAGACGTCCACAGTGGCTTTGAGGTCTTCCCAAGACAGGGGCTTGGGTATCTGGACTTTTGGGCCTTTGGTGGCGGTGCGGAGCTCGTCCCAGCTGATCATGGAGCAGACGTTGCCATGGACTTATGCAGAGCTAGGCTGGGGAGACTTGCTAGAGTAGATGACATAGTAGTCAAACTTTCCTGAGGGTTCTCCAAGGGTTCCAACTGTGGGATCACCGGATTCATACCTCTTCTTCAATTTTTGTTGAGAAGATGGCTTCTTCTTTCTTCGAGGACGGCCCTCGTTCATTTCATCCTGGAATTCCATTTCCAGACAAGCACTGCAATCGCAGACGTCCCACCAGATGTGTCCGTTGTTCGGCGGTGGTACCGGGACCTCAGGAGGCTGAATGGGCAGGCTTTCCCCCGGAGGGTCCTGTGGCCTTATGTCATAACTGCATGGTTCGTACGAAGGCAAAAGGTTGACTTCTGGGAGACAATGAGAGACGTTGGAAGCTGCAGGAGCAGTCATGACTTTGGAAGCCCCAGGTAGTTGGGTGGCTAATGTCCCAAAGTGGTGCATAGCGCCTTCGATCCAGGCTTGTTGTTCACCATGGCGTTTCTCAATAGCCATGAGGACCTGCCAAACTTCTTCCAATGTTGGGAAATTTCTTGGGGGTAAGCTCCCATTCTCATCGTTGTTATCCACTGACTTGGCCATGGGGAATTGACGGACAGTCCTGGTGACAGAGCTGGGACGAAAGTTGGACCTTGCGGCTTTGACACGGGGAAACGGGTTCCTGGGTACTCTCGATCACTCTCTGTTAGCTGGAGAGGGTGACGGGCAAGGTTTAGACACAGGAATGGCCTTACGGGATAAAAGGGGGAAAGCTCACGTGGCATGCGGTTTCCGTTTCTTTTATATTTTTTTTTGTTGTTTTAATTTACTTAAAACGTGTTTTCTCAGAGTCCTAGGTAGGTTGGAAAAGATTGCTCTTCTTTTTCGCAACTATGCTAGATCCTGGGTCAGTGGAGACCATCTGTGGGGCTATAAGCCCCTCGTTTTGCACCTGTATTTCGACATTCCAGGGTGGACAGCCCCGGGCGAGGGTCCTATAGGGCAAGCGGTTTCCATCGGCCTAAAAGAAAAATCGAACCTATGGCACGAGCCTGTCATGTTCGTTTTGATGCGTTAGCCATGTGAATAGTGAACCGAGCCGGCCACTGAGTCAAGATCAGGTCAAGAGTTCGGCATGACCTCTCTTTACCTTGCTTGCGCAAGGGATCTGTGACGTTAGGCGTTGGCTGGGTCATATTGTCATGGCTGACGTATCAAAGGCGTGATGACATGGTGTCATGTGAGCATGGATGTATATCCGGGACGGAACATCGTCTGGGTGTAGCTTCGAAAATCAAGATCAGGTCAAGATTTTAGCATGACCTTTCATCGCTTTGCTTGCGCAAGGGATCTTGAGTTCCGAGCCTTGACTCAGAAAATGGCCGGCATGGTATATGTATCCAGACTGTATGACACAGACTGGGTAAAAACCAACCGAGTCTGGACAGAGTGTGACTGAAGACTCAAACGTGTAGGGTTGACGCTTGGCTAGGATGGGATGTTTGGAATGATCCCGTGTGCATCCGAGAGGCCTAGGAAGACCAAACGGACTGCAACTGAGACCACTCCGGGTTAAGGGTTGTAGTGTGCAGTGTATCCGAGGCAGCAGTGCGCGTAGCGTGCGGTGTAACCGAGGCAGCAGTGTGAGTAGTGTGCGGTGTAACCGATGCAGCAGTGCGAGTAGTGTGTGGTGTAACCGAGGCAGCAGTGCGCGTAGCGTGCGGTGTAACCGAGGCAGCAGTGTGAGTAGTGTACGGTGTAACCGAGGCAGCAGTGCGAGTAGTGTGCGGTCTCTAAAATTCTTTTTTTGGGTAAAACATAAATTTTTTTTTTAAGAATTTTAAATGTATGCACAGATGTATATTGATGCATTTTTTTTTATTTTTTTGTAAAATAAAAAGTAAAGCACGTGCACACACACACAACAGTTAAAGAAGGGGGTAAAATGAATGTTTGACCCTCATCATCGTTTTAAAAATCTTTTGTTTTGTTTAAAAAGATTTTAAAACAAACATATCCCCAGCAGAGTCGCCAACTGAAATTGCCCGGATCCGAGAGGCAGCGCGTTCGCGTCCCGGCATCTGGCATTTCCCCGCTTTGCAGCATTTTTCGTTGGTGGAGGTGTCTCGCTGTGTTTTCCTTTGTAGAGTCGCCACGCCGTTTTTATTATTAAGCCCAAAACATTGAAAAAGGGCATCAATTTAAAAATAATAATAAACTGTTTTTGTGTGATGAGATTTTGAGTTCGGAGGTCAGATGACTCCTCGAGAAGAGAATATTAGAATCTTAGAGCTCACCCGAGTCGCCTCGTAAAAACGAGTCTTTCGGATACCCCTAATATTCTTTAACTGTTGTGTGTGTGTGTGTGTGCTTTTAAAAATGCATGCTGTATCGGATGTCTACATTGTACACTACGTATTGAAATGTATTGAAATAGTAATGGAAGGAATCCTTACCAATGTTGGTCCCTGTCTGTCTTCCGCTGGGGAATAGTATTTGAGGATGGAATAGTGTTCCGGTACGGACCGGGATTGCTTCGGAAAAGGGGCCGGTTGTCTGCGGACAGAGTTTCGACGTGCGTTGGGATCGCAGGGATCACTCGGGCAGAGGTTCGGCGTGCGTTGGAATCGTTGGTTGGATTCGGGCAGAGGTTCGGCGTGGTTTGGGATCGCCGTTTTGACTCGAAAAGAGCCGGGATGCCTTGGGAAAGACTAGGCAAGGCCTCGGAGTACCACGAGGGGCCTCAGAGTACCTCGAGAGTGCCTCGGGGCAGCGCGGGAGCGTCGCGGGAGCGCTCGGAGAGGCTTCGGAGCACCACGAGGGCGCTCGGAAGAATCCGAAAGGGGCCGGGATTGCCCCGAAGGGTCTTAGAGGGGAGCCTGAAGGCTAAGGGAAGAAGAGAGAAGAGGGAAGTGTCTAAATGAGGGAGGGGGAGCCCTCTATTTATAGTGCCAGAAAACTACAAGAAGGTCCGTACGGACCTTCTAGGAATTTTTAGTTTTCCTCGATTTGAGGGAATCTGTGATGATGAAGAAGATTCAGCCATGATGATGTTCCCTTTGCAATAAGGTCCGTACGGACCATCTCAGCATGTAAAGAGGTCCGTACGGACCAACCATGTAGGGGGGTAATGATGTTCTCCGGGATTTGAGGGAATATTGTGGACTTTAAGGGGATTTAGTAATTATTAAAACAAAGAGGTCCGTACGGACCTTAGTTGCTTTTCCAATTTTCTGAAAATTCCCAAGAGATCCTTTTGTCCCTTTTTATCCCAGAAAAGTTCCTCCCTTGGTTTGGCTAAGGGTTTTTTGAGGGTTTTGAGTGCCAGAGGTCTTCGAGACTGCGTTTGTGAGTCTGCAGTGTTTCCCATGTGCTCGGAAGAGGGTGATCCAGATTGGGGTACTTACAACCATATCAGATTCAAGGAAGATTGTGTATCCAGACCAACAAGGGAATGTTTTAGGCGAGCCAGCTGCTGTAGGCAACCAAACTGACATCGATCCAGCATCCACAAGTGGCCAAGTTGAAGGCGATCCCACAGACTGAACTTTAATTTTAATGGTTGTGTAACGAACAAGCCCCAAACACTTTTGTTTTTTGATTTGTGAATGATGATGTCTTGGCCCAGTTTTTGGGAGGCATCTTACTTATACATTTTTGTATAATTAAGTCTTGGCCCATTTTGGGAGACTTAGTCATATTTAATTATAGTTGAATTTCCATCATTGTATGTTGTATGCTTTTGATTTCAGCATGTGTGTGTCGAGCTAGATGTAGTAGGACAAATAAGTCGCCCTAAGCTTAAGGTCGGCCTGGTTTTGTGGTGACTCGGTCGACCTTAGACTTGTAAAGATTTTTACAAATGAGATTGACTAAGAGTCGAACCTGTTTTAGAGGTCAAAGCCGACCAAGGGTCGAGCTTATTAGAACGAAGTCGACCAAGGGTCGGACTTGTTAGGAGAACAAAGCTGATTAAGAATCGAGCTAGTTAGAACGAAGCTGACTAGGAATCGAGCTCGCAGGAACAAAGTCGACCAAGGGTCGGACTTCTTAAAGGAACAAAGCTGATTAAGAATCGAACTTTGTTAGAACGAAGCTGACTGAGAGTCGATCTTGTTAGAACGAAGTCGAATAAGAGTCGAACTTGTTAAAGGAACAAAGCTGATTAAGAATCGAGCTTGTTAAAATGAAGCTGACTAAGAGTCGAGCTCGTTGGAATTAGCGTAACACAATGTTTGGTCGAATAGGACTGCGATTTTTTATTGAAGTAGGAACATGCTTACATCAAATGGAAAGCTAGAACTATGATAAATTCAAACTTGGAAACTTGTATTACCTTTAAACTGAACTAGGGACTTGAACTAGAAGTAGTATTTGATGAGGTGAGTAGCATGCCATGGATGCTTTAACTCCTCACCATCTGGATGAGCTATCATGTAGTTCCCCTCTTTGATGACTCGAGTAATAATATAAGGACCTTCCCAGTTGGGAGATAGCTTATTCTGTTGGGTTCTCCTTCCTGTTGCCTCGATCTTCCTTAGCACATAGTCCCCTACTTGGAATGACCTTGTCTTAACCTTCTTATCATGGTAACTCTTTGTCCTCTGCTTGTAGTTGACCATTCGTAAGTAGGCCGTATCTCGCTTCTCATCGACTAGATCTAAGTCGATCAATCTGCTAGTGTCGTTATGTTCTTGGTCGAAGAAGGTTTCTCTAGCAGTAGGAAATCGCAACTCGGATGGTGCCATGGCCTCCGATCCATATGTGAGAGCGAATGGGGTTTCCCCCGTAGGCCCCCAAGTGGTTGTGCAAACTGCCCAAAGAGCAAGGGGGAGATCGTCCAACCAGTTATTGCATCGACCTACCAAGCCCGTCTTAAGTGAGGATAGAACGAGCTTGTTTGCTGCCTCAGCTTGCCCATTTCCTTGAGGGTATGCAATAGATGACTGCCAATGTTTGATCCCTACTCGATTCATTTCTTCTTCGAAATCCCGGGAGAATTGTAAGCCATTATCTGATACTATAGCTCTATGGATCCCAAATTGACACCAGATGAAGTCATGTATAAAGTTGATGGCGTTTTTTTCTGTGATGCGAGCTAGTGGCTTTGCTTCGACCCACTTTGTGAAGTAATCAATTGCAATGATCACATACTTGCAGTTTCCGCGGGCGGGAGGGAAGGGTCCAATCAAGTCGATGCCCCACATATCAAATGGCCAAGCAGCGATCACTAGAGTTTGCTCCGTTATGGGTAGATGAGGTAGGTTAGCAAACCTTTGACATTGGTCACATTGCTGAACAAAGTCATGAGTGTCGGCTCTCATGTGTGGCCAGTAGTACCCCAAAGTGATCAATTTGTCGGCTAGAGTTCTGGCCCCCGGGTGTCCACCACAAATTCCACTATGTACCTCATGCATTAACTGAGTAATATCCTGGGGGTGAATACACTTCAGCAATGGTCTAGTGTATGATCTTCTGAGTAGCATGCCTCCTTGGATAACGTATCTCGGAGCCTTCTTTTTTATAGCTCGAGCTTTCTTCTCGTCCTCAGGGAGCTCGCCCGTCTCCAAGTATGCTTTCATCTCCTCGATCCAACACTTGTTGTAAACCCAATTTCTCAAGGGGTCCTCTATGCATTGAATTTTGACCCTTTCGTATGCTGGGATCTCAAGGTAAGAGATGGGCTCTTCATGTGGCTCGTCTGTAGTGGCCAATTTCGAGAGTAGGTCGGCCAATTCATTGTCTTCTCGACCAATCCTCTGAATTTCCCAAAACTCTAAGTCTTTTAGTAACTCTGTTACCAGGTCACAATATTTGATTAAGGTAGAGCTTAACACCTCATACTCCCCCCTGACCTGATTGACTATTAACTGGGAGTCGCAATATGCCATGATTTTAGTCGCTCCAAAGCACTTGGCGTACTCGATGGCTGCAACCAAAGCTTCGTACTATGCTTGGTTGTTGGAGGCGTCAAACTTGAACCTCAATGACTCCTCATATACTGTCCCTGACTCTGGCTCGATCAGTACTATCCCAGCTCCACTGACGTTCTTTGTTGCCGACCCATCTGAGTAGACCTTCCAGCAATCGTCGGGTAGAAAAGTGACGAGCTGGGACTCTTGCTCCTTTCCCTTAGCTTTCTCTTTGTGAACTCTTACCTCGCTGTCTTCCTTGGTGAACGTAAGCTCGACCAAGAAGTCTGCCAAGGCTTGAGCCTTAAATGCCTTTCGAGGTTGATACTCGATGTCGAATTCCGTGAGGGCAATTGACCAATTGAGTAAGCGACCTGAACTTTCTGGCTTGTGTAGAATTTTTCTCAAGGGTGCATTTGTGAGCACCACAATAGGATGAGCTAAGAAATAAGCTCGCAGCTTCCTTGAAGCTACGACTAGGGCATACGCGACCTTCTCCGCATTGTAATACCTGCCCTCAATGTCTGACAGGGCCTTGCTAACATAGTATACGGGCTTTTGAAGCCCTTCCTCTTCTCGAACTAACACTGATGCAACTGAATGATCACCCATAGACAAGTATATAAACAAAATCTCTCATGTAGTCGGGCTGCTCAATAGGGGAGGAGTAGCGAGGTACTCCTTAAGCTGTTGGAACGACGAATGACATTCGGCCGTCCACTCGAAATTTTTTGTCCCCCTTAAAGATTTGAAGAATGGGAGAGATCTTTCTGCCGATTTGGCTATGAAGCGACCTAGGGCTGCCACCCTTCCATTAAGTCGCTACATCTCTTTTATACTTGTGGGCTCCTTCATGTCGACTAGAGCCTTGATCTTCTCAGGGTTAGCTTCAATACCTCTCTGGGACACCATGAAGCCAAGAAATTTGCCCGCTGCTACTCCAAATACGCATTTGCTTGGGTTGAGTTTCATGTCATTTGCTCGTAGATTGGCGAACGTTTCCTTTAGGTCGACCACGTGACGTCCAGTCTTTGTTTTGATGACCATATCATCGACGTAGGCCTCCATATTTCAGCCAATCTATGGATCAAAGACTTTGTTCACCATGCGTTGATAGGTTGTCCTGCATTCTTTAACCCAAACGGCATCATGTTGTAGCAGTAGATGCCACCAGCAGCTTGAAATGCCATCTTCACTATGTCATCCTCATGCATCTTGATCTGATGATAGCCTGAATAGGCATCTAGAAAGCTGAGGGTGGAATGGCCAGCAATAGAATCAACAAGCTTGTCAATTCTAGGGAGGGGGTAACTGTCTTTTGGGCAAGCAAGGTTGAGGTTGGTGAAGTCGACACACATTCTCCACTTGCCATTTGACTTTTTTACCATGACCACATTGGCTAACCAGGTTGTGTGTGTGGCCTCCTTGATTATACCTGCACTCAAAAGTTTTTGTACCTCGAGTGGCCTCCTCCTTGTCGCGAGCAAAGCTTCTCAGCCAGCCTCTGAGGTTTGGGCTTTATGGTCGGGTTGACCTCAAGCCTATGAACAACGACCTTATCCTTAATCCCCTTCATATCCTCTACTCTCCATGCAAAGACATCATTGCTTTCCTTTAGCAGCTCGATGATCTCTGCTCTTTCCTCTATTGATAGTTGCTTTCCAATCTGAATCTTTTGCTCAGGATAGGAAGGGTTTGTGATTACTGATTCCAGCTCGTCGACAGCCTCTAGCTCTAGACCATCTCTGAATTGCAGGGTCTCAATGATGATCTCTCTAACCCTCTGTCTTTCCTCGGCCCCCAAGTGTGGAGCTTCTTCAGCTATCATGTCATCCAACTCATCTGCGATATCACTGGTAGTGGCCCCTGAGTTATGGTCGACTTGGAGGCATAACTCACCTATAAGGACTTGGTCGACCATAACTGTATCTGGATCGACCGTTGTGACTTCAGAGTGACGTGTCAACTCAGCCATGATCTCGTCATGTGAGCGATAGGTCGACTCTTCCACATTGGTGATCGTAGATAGCCGAGTGGTTTTGGTGACCGACTGTGACAACTTTAGGTATCCTTCAGCAGTTTCAATCTCTAACTCCCTCTTCTTTCTTTCTCGGAGGACGTGATCAAGGTATACTCGAGCTGTGCCTTGTACACAGCCGACTCCAGCTGGTGTGGGGAATTTAACTCGCTGATGGGGAATTGAGGCCACCATTCCAAGTGCGACCTGGACAGGGATACCAAGTATAGCAGCATAATCACTCTTCACATCGATGACAATAAATTTTACCTTGGAAATGACCCTGTAAGGGTGTATTCCTAGGTCAACATCTAGCTCGATCTGTCCTTTGGCATCAACCCGGTGGTTGGTGAAGCCTTCCAATCTGCCATCATACCTTTCAAGCTGCTCATTCGAGAGACCCATTTCCTGGAATGTTTTATAGAACAGAATATCCTTGCAGGACCCCATGTCGACTAAGAGTCTTCTCGTCGTACATCCATCATTGAGTCCTGGGATGACGAGAACTTGCTCTCTAGCCGCCATATTAGTTGCTAGTTCATTTGGATAAAAGCTAATCCCCTCGTCCCTGACGTGGTTCCTTGGTGGCACATGTGGGGCTTTGTTGAGCTGAAAGATCTTATGCTTGATGGCTGTGTTGCTGGCTTGTTCAGTAATAACGCCCAGATTTAATCTAGGTTGCCTTGGTTCTGGATGTCCACCTCCAGGTCGCTCACCACCGTCTGCTTGAGGCCTTTTCACATATGCATCGAGCCTTCCCTAATCGACCATCCTCTGGATTATGCACTTCAAACTCATACAATCCTCCGTAGTATGGCATGTATCCTTGTGATACTTGCAATACTTGCTGTTGTCCCTTCTAAACTTGTTGCCCGGGTTCATAGGGGCAGGTGGGGCTAGCTCGGCTGCATTCATTATTTCAGTTCGACTCACCGTTAGGGGAGAGAAAGCTTTGGGCACTTTCTCCGTGGCCCTAGTTCTGTTCTTACCATTCTTTTTGTTTCCCCCGTTCTTGGCTGAGTCCTTCTTATCATCAGCGACCTCAGTCTTGGGGCCTTTCCCATTTTTCTTTTCTTTTCTCTCCTCGGCCAATGCCACATTGTAGGCCTTCTCGAACAGCTCCTGTCGAGTTGTTACAGTTCAAACCGTCAACTCGTAGTCCATATCTGCTGAGGTGATTCCACTCCTAAAACAGTTGATTACCTCCCTGACTGTGAGGTCCTCCTCGATCTTGTCGACCATCTCCTTAAACTTGGTGTAGTAGCTCATCGAGCTTTCATTATTACCTTGCACCAAGTTGTTTAGATCGGTGACTGTCATCTTCCGAGCTCCGGCAGTCGAGAAACGATCCAAAAATTTTGTTCTCATATAGGTCCAGGTCGAGATGCACCCCAATGCCAAACCATTGAACCATGTGAGAGCTGCCCCTGTGAGGGTGCTGATAAGCGCTTTGAACATCATGTCATCCTCATTGGAGATCAAGCACATTGTTGCTTCTAGGTACTGTATGTGGCTCTTAGCATTGGTTGCACCTGAATACTTCTCCAGGAGGGGCAATCTGAAATCGGGGGGAGGTTGACGGTCAATCAACTCCTTGGATAAGGGACGAAGAGCAAAATCCACTCGTTCGCTCTTTCCAGTATCACCTTTCTTTTCAGCTTCCCACTGCTCAAACTTCTTCTTCCACAGCAGCCACTCTCTAGCATCAGGTCTGTCGTCTCTAGCAGAGGGAACATCATTTGACCTTTGACCCTCACTTCTAGGGGTGTGAATGTGGTGCCCAAGATAAGCGGCTCCCTCTTTTGTTTTTTTTTTTTATTTTTTTTGGAACCACTTTTCCGTGTAAGAGGAATCACCGCCTCACATCAGTTTGGAAACGTCCGGTTTAAATTGAAAACGAAGTCGCCACGCCATTTTGATTTCCTCAAAACTTTGAAAAAAGGGATTTGGGTCCGGAGGTTAAGTTACCCTTTGGGAAGAACGGATCGTCGTTCACCCAAAGAGCCTTGCCGAAGCAAGTCTTCCAAGATCCGCTTTTCATACTTGCCTTAGTGTTTTTGTGTGTGGGATGTGTGTTTTGAAAAGGAGGGAATGTACCAAGTGGTCTTCCGAACGTATAAACCATGAGTTGGTTATCGCTCGGGATTCCTTGGATTTTTATGTAGTGGGGACTTTGGTCCCGTTCTCATCTTGGACTTGTGATCATTATGATGAGACCTTGGGTCACATGTGATCAAGATAGGGACACCGTTTTTAGAGTCCAAGGATGAGACCCTTTAGAAAGGAGTGACCTTTGCCTATCAATCCTACATCTTGAGACGATTTGGACTTTTTTCGGGACATTTATGCTCGTCTCAAGTGATGATCGGAGATATGTGGCTAGGGCTCATCCATTTCTAAATAAGAATCCGTCTATGGCATCTTTAGGTGGAAGAAATGATGTAAAGATAGAACCTTTACACCATCTCGTTCCAAGAGATGCTCCAAGTACCGAAGGGGACTAGGGAAGGGGTATAAAGATTGGATCTTTATACTCATTCTATGCCTTTTTGTACCTTATAAAGGTCACTAGGCAATCCTAGGAGAGAGATCCAACCATGAGGGACATGGGGGATGCATGTTTTAAGCTAAAGATGACATTTTTAATGAAAAAAATGACATTTTATGTGCAAAGGATGCTACTTGGTTGCAAAGGATGCAACTTTGTGTGGAAAAATGGCATTTTATGTGCAAAGGATGCATAAAGATGTCATTTTAGGAGCAAAGGATGCTACTTTGATGTAAAGATAACACTTTTAATGCAAAGGATGCAACTTTATGTGTAAAGATGGCATTTTAAGAGCAAATGATGCTACGTTCACATCACCATGTGAGAGATCCACCCTAGAACAAGCCTTTTTTGAGGTCTTATTTGTTCATCCTTGGGTTGGATCTTCAATGGATCCTATGTGATGGGGAAAGGGGGTAATGTGATTTACATGCCTAAAGATGGGATCTTTAATGACAATATCAAGTACCAAGCAAGTAAATAGTAATATGTAAAGCAAGGAGCAATATATCACATAAACACAAGCATATTTTATGAAAAAGAGGAGGAGAGGTTACCAATGGTGGTGTCCCTCTTTCTCCTTGAAGTTTTCCTAGGGAAGGACCAACTTTGGAAGGTTTTGAAGAGGAGGGAGGTGGTTTTTGACACTCTCATCTCACTGGAATCTCGTGGTGGTATTTTGGCAGAGTGATGTTACTGAAAATCCCCCCTAAAATGGATAGAGGAGGTCTCTATTTATAGGCACTCTGGAAACAGCTAATGAAGCCGTGCGGATGTAACCCCATGGCAAATGAGGTCGTGCGGTCTTATCCCTTGATGACTCAGCTTATTTCTAGAATCATGCAAGGTGGCCTTCTAGAAGGGTATTTCCACCTAAGGACTACGTGGAATTTTAATTCCTAGCCAGTCCTTTACCCCTTGGAAGGTTCTAGAAAGTTCCCAAATTGCCCGTGAGATTTAGGAATGTCCGGGGAATTGCCGGGAGACTTAACTGGGTGGCATGAGCCAAATTTGGGTACTTACAGAAGCCCCTCGGAAACGTCACTTGCAGGGCGAGTGGGGTTGTCGATAGAAAAGGATCCGATCTGGCGAATGCCGAGACGGATTGGGTGACCAAGGTGGTCATGTGGCTGAACCTTTGGAAGGCTACCTACGTATCCCGAGTGGGAATCAAGCCAAATCGTATTTCGGAATATATCCACTGGGGAAAGGGGTGTCATATGTGACGAATTGGCTGAACCTAGGGTAGGCTAACTACGTATCCCGGAGGAATCAAGCCAGGTCGTAGTTCGGAATAAACCCACTGGGGAATGGCGAAGAGAAACTGGCCTCTTGCTGGGGAAATAAAAGGAAAGTGACCTGGGAGGTCAAGTGACTGATCCTACTAGGGATATGCTAGATGAATGAAGTGACTGATGTGGTCGGATATCTGGACCTCTATGAGGGACTACTTCACCACTGAGGAGTGATGAATGACAAGGGGCGACGAATGTGGTCTGATGGCTAGACCTTTTATGAAAGGCTGCCTCACCACTGAGGAGTGATGATGGAAGAGGGTGACCACTGCGGTCGGATGGCTGGACCTTTTATAAAAGGCTACCTACATATCCCGGAGGAATCAAGCCTAGGTCGTAGTTCAAGTCTCACTAGATAGTTATGAACGATGTCTAGGATCCTTGAGGTTTTGACGATTCGTGGAGGAGGCACCTGATTTCATAATTGATGGAGGTTGTCACCTGGTTTGACAATTAATGGAGGTTGTCACCTGAATTGACTAAAGCTTACGTCACTATCGAGGAGATAGAGGTAGCTAAAGTTTGGAAAACTTAAGCATACTTCTCAATCTGTGATAGCGGTAGCTTAAGTTTGGAGAACTTGAGCGTACTTCTCAGTCTGTGATAGAGGTAGCTTAAGTTTGGAGAACTTGAGCGTACTTCTCAATCTGTGATAGAGGTAGCTTAAGTTTGGAGAACTTGAGCATACTTCTCAATCTGTGATAGAGGTAGCTTAAGTTTGGAGAACTTGAGCGTACTTCTCAATCTATGAGATAGAGGTAGCTAAAGTTTGAGTTTTGACAATTCGGAGGTTGTCACCTAGCGTTATTCCGTCATAACGGAAGTAACGGAGGTGACTTGGGAGGAAAACCTATTCGCTTAGAGATAATGGATATCTTTTTGGGAAAATAACGTTACTTTGGTTAAAGGATAACAGGAATTATATGCCTAATTGGAAAGTCCAGGGGCATAAGTGTAATTTTTTGCTCAGAGCAAAAGAGGCCGCCCGGTATGAGATGAGGGCAAAAGAGGCCGTCCGGCTAGAAATTTATTTTTACCAGATTATTTAAAACTGGATTTGAACGGGCATTGGGCATCATTGCCGCCCACCTGCTGCCGAGGAAGAGAGAGAGGAGAGAAAGAATTGTCAAAATCTTTCAATTCCCTTACTTCTATTGATTTAGATGGATCCGGAAGGGAACCCGATGCCTAGGCAAGCACGGAGGAACATATCCAAAGCCGCTAGAAGGAGGAGGAGGGAGCTCATTCGCACGGAGAGGAAGTACGACTTCAATACACCTCCATCCGAGCTTTATCCCTGTAGGGGAGAACACAAATCAACGAAACCTCAATCGGTTGGGGTAAGCATTCTTGATTTGCTTGATTCCGTCAATTTTGATTGACTTAGGGCTTGACCCGATTTTTAGGAATTTCTCGAATTTTCCTAGGATTTTTATTGATGATTTTGGAATTTTGATAATTAACCTATGAGGTTAAGGAGATAAATGAACATGCATATGCAATTTATTTCGAAAATAAAGTAAGAAAAATCATATCTAAAATGTGACGGATTCCTTGCATGTGCTAGAACTAGGTCAATTCTTGATCATGAATGAGAAAAGGGACATTTGGACGATGAAAAGGATTCATGCATGCCATTTTTTTGAAAAATTAATGCTTATGTGCAAAGAATTTTGAAAATTGGAATTTTTGTGTCCTTGAAAGCAATGTGCTTGACATGACGTGTTTCAAGTGATGAAAGACACGTTTTCTATGCAAAGGATGCTAGAAATCTTTTATGAATGCTTTTCTTTGAAAATACGTACACTTTTGAATATATGCATGCTTTTGAAATGGAATGAAGGACTGACACATTTTTTCATTGTGTTTTTCTACAGGAGAACAAGTCGAGGGGACCTCCTGAGGTCGCAGTGAGGCTATGGGAGAGGATGCCCTATTTTGAAAAGGATGGGGTGAACCCCAAGCAGCTTGTGATGGCTACTGGACTGGATTTGTTCATTGATGCCATTGGCATAGGTATCCATGTGACCTCCAAGAGTAAGGGGCTAGTTCAGGCCCTCTCAGAGTTCTGGTGGGACACCACCCACAGCTTTTACCTTAGCTGGGGGGAGATTACGGTGACGCCTGCAGACTTTACTGCTATTACTGGCCTGCAGTTCACTGGGAGGCCTTTGACTTGGAGGGACCACATCACGACAGAGGAATTTAGGGCTCTGGTTGGGTTTGATCTCCGTCCTAAGGGGCTCAGGATGGAGACGAGGTATGTGGAGGTGGCGGTCCAGAATTGCATGCAGGGGTTTGCCGCCAATGAGGTGACCGTCCACCAGCTCGCGAGAGCTTTCTTGTGGTTGATGCTGTCGGTCACCATATTTGCCAACTCTGGGACACTGGCTATGGTTTTTTTGCTTGATTTCTTAGAGAATCTGGACGAGGTTGGGGCGGTCTCTTGGGGTGAGGCCGGATTGGCGGAGCTTTATTTCTCCTTGGACATGTACAGCCGGAACAAGGCTGCCTCTATGGACTGCTTTTCCTTTGCTCTTGAGGTAGTCTCACTTTCTTTTCTCTCTTTTACTTTATGTCTTGAGACCTTTTTTTTTATTAGAGAAAATGACCCTTTTGTTTTGAACAATGCAGGTCTGGTTTTGTGAGGTGATTGGGTTCTTTCCGTGGAACCAGCAGAGTGATCCGGAGATCTTCCCGGCCATGATCCGTTGGAGGGGAGATGCTAGAGACAAGTTCACCGGGAAGACCCGGATCACTTTTGACTACAAGATGGTGAGACCAATCATCAACAGGGATGGGCATGAGGGAGTTGACTTCTACCCTTGGGGGAGGTATCTGGAGGTTCTGCTAGGGGATGCCGTGGAGGCGACTAGGCAGAGGAGGTGGTTGACGGGCCTGACATGTGATGTCATATACTTGGAAGACCGTTTTTCTAGGCAGCATGGCCATGTCCCTCCCTTGGACGCCATTACTCCTCACGATCCTCCAGCACGGATGCTGCAGCCCAGGGACTGGTCAGAGGATGATATTGCTAGGTACCAGGCAGGCGTGGTGGCCGTGGAGTATTTTGACTTGGCTACCCTGTATGCCACCTTCGTGGAGCAGCGGTTGAGGACGCCACAGAAGCTAGTGAAGCTGGCTGTCACTCAGGGGTATGGGGAAGCTGAGCCTACTGACCCGCCTATGCCTCCTGCTCATCTTTTATATGTGGTCAACGGGGTACCGAGGAGGTTTATGATTCCCGTTCCTGACAGGAGGGAGCCCCAGTATACTCTGCCGCCTGACAGCACTGTGCGTCTTTTCCCTTTTCCGGATTTATTTGCTTTCTGCAATTTTGAGGTTTTCCTGAGATTTTCTGAGTTTTCCTTCTCTTTTCTCTCAGGTTCCTGCTCGCTCATACGATGGATTGGTATGGCAGAACAGGGGCTGGAAGGATGTGTGCTGGTCCCTTCTGAGGTAGTTGGCATGCGCTTCCAGGGCTGGGGAAAATGTGCAGGAGCCTGTGCGCAAAAGAAGGCACGTCGGCAGCACAGCATCCACCTCCTCGGCCTCAGAGTACGCTACTTCCTCTACTAGTGCCATGCCTCAGGGACAGGGACCCAATACCGTCATTCTGGAGCAGCTGGCCGAGTACGAGCATGTGAATGTGAACCTATCGGACGTGAGTGACACGGAGAACTTGATGAGGGATCCTAGATTCTATGATCTGAGCAGCGACGACGAGGAGTCGGAGGCTTAGGGTTCATTAGAATTGATCTAGGAGGAAAGAAACAGACAATGAACACTTTTTTATGCACAATTTGTTTGTTTTTCGTTTTATTTGGGCGCCGATGGGGCGAAAACAATGTATTACTCTTTTATTTGCTTTTCTAATTTATGCTTTATGAATTTGCATATTACTTGAGCCTCGGGGCAGTTTTTTTTTTTTTTTTGCTTGGAATTTGGGTTGAAAATGGGCAAGAATGACTTGTGATGATGACATATAACTGTATGGTTGGTGTTTGGACATGTTTTTGTATAGGTTTCATTGAGAAAGTGGGGTGAGAACTCCACTTGGGCAGCAACTTTGGTTGCTGCAGATTTTTTTCTGCAGATGGCAAATGAAGCCGTCCGGCCTGGACCTGGGGGCAAATGAAGCCGTGCGGCTAACAGTTCTGTCTGAACTGGTTTTTTTTTCAAAATAAAACCAAGGCTTGGCCATTTCATTTCATTTTCACCCTAGACTTGTCCCAACTGATCCCATAGCATATTTTTGACTAAAAGACATCAACTATGATCACCTTGCAATGGAGAAACCCGTTAGATTGCAAAAGGGGAAAAGAGACCGTTTTCTATCCGATCTTCAACCTTGGATGAGGCATAACTTTCAATCCAACAAGAGACTGTTCGATACCACCTTCAAGATCAAGTCTTTATGGCATTTAAAGGATCTCCCACCTGATTGGGACCTTTTGAGAGCCACGGCAAGGTTTTGGGACGTCCGGAGACATGTTTACTGCAATTCTTACAACGAGCTTATCCCAACCTATGAAGACTTCCGAGCCTTGATTGGGGGTCCGGAAATTGAGGCCATATCGATTCCTCTGATCGACGACGTGCCGGTAGCAGTAAAGTTAGCACCTTTTCTGCAAATGTCTATGGGAGAGGCTGAGGGAATGATTGTAGCCCCTGATCGGATTGACCTTTCTGATATCCCAAGCAGGTTTTTGTTCCCGGATACGGCTATGACCACTGTTTCTATGGATGCCTTTATCCTCTGCGTGTTCTCGTCTCTGTTCACGGCTGAGTCTGTGGGGATTTGTCAGGGTGGCCTCTTGGACATGGTTAGGGATTGCAGGGCTGGGAAGGACATTGTCCCATTGGTTTTGGGTGAGACCCTTCATGGTATTGACAGGATGGCTAGAGGAGACCATTTCATGAGGTCTGGGAGCCCGGCTTTGCCGACTCAGTGCCCTTGGGTGATTTCTTGGAGGGGTGCACCTAGGCAGCAGGACCAGGGTGACTGGGGGCTGATGATGGCTCGGCTTTCTACCTCTGACATTCACTGGTGGGTACCTCACTGGAGGTTGCAGACTCGGAGGACATTTTAGGAGTCCTATGTAGTGAGGGTTCCGAGGCTTTCTTGGTCATCCTTCTACATATCCTGCTTGGTATCCAGGCAATTCGGGGCCTTACAGGGGCCGTTAGGCGATTGGGAGGACATCCGTACCATGGAGGTGGTGTCTTTAGACATGAGGGATCCAACCAGCTTCTCATTCTTCTCTAGAGCTTGGACATACACTGCTTTCCCACCCCGGGCCATTCTCAAGAGCAGGAAGAGTACTATTTTGACCATGACCTACTTGGACTGGTATGAGAGGAAGATGGGAACGACTCAGGTCATTTTGGGAGAGAGACGTCAGGCTTTATTGGGGGCTGACTATGACTCGAGTAGGACTCTGAGGGAGACTGAAGCCAAGGCGAGTCGCCATAACCAGTCGGGTGACCTTATCAGGGATATGGAGGCTCGATACGAAAGGCTTTCTGAAGTCGCTCCCTTGACTGAGGCTCAGAGGGAGGAAGTGCGGACTCGTGCCCGAGTTGAGAGGGCACTTATTGACACAGGTTTGATGGAGACTCAAGTGAGGATACCTGAGATTGGGATGAGGGAGACCGACATCATAGAGAAGAAGAGGAAGAACACTCGACGAGGTCGAGGTAAAGGGAAGAAGACCAAAGAAGACTCAGTGAATGACAACTGATAGGTCTCTTCTTAGGATTCCCTTATTACCATGTACAAACACAGTAGTTTATTAGGCATTTTATTGTATTTTAGATCTTTGTAGCAGGTTAGCAGAGTCAAGAGTAGACCGTGCTTGAACTTATCAAGAAGTTTTTAACATGTAATGAACAAGAGATATTATCTTAGAAATTATAAGACACATTTCATGGAAACTTTTATTGTCTTATTTATTGTTTAGACCGAACCATTGCTGGCTGCCTACGTTCCCCTTTTACAAGAAAGACTAAGGGGCTCAGGTCTTCGTAGTTCATTCTGGTGAACTATCGGGATTAGGTCTTTTGGCCTTTTTTTTTCTTCTTTTTTTTCTTTTTCTTTTTTTTTTTTTATGTGCAACCACTGTTTTTGCCTAGACCGCCCTTTTTGGGTTTTCAGGCTAGCTGGGCATTACTCTTTTTGCACTAAGATTTTTCTTCTTTTTTTTTTTCTCTTTTTTTTTATGTGCAACCCTGTTTTTTGCCTAGATCGCCCTTTTTGGATTTTTCAGCCTAGCTGGGTATTTCTCTTTTTGCACTAAGATTTTTTTTTTCTCTCTTTTTTTTATTGTTGTTTTTTTAAATATATTTTTTTTATTTTTTTTTCAGACATAGTACCTACGGAGCTTATCGCTGTTGACTGGGTGGACAAAGGGATTGCCATCCAGGTCTGCAAACTTCACGGCTCCTCCCGATAGTATCTTCTGCACCACATACGGGTCGATCCAAATGGGTTTCCATTTTCCCAGGGGGTTGTCTCTGGTAGGGGGCTTCACTTTCAACACTAAGTCACCCTCTTTGATGTCCCTGACCTTGACTTTCTTGTTGAATGCCTTGGCCATTCGCCTTTGGTAGGCTCGGGTGTGCTCCATGTCTTTTAGCCTTTTTTCGTCGAGCAGGGCCAATTCGTTATGTCGGCTACGCAGCCACTCTACTTTATTGACACTGTTTTCCAGGAGGACCCTTAATGACGGGATTTCCAACTCCACTGGCAACACTGCTTCCATCCCGTAGGTTAGGGCAAAGGGAGTTTCTCCCGTGGCTGTTCTAACAAATGTTCTGTAGCCCCAGAGTGCTAGGTGCAGCTTCTCAGGCCAATCACGACCACGGGTGGCCATTTTCCGGATGATCCGCTCGAGCGTCTTATTGGCAGCTTCCATGGCTCCGTTAGTCTGAGGTCTGTATGGGGATGACTTGTGGCGAGTGATCCTGAATTCTGACAGCAATCTATCGTAGTCCCCTTCAAAGTGTGACCTGTTATCTGAAATGACCTCGTTGGGCACCCCATATCTGCACATAATGTTTTCTTTGATGAATTGGGCCACTTTTTTGGAAGTGAGGACCTTGTAGGACTTGGCCTCTACCCATTTGGTGAAGTAGTCGACTGCTACTAACACGAATTCATGCCCATTGCTTTCTGTCGGGGCTATTTTCCCTATCACGTCAATATCCCAAGTTGCAAACAGCCAAGGTGTCGTCATGCAGTATAGGTCATGAGGCGGGAGATGGTTGAGGTTGGCAAACTGTTGGCATTTGTCGCACGCTCGGACATGCTGGACACAGTCTGTTTCCATGGAAATCCAGTAGTAACCCATTCTGAGGATCACTTGCATCAATGCTCTGGCATTCATATGAGGACCACAGGGACCGTTGTGGACTTCGGTCATCAACTCTCTGGCCCTTTCTTTGGTGACACATAGGAGGAGTGGTCCCTAGTACTGTTTCTTGTATAGGTCACCCCCTAGAATGACATAATGGGAGGCCAACCGTTTCAGGGCTTGCAAGCTCTTGGCTTTAATGCCTTCTTTTGGTCTACCTTCTTCGTTTCTGAAAGCGGACTCTCCATCTTTGAGGAACTGGTAAATCTGAATGTACCAGGGTTCCTTGACAGGCTCGGGTCCCAAGTCTTTTTCACAACAGAAAGCTGGGGCTTCTCATCTACCCACTCTGAAAGGTTTTATTGCTTTTCCCTCGGGGATCTCTACCAGTGAGGCTAGAGTAGCTAGGGCATCTGCGAATCTGTTCTTTTCCCTTGGCAGGTAATGGAAGGTCACCTCTCTGAACTGCTCAGTCAACTCCTCCATGTGGGAATGATACCTCTGAAGATTAGGGTCTACAGTCTTCCACTTTTTGGAGACCTGAGTCTCCATAAACCTCGAGCTCCTTGACATTTCTTTTTAAAGCAGCCTCTAAACCAGCAATGCAAGTTTCGTACTTGGCGATATTGTTCGTGGCAGGGAAGTTCAACTTGAGGGCTATGGGCGTGTGCTCATCTTTCGGATCGACCAGTAGCATCCCTACGCCATTTCCTCTTTTGTTAGGAGCTCCGTCAAAGAATAGTTGCCATCGGTTTTCAGGCTCAACTACGAAGATCCCTTTATCTGGGAATTGGGGTTCAGGCCCGCGGTCCTCATTACTAGGGAAGTTTGCCAGATGATCTGATAATGCTTGACCCTTGATAGCCTTCCTTGTCACATAGTTGATGTCATACTCAGCCAAGAAGAAGGACCACTTTGCTAGACGCATCGAGAGGGAAGGCTTGTCGAAGATGTACTTGATGAGGTCCATTTTCGAGACCAAGTTCACAGGGTGGGATTGCATGTAGTGCTTCAGCTTACCAACTACCCAGACCAGTCCTGCACAAGTCTTTTCGCATGCTGAGTAATTAAGCTCACTTCCCTGCAGCTTTCGGCTGACAAAGTAAATGGCATTCTCTACCCGAGAGTCTTTCTTCTCCTGAGCAAGCATGGCCCCAACTGCCGTATCAGTGACAGTGAGATAGAGCAGAAGAGGTTTCTGTCTATATGGGGGCATAGCACCAGAGGATGTACTAAGTATGCCTTGATTTGATCAAAGGCATCCTGGCATTCCTCGGTCCATTCTGTGTCTACATTCTTCTTCATGAGCTTGAAGATGGGCTCGCACATGGTAGTCAACTGGTTGACAAAACGGCTGATATACTGCAGTTTGCCCAAAAAGCTCTTGACTTCTGTCTGGGTTCGAGGTGGCCTCATATCCATAATGGCCTTGATCTTTCGGGGGTCGACTTCGATACCTCAGTCCGTGACCATATACCCAAGCACTTTTCCCCTAGTCACTCCGAAGGTGCATTTGACAGGGTTTAGTCTCATGGAATGCTGTCTCAGCCTCTCGAAGAACTTTCGCAGGTCAACAAAGTGTTGTCTATCCTTGCCTTTGGAGTGGGTTATCATGTCGTCGACGTAGACCTCAATCTCCTTGTGGATCACGTCATGAAAGAGCGCAGTCGCTGCCCTCTGATAAGTAGCCCCGGCATTCTTAAGCCCAAACGGCATCACTGTATAGCAGTACGTTCCCCACGGGGTGGTGAAGGCTGTCTTTTCTTGGTCCTCCTCGGCCATCTTGATCTGGTTATAGACGGCAAAGCCATCAACGAAGGATTTGACTTCGTAGTTAGCAGTGGCATCCACCAGAATGTCTATGTTTGGCAAGGGATAATCGTCTTTGGGGCTGGCTTTGTTAAGATCTCGAAAATCTACACAGCAACGCACTTTCCCATTGGCCTTAGTTACAGTAACAATGTTGGATAACCATGTCGGATATTCGATGACTCTGATGAATCCTACCCGCAATAGCTTCTCAATCTCTTCTTTGACCTGTAGAGACCATTCTGGCTTGATCTTTCTCAGCTTCTGTTTTACTGGCTTAGCATCTGGTGCTAGAGGGATTTTGTGCTCCACTATTGAACTGTCTAGCCTCGGCATATCCTTGTATGACCATGCAAAGACGTCCATGTATTCTTTGAGCAGATTGACCAGTCTGTCCCATTCAACCCCCTGGAAGAAATTTCCAATCTATGTCTCTTTAGGTTCCTCGACAGTACCCAAGTTAACACTTGTCAAAACCTCCTCGGCAGCTTGGGCCCGGTTTTCCTCTTTGTCTGTAACCTGCTTAAAGATTTCTTTAATGTATTGTTCTTTTTGTGTGTTTACATCTTGTTCAAATGATTCATTATTAACTGTTGTTAAGTTTTGAGTTAATTTATCATTTGTTAAGTTGGCAATAAGGGGATACTCAGAAAGATCTGTCATTTCATTCAAAGTAAGAGGAAAGATGACATTGGTTACATATTCATAATCCTCAGGCATGAGGCCTTCGGATGACTCAAAGGACTGGAATTCAAAGATTCCTGACTCAACTGTCTGGATGACAGAGTGTTTGACACGACTAGGCTGAGAAGGACGGGGTACCAATCCAAGCTCCGTGATCATTTGTTGTCGGCTGGCTATCGGCCCTGAGAATGTCTCCCAATTCTTCAATGGCATCTCTATTTTAGTCATCAAAGTGTGGGGATCGAAAGGCTCTTCACCACCGTCTCCAATTACGGCAACTATCTCATCATCTGAGCTGAAGTCGATCAAATCAGGGATCTGTGCTTCTTCATCAAACAGCTTTTGCAGACCTAACTCACTGTCTTCACTACTGGCAGCTTCTATCTGGCTGATCTTCGAAAGAGCTAACTCGAAGGCGGAGAAATCCATTACCCCGGATGAGAAGAGTGCCGACTCTTTGAAACTGTCTGGGTTTCCTTTGAAGGTATACTTGTTCTGAACAGTAGTGGTAGCCCCAGGAATGTCCGGCAAGTCAAGGAACATTCTCCGAACAGGATTTGCTGGTTTTCCCCTAACTTTCTCAAGGTTTTCCAGAAGAGTTTTTCTCAAGGAGATCTGATCATCATTTTCATCATATTGAGTCCCACCTTTTGTGAAGTAATGGGCCAGAGACAAGCTGTAAGGATGGAGATGGACCCCTTCACTTCATTTTTCTTGAACTATGCCTTTAGCTTTTCTCTCTTTCGAGAATTCAGTTTGTACCCCAAGCTGCATCGGGTATTCTGTTCCTTTACATCAATGATAGCATTACGACCCTGAAGTCTTTTACCCAGTCCAAGCCCCAGAAGATAACCCATTTTTCTCATCATTCGCATAGCAGGGGGGATTTTGTCAGAGGTAGTAGTGAGGTCAGTGCAACACACTTGTGCTTTGGAGGAAGCTACAGAGAATCCGGTCAAGGCAAACCTCTCATCATCATGTTTGATCGCCCAAGACATATGACCGAATAACCCTCCTCGGCGTAGAGAGGTGACATCAAAAATTATATAAGACCTATGTCGAACGACCTTTCAATTAATACAAATTGATGTGGTTGATTATCTCAGACCAACCTTGGAATAGCTCAACGTTGGGAGACTTAACATCAAGTCGGTCTATCCTAAACCGACTAGGATAACCAACGTCGTTTCTAGGAGATTGATGCCTCATAAAAATCTCCCATATCTCGTTCAAACTCAACATCATCCATGGCCAGTCAGTCTTTTAATAAATTCTAATTTGAGTATGGTAACAGTAGAGGGCATTGGGTTTACTTCTCCACGTCCTTGCCATCTCTAGGGACGAGGAAGACACATGATTGTTCAAAAATAAAGCTTCAAACAAGTACAACAATGGCGGATTCTAGAAGAACCTGTAGACACCCCATTCTGAACCAATAATTCATGATTACACTACTCTTCGTCTCTCTTTTGTATTTTGATGAAAGTATATTAGTTTCTTCATGTTTCGTTAAGTTTCTAACTAACCTCGTTAGTTTTTGACCTAACTGACTAACAAAATAAATTGAAGAGGACAAAATAGTCAACCGACTAGCTATCTCGCACGGGACATACGTGTCTCGTGCGAGACAAGCCCTCTGCAGGATATGCAGAATCACGCTCCTTCTCCTTTTCAAACTCTTTTATGGATAAAATCTTATCAATCCGGTCATCCAATCATAGTTGGGTTCTGGAACCTTCCCAGGGTGTTTTACCTCTCCACTTTTACCTCTTAAACCCCTATAAATACTTGGTGACTTCCAGTATTTCTGAGGTCCCCGATCCACGATCGAAAACACATAACACACACATTTATTGGTTTCTCTCCCTGAAAGATTCCTTCAAAATGACTCACAAACAACTCCTAAATTCGTCCATCAACCACGTTGATTGACGAACATCAAGGCTCAAGCCTAGAATCAAGGCGAAGCTCTGTCCGAATCACTTCTCGACCGAGAAGACATCTTAGAACCACGTTCTAAACCGAATACTCCCTAAACACAAGGTAAATTCCTATCTTTTTACTTTCTCCTTCTCAACCCCTCTATTGGCTTTTAGAGTAGTGTAATTCTATCAAAAGGATTAGCCTAGAGTCCCTTCAATCTATGGAGGTGATCTCGAAACATATAATCCGACATTCCTAATCAAAAAATTGATTAGGATTTTCTTGTTCTTTTATTTAATTAATAATTGTAAAGATTGATAATACTCAATTGACAAGACCGATCTCCGGATTGGGTGAAATGAGTGCTCCTCGACCTTCCCATTCCATAACTTAACCCCCGAACCCTCAAATCTCTTTAAAATCAAAAATGTTTTTCTTATTGTTTTTCTAAATAAATAATAAGTGACGACTTTGTTATTCGAACAAAATCGAACGCTACAGTTTTGGCGACTCCGCTGGGAACAATTAATTAAGAGGGTTAGCTTTACAATCGAGTATCATCAATCTTTTATTTTTCTGCAAAAATTGATTTTTTTGAATTTTTTTTCGAATTTTTCTGTACTGGATTCGTCAAAAAAAAATTACTGTCCGATTGCTTGTCCAGTATGGGACAAGCTTGTCCCGTGCGAGACTAAGATTTTGTAAATCAACACAGTTTGGTTGTTTGGCTGGGGCGACGATTAAAAAAACAGAGAAAACAAAAAAAAAGGGGAAAAGGATTAGGTCAGCATCAACCTTTTGACCATTTAAAAAAAATTAAAAAAAGAATTTCAAAGCCGCCAAATAGCTTTAACTTTTTTAAGTTGACTTTCTTGCTTTATTGCTAAAGTTGACTACAAATTAAAAAAAAACTTACAGAAAAGTTTTAAAAATTCAGAAAAGTTAAAATATATTATTATTTCTACTTTGCTTGTATTAACTTTATTTTTGCAGGGTAGAGTAATTATTAATTTATGCTTGAACTATATATCTGCGTGCGATTGAGTTTTTAATTTAAAGTCCGGTCCATGGAGGATTCGGGAGTTGTAATTAATCTATTTATTTATTTCTCTATCTCTCTCTCTCTCTCTTTATGTGGAACTACGATGGCCTGAGTCTTCCTGATTTGGGAGAAACGTAGGCAACCACTTAGTACGGCCATTATCTGTTTTTTTTTTGTTTTCAAAAAAAAAAACTTTCTATTTTCTCTATCACCTAGATTGACTATCACACACGCGCACTCATATTATAACTGTCATTGCACTGCATACCCTTGATAAACCCGGGATCCACACTAAGAACGGATGACGGTAACCACCTAGTCACCGGTCTCTCCGAAGTTGGATCATCCCACTCCACGTATTCAATCCATCTAGATTGTCATATCGCGGGGAGCCTAGCCTTCCAGCCCTGGATCGCCACATATCATGTAGATTGACTTTTTAAGACACTCCGTAACCGGTCGGTTTGATCTTGGAATCCTTGTCAAGATCTTTTTTTGTGCAATAATCCATGGAAAAGAAATCAAAAAATTGTCGCCTCGGACTTGTCCCTCGAAAATGTCCCTATGATCGTCCCTTCGGATTTGCCCCTAAAAGAGAAAAATTTCTCACCAAATTTATTGCACAAATCTCGATGTTACTTGAGATGACTTCGACCCCTAGGTCCTTAGGTTTGGTTTTCGAATGTTAGAAACCCCCAAAATGGATCTTCTGTCCGACCAAAATTAGGACTAAAATCAGAAAAAATGTGATTTTCCGTGGTGTTGTCTCGCGCGTGACTACTTGTCCCGTGCGGGACAAGTGTTCGGTCTATTCGTGTTTTGGCCAAAACCTTCAAGCCTTCATTCACCCTATTCAGCGGACTTGTTGGGACTCGATCATGGTTTAACACGGTTAGATGAACAAGGAAGCTAAGACCGAACTCATCGAAGCCATGCTTAGGTTGGATAAACAAAGTAAGAAAATTAATGAGCAAAACGCCCAAATGGCCGCCCTCATGCAAGAGCTCCATGACATGAAAGTCAAGAAAGGCAGAAAGCAAAAGAAGAAAGAGGAATCCTCCTCCGATGAAGAGGAATCCTACACCAAAAAGAGGAGGAAACCAAAAAGTCAAGCAAGAAAGAGGAAGAATCTGATTCCTCCTCTTCCCCATCCTCCTCCGATGATGAGGGACATACCACCAAAGGTGCTAAAACCAAGAAAGAAGGCAGTGGTGAAACTACTAAACTTGGTGACCATGTTACTAAGAACTACCTCGAGAAGAAACTTGCAACCCTTGACACCTCAAAAGGATCATTCGTTACATTTGATCCCGATGCTCTTCAACAATCCATCGCCAAGTTTCCTCGCAAGTACAAGACACCCAATATTGCCAAGTTTATTGGTACTAATTGTCCTCGAGCTCATGTTGAGACCTAAACTTGGGCCATGCTTCTAATGGGCATTGATAACACAATCTTGGCCCAATGCTTTCCTCAAACTCTAGAAGGTGCTGCAAGGGATTGGTATATATTTCTTTCTATTACTACAAGGCTTGATTGGTCCTCTGCATGTTTAGTCTTCCAAAGGCAGTTTGAAGACAACTCCACTTACCACCCTACTAGGAGGGATCTTGAACAAACCAAGCAACATGCAAATGAGTCTTTTGCTGAATTTGCTAGAAGATGGAGACTCAAACTTACTGAAATTGTCGAAAGACCTACTCTCAAAGAGTAAATCCACATTTTCCTCCAATGTCTCCGTGATGAATTTCAAGAGAAGCTCGCCGGCAATTACTTTCCTAGTTTCAATGAACTCCATGAGTCGGGGATTAGGATTGATGACTTCCTGAAAAGCAAAAAGAAGGAAAGTACTTTTCGCTACAACAAAACCACCACAAGTAAGGATGCTTCAGTCAACGCTATTGCATTCAACCGCCCCAACACCGTCAAGTATTCTGCTGTTCCTCCTCCTGAAAAGAAAAAGAAGCACTATGATAAAATTGAAGGAATCTCTCAAGAAGAACTCTTCGATGTGCTTGTCAAGAATGAAAAGATCAAACCAAGGAAAGGTGGTCCTCCAAAGGATATAGGTCATAATCATGCTCATCACTTATTCTGCAAGTACCACAACTTCACCGGCCCCGACACCAACACTTGCCACCACTTGAAGGATATCATCCAAGACCTCTTTGACAACGGAGAGTTAGAACGTCCCAACATCATCAACATCCTCTCCCTCGCAATCCATGAAGAAGGTGAAGCTCCGAGAAGAAATCTACACTTACCACTTTGGGGCTACAACTATCCTCTCCCTTTCTCCTTTGATAGAAGTAGATTAGGTTTTAAATTTTCAAGTATGAACTCGAAAAGTCATTCTGTCTTTCTTGTACTCCTCACCTCCTCTAGTTTGTGTCATCTAAACTATCGAGTTTGTTCTTAAATTTCTCAATAAATCAAAGTAATTTTCTTTTAACACTTTCCCTAAGGTTGTTCTACCTCATGAGTATCACTTAATTCATGCAAAATAATGGACCCTCCATTTTCCTAAATCATCGCAAAAAATAGAGACTTCTTAACGAGCTTAAGAAGCAAGTTATCATTAGGAGGCTTAAGGGCTAAACATTACCTCTACTGAAAGTTAAAGGTTAACAAGCAAAGAAAGCCAAAGGTGCTGCTGTCAATCCTCATTCCAAGAAGAGTGGAGCTAATCAAGTCAAAGCTTTGAGAGAAAAAAAAACTCTCAAGCTTTCATCACCCCCACAACAAATGTGAAAATTCAAATGCATAAAGGACTCTCTCACAAAGAAGAGGATTCAAGTGATACTAACAAAAGAAATAAATATTACTCAACACCCTCTTACATCAAGTGAAGAAGACTTTCAGTATCAAGAAAAATGTTTACCCTTAAGTCATACTAATGATTGGGTTTCTCCTCAAACTTATTTAGAAACTTCTAGATGAGGCACGGTTCATTAAAAGGCAGAACAACTTTTCTAGATCCTTGAGCCAACTAGCGTTCTTATTGAGTCTAGGGGCTTCCTGTTAGCCACTCTCATACACACTCTTGAAATCCAAGCATCAAAATCGGGGCTTCCTAACCTTTCCTCCCCCAGTCAATATCTACTTCAACTCTTCAAAATAATCAAATCTGCATTAGGAGCTTTTCTCTTTGCTTCTCTCTCTCATCCTTAGAGAATACACTTCTCTAAAGAGTCAATGCTTGGATCACCTTCCAAATAATAGAGTCTGTCTCTTCTCAACTAACTTGAGATCTCATCTCTCTCTCCTCAATAAGATTTTCTCATCTGAGTTCTCTTTGAGTTACATACTATTTTCAAAAAAAAAAAACAAAAAAGCGAAGAAAAAAAAGACACAAAAGAGATGCCCGCTAGATTGAAAACCCGAAAGGGCGGTCTAGGCAAAAACCAGGGTGTGTCACTAAGAAAAAAAATCAAGAACAAAGGGAGACTATTCTTCAACCTTCTTCGATCATCTTCAAATCTAGAGAGCAGACTCACAAGACTGTTCACAAAGTCATCTACCACTTGCAAGCAACTTGGAGCTTGAGACAGTAAAGGACCTTGGACATAGAACCATTACGACAGTCGACAGATTTGTAGTCGTTTGCCTCCTAGAGACACGATTCAAGGGAGAATTAAGAACGAAAATTAACAACAGGCCTAGATGTGTTCAGACAAGGTTACTCATCGAAATTCTTCAACAAGGAAGAAACAGTACAGCCTTGCTGACTAGCAACAGATTCTGCAAAACCTGATTTGGTCCCAACTTGTCAAACACAAGTTCACTCGTACATTTCACCCATATCAAATACAAATTCATACAAATGTCCCTACATATCCATATACTCATATATTAACTCACCACCAAAATGACCAACCGGTCATTTACACGAACAGACGTGAGCACCACCACATAAGTTCAGTTAAATAATTAAAATCTAGAAATCTATTTGGAATTTTTATGTTCTAATAGGTGCAGAAAGGTAAGAATAATTCGGGTCTATCCGAGACCAGCATGCATATATCCTTGCATTACAGGAGCCGATAGAACCTCCACCTCAACCGACAACTTCAAAGTCTGTGACGGCATCAAACTTCAAGTCCGTGACCTCGACAACATCAACAAAGTCTGTGACGGCAGCAAACCTCAAGACCGTGACCTCGGCAACATCAAAAAAGTCTGCGACGGCATCAAACTTCAAGTCTGTGACCTCAGCATCAGCAAAGTATGCGACGGTAGCAGCGACAACCAAGTCCGTGACCTCGGCAACAATGGCAATGTCAGTAACCTTGGGCGGCGCACTTCAACAACTTCATCAACAAACAAGTATCTTCAGAATTGGGTCAAGTCTTTGATACCTCAGTATGATTTTACCTTTTCAAAAAAAAATCCCTCTTCAATTTTCAAATATGCTTTTCAAAATACCTAAAATAGTCTTTTTAGTGTTTTGGAGTTGAACTACGTTTGGTCTGATTCTCTCTTGGAGATACGTAAGTAGCCGTGCGGCACGACCATCCCAATGTTCAGAATGATGTCTTTTCTATCGACGACATGACTTCTTCCATAAGTCTTGTCGCCGAAGGGCTTAAAAACTGCAGCGTTCGATTTTGTTCGAATAACAGAGTCGCCACTTATTATTTATTTAGGAAAACAATAAGAAAAACCTCTTTGATTTTAAAGAGATTTGAGGGTTCGGGGGGTTAATTTATGAAATGGGAAGGTCGAGGAGCACCCATTTCACCCAATCCGGAGATCGGTCTTGCCAATTGAGTATTATCAATCTTTACAATTATTAATTAAATAAAAGAACAAGAAAACCCTAATCAATTTCTTGATTAGGAATGTCGGATTATATGCTTCGAGATCACCTCCATGGATTGAAGGGACTCTAGGCTAATCATTTTGATAGGATTACACTACTCTAAAAGCCAATAGAGGGGTTGAGAAGGAGAAAGTAAAAAGATAGAAATTTACCTTGTGTTTAGGGAGTATTCGGTTTAGAACGTGGTTCTAAGATGTCTTCTCGGTTGAGAAGTGATTCTGGCAGAGCTTTGTCTTGATTCTAGGCTTGAGCCTTGATGTTCGTCAATCAACGTGGTTGATGGATGAATTTAGGAGTTGTTTGTGAGTGATTTTGAAGGAATCTTTCAGGGAGAGAAACTAACAAATGTGTGTGTTATGTGTTTTCGATCGTGGATCGGGGACCTCTGAAATACTGGAAGTCACCAAGTATTTATAGGGGTTTAAGAGGTAAAGGTAGAGAGGTAAAACACCCTGGGAAGGTTCCAGAACCCAACTGTGATTGGATGACCAGATTGATAAGGTTTTATCCAGAAAAGAGTTTGAAATGAAGAAGGAGAGTGATTCTGCATATCCTGGAGAGGGCTTGTCTCGCGCGAGACACATATGTCCCGTGTGAGACAACTAGTCGGTTGACTATTTTGTCCTCTTCAATTTATTCTGTTAGTCAATTAGTTCCAAAACTAACGAGGTTAGTTAGAAACTTAACGAAATATGAAGAAACTAATATGCTTTCATCAAAACACAAAAGAGAGACGAAGAGTAGTGTAATCATGAATTATTGGTTCAGAATGAGGTGTCTACAGAACTGACCAAGAACAGTACCAAAACCCAAAAATTCGAAACAAATATGCAGAAAATAGAGGGAAATGAAGAAATTATACCTTTAAATCGAAGATTGATGATGAAAATGTGACAAAATCAAGCACAAATAAACAGATTTGACCAAGAAATCAAAAGCGTGCTGTCGGTTTTGAAGCTTATAATTTCTCTCTCAAATACAAAGGGTGATAAAAGAGTAGAAACGAAGTGGGTTTTTGTTTAAATACCCAAATCTGAAACGGGTATGGGTCAAATTCCGGGTAAAGAGGTGTCGTTTCTTCCGTGCAATAAATGCTCTAGAGAGTTCCAAGACAGATGTCAGACTTCGTGCAACGCGCCCATCATTGTACGAATTAACCGACACAAAATGAAGCGAATCATGACACGTTTGAGCCCGTTCGTATTCCTTTAATCTGAGGTATAACAACACTTCCTACTCGGTATAGTCGAGATAGGAAGTCAAGGGGCCACTGAATGGTATAAACCGGGGTATGAACGTGGATTATTGTAGGATAAGGCCCAATGGATTGGGCCCAAAATATAACCCATACAAATCTCAATTACGACAAAGGAAGTGGGTCTTCCCTACCTTTGCTCGTCATTTCCCACTATGTCGACCTAAACATTGTAGAGGGAATAATGAACTAGGCCCAACAAAACTGTATGCCGACAAGGCATAATCATATAGGCCGAGCAAGGCCTCCTTTGAAGACAAGGAGCCCCTCCTCGGTTGTCAACAAAATAAGGAAATGGGTCTCCCCATCCTTATCAAATCTCTTCTTCGGCTCACTTTAGGCCGATCAAGCCATATATAACTAGGAGTTATCCTTCAAGGCACATGTGCAAAATATGTTGCCTAATCCTAATCAAATAAGGATAGTGAATAGTTATAATTCACCTAGTATTATATCCTTATCTCACACGTTTTCTTATTCTGAAATTGTCACGGCCAGAATCACAAGTGATATCCAAGGTGATAACAGCACCAACGATAGCACTTGGGATAGCACACACACACTTCGAAAATAAATCAATTTTGAAAAAGAGTTTGCAGCGGAATAAAAACACCAAAATTGTTTTTTTCAAGTTATATAAATATAACTTGAGAGTGCCTCGTAGGCAAGACTTTATAATCACTATAAATGAATTTATAAAGCCGAAAATGTTCCCTATAGCTATAACAATTTTGAGCTCTATGGAACAAGAGATAAAGAACGGAATCCTATCCTAGCCTTCACACAACTTGATACCAATGTAATCAAGTGCGAAATTACAAGGGATGAAGAATTAAAGGAACCAAACAAAGAACTCTATCTCTAAGCTTTTGAAGGTGTGAATGTGTTGGTGTAAATTGGCATGTCTTGATATATCTTCAAATGAAACCTTCCAAGCTTATTTATAGTCTTCAAATACTTGAAGGCTACTCAATTAACAGCCTTGGGGCTGTATATGCACGTTGAGGAAGAGTAGGGAGAGTGGTTGAAGTTTTTCCTTAATTTTAGCTCCCACTTCCTCAATTGTAGCAACCAAGTTAATTTATCTCCAAGTCAAGCTTCCACGCCTTGTACTCCCAAGCTTTATCAACCTTGTACTCTTCCTTTATTCAGCAACAACTCCTTGACCAAGTCTCCACACGTTTTAATTGTTGTTTCCAAAGATACGAATTTATGCATAAAATGCATAAATCAATTTCTTCCAAATTTCACACGTGTCTAGCTCTTTCTTTGATGCTATTGCACTCTGAAATATAAACATAAATCATAGACTATACAGATTATATTAGCACATTAGTCCATTAAATAATAAACAAGAAATATTCAACTATATAAATTCTAGTTCAGGAAATCATCTGCGATATCACCTGAAATTTGGGAAATCATCTACGATATCACCTGCAGTTTACACTAAAAATCTCCCCCTTAGTTGGATATTTCTTTCCAAACCTAATGTGTTGCTGTCCTGCAAGTTTAGTCTATGAACACATATATAGAGCATAGAAACACAGTATAATATCTCCAAGAAAATTAACTCCCTCTTAATCAAGGAGCTAATCCTAAACAATGATTTATCATAATAAACTAATTTATTTCAAAATTTAAAAAGTTTTCGAAATAAACTAAGTTAACATAAAAAACCATAAACCATTGTAGCAAAATATCATCCAAAACTAGCAAAACATCCTAGCAGTTAAAGTTTTAAACAAATCAACTAAAGTGTTTAGCAACCAATATAAACAAAATAAAAGAAAATTATTTAGGGAACCACATCACATCACCAAAATAAAAGAAATTATTTTAGGACCACCACAAAAACAGCCACCCATAAGATAGTGGCAACATCAACCTTCAGATTTATCAACCTTCAGGTTTCAGCTTTCTTCTTCTTCTTCAAACTCCTCTTCTTCTTCATCTTCATCCTGATCTCCTTCCCTATCACTTCCACCATCACCTGGGCCAGCACTGGTGGTAGCACCTGCAGTAGCACCAGCTCCAGAAGTTGCAGCAGCAGCAGATCCTCCCCCTGTTTGGGAAGAAATTTCATCAATGAAAGCATCAGTAACCTGCTTAAGCTTAGCCCATCCCTCAGGAAGTTCTCCCATTGCACTTGACTGTTTGTGCAAGAAGTTAATCACTGTTGCAGTTAGGATTGATGGACCAGAGTTGCCCAGTAGATTTATCATGTTGTTCAGAATACTTGCAGCATCAGTTCCTGCAAAAGTATTAGGGGCAGTACCTGGGGAAGCACTTGGGATATCACGTGAGATAGCACTGGGAAGAACAGGGGCTGTTTCATCAGATTTATTCCAAGGAAGATCTTTTGTATACCTTTTACCCTTTTTCAGTTGTTGATCAATGGTATAGTACTCAGGTTCAGTGGTGAAAACATCAGAGGCTTCAATGGGCAAGGATTGAAATACTAAAACTTTGAAGATTAGAGAAGGATAGGGGAAAAAGCTAATGTTTATTTCTTTCTTTCTACCCCATAAAGCTAAGTGATTGAACACTAATCTTCCAAAGTTAATCCTTAAGTTCTTACCCAATCTGTACAACACATTCGCATGCTCCAATGTCACAATAGGTTCATTAGTTGTAGGGAGCCAATTGAAGATGCATAACTTGTGAAGCACAAAAAATAGAGAAGTAAGCCTAGAAGCATGAAGTTTTTTCTTTAAAGGCCAGGACTGCAGTTTGTTGTGAGTGAGCAATTTTACCATTTCATCCCTATTAACCTTAATGCTCTCATCATCTAAATTTGGGAGGCCTAAAACCTTGTTAATTAGGGCTGGAGTAAATGAATAAACTTTTCCCCTAACAAATACCTTCCCAATTTTTTCAGAACCTTCATCATTCAAATGAGCATGCAGGTTAGCAAAGAAATTTCTCACCACACTTTCAACAAACACAAAAGCATGATTATTAGCCTTAAGAAAATTCCTGTCCTTCAAAAATTGAACCATTCCTTTCTTTTTTAACTGGCCCTCATCAATGTGCTTTTCTTTTAACAATCTCTTACTCGAATTATTCAACCAAAATTCCATATTTTCTTTCTTATAAAATTCCAAAGTAAGAAAAGGTTTTGGAAAAGCCTTATCCTCTTCATTTCGAATAATCTCATCACCAGAATTATCACTAGAGGAACGTGTAGGAACAGAAGAGGGGGCAGGTGTTACCTCAGATGATATCTTCTTTTTGGTAGCACTATTGGTAGCACTCACAGAAGCTTTGCCCTTGGCCTTCTTCTTCTGAAAATCAGAGAGAGTTTCCTCTTCATCACCATCCACCCAAGCATCAAAAGAGTCCACAGAAGGTTCCTTCTCCTTGTTGGCATCAAAATTCTCGTCACTCACATGGGGTGAGGACACATCTAGAGAGCTTTCTGAGACTTCAACCGGATCAGAGGTGGTATTTGATGTTGCCTTGGACCTGATTGACCTATTACGGTTGGAGGACCTCCTCTTTGCAACTTGAGGAGATAGCTTGGATGTTGGAGCTTTCCTCTTCCTCTTTTCTTTTGATTCGGCCGGAATGAGAGTCACCATGGGGATTCCATGTTCGAATGAGGCAATGGGGGCAGAGGATGGAACAATAGCCATTGTAGGTGGAGAAGAGCTTGGTGTAATCATGAGAGAGGTTTCCATGGCTACACGAGAAGCAACGGATGGGGCAATGCTTGGGGAGATATCCATTTGGTCTGTGTGTGAGGGTTCGACATTGGCTTTGGAAGGAGAAGCCATGGAGATTTTTGGGAATTTTTTAGAGTGAAATTTGACCTAGGTTTTGGGAGAGACGAAGAAGACGCTGGAAGGAGGATTTAAGAAAGGAGAGAGAGGGTAACGGTTAGAGAGAGAAAAGGGAGAGGTAGAGTGAAAATAGGAGAGTGATTAGATAGGGAACATAAAATTTAATTTGATTTGACTACTTAAACCTGTCTAAACTAACCCCTATTATTTCTCTCCATTAACCCTATCCACACATTTTTAAATGGGCTAATTACAATTTAGGGCCTGAAGTCTTGTATGAGGTTCCCAAAAGGGGCCTAACTTTTTTTTTTAGCGATTTAGGGCCTATACTTACAATTTCTTATCAAATAAGGGCTTATTGATGATTTCCGTCAACACTTAACGTCAATAAGCCCTTATTTGATAAGAAATTGTAAGTATAGGCCCTAAATCGCTAAAAAAAAAAGGTCAGGCCCCATTTGGGAACCTCATACAAGACTTCAGGCCCTAAATTGTAATTAACCCATAAATTTAACTTTCTACCTTTTTTAAATTTTCATTAAATCCCTTAAAAGAAATATTAAATTCAATAAAATAAAATAAATAAAAACATTTTTACTCATTAATAATAAAAAGAAATTTAACATCCCAAAATAACTAAATTTAAAAAGGCATATGTAAATTATTTTTTACCTAATTTAACTAAATATAATAATTTTTTTGTTAAACACTATTGTTCATTGCAGTTTACAGTTTTTTGTTAATCTTCAAACATCCCAACTAAAATTATTGTATTATTTTTCCTTTTTTTAATATAAATGAAAAAAATATGGTACATGAATTAAATGCACAATATTATTATGTCCAATTTTTATCCTTGAATTTAATGTACAACAACACCTCACCCTTCACCACCATCAACATAAAGTCACTGGGCCCGTCTCATTAAGTACAGAGGCCCTGTGCGAAATGAGAATATGAGGCCCTTAATATTTAAAAAATTAACATAAAATTATATATAACTTCAATATTTTATTTAAAAAAGGGCTCTAAATTGCAATTTGTCCTTTAAAAAATTAACACAATAATCTGTTTTATATATATATTTAATGGACATAGATAAAATTGGGGCCCTTCAAAATTTGGGGCCCTGTGCAAAGGAACCTAATGTTCTATGTCTAAGCCGGCCCTGAAAGTCACCACCCCACCAACATATACCCGCCACCAGATTTAACACCTCAACAAAATCAATCAAACAACAAGAAATGTGATTTCAATTTTGACCAAGATTTTGATAGCTACCGACGAGCGACAAGGAGTTTGTTTCGCCCAGCTCTATCCATATCAAAGACGAAGATTACTGCAATTTTTCTCACCCTTAAAACCCATATTGACCGGAGTGTTGGCCGGAGATGAACGGACATGAGGTTCCTCCTAAATGTTTATTGTTGAGGCTTGAATCTGCTGTACTACTATTGTCGAAGCAAAAATGTCCATGTATGAAGTTAGGCTCGGTTTGTTGCAAGGTGATTGACTCTGAAAATGGATTTCTGAAAAATAGATTACGGAAAATGAAAATCTTTTATGTTCTGGTATTTGATAATTTTTTTAGGGTTAATTACAATTTAGGGCCTGAATTCTTGTATGAGGTCCCCAAAAGGGGCCTGAATTTTTTTTAGCGATTTAGGGCCTATACTTACAATTTCTTATCAAATAAGGGCTTATTGACGTTAAGTTTTGACGGAAATCGTCAATAAGCCCTTATTTGATAAGAAATTGTAAGTATAGGCTCTAAATCGCTAAAAAAAATGTCAGGCCCCTTTTGGGGATCTCATACAAGACTTCAGGCCCTAAATTGTAATTAACCCTTTTTAAATTAACTCTAACCACACCTTTTATAAAACCCCAACTCTTAAAAAAACAACACGGTTGAAACAAAATAAATTAAATATATATATATATATATATATTATTTAAAAGTTAAACGTAAAAAAATAAAAAAAGAGTAAACCAAATATTTTGCAACTAAGCCCGAACATTATATGCACAAATCAAACTAAATATGGGTTAGTTACTCAACAAAGTTTACCAAAAATAAAGGAAACTTGTTGAAGACGTTTCCAAAATCGTAAACTCTTTAGTTAAAAAGACTTTCAGATTTTGAAAAATTAATCAACAATATTTCAAAAATAAGAAATAAATAAATAAAAAAACTAATATAGCACACACTAATGTGTTAAGACAATGATGGTAACACGTAGGATAACACATGTGATATAAATCCCCTTGATAAATATTTTCAGTTTCAAACACTTGAGGCATAACAAGCATAGCCTTCTTTTTAGACACTTAAGGCATAACAAGCTGAGCATTTTTCATGCACTTTAGGCATTACAAGCCTATATTCTTTTTAAGTGCATTGCTTGTTATAAAGGACCAATACACTTCTTTAAACAAGAAAGCATCGTAGTAACGAGCTCCGTGCTTCGAGTTATATTTCAAGTGTAATGATAAAGTGAGTTTATGCCTTTCAAGTAGGGTACACTGTAATAGTGAGCTCCATGTCGCTAATACTTAGCATAAACCACCTCATACATTCTCATTGGCAAGAGTACATCGTTGCAGCGAACACCGTGCCCCGAGCTCGAGAGATTAGTATGGATAAAAAGCCTTTGCCTTTTATTTATCAAAAAGAAAAGATTAGTGACTTAGTCACTTTAAGCATATGAAGGGGAATGATATCAAACATGCTAATCTAAGTAATAACCTACCATAACAAAAAGGTCAGTATGTGCCACGGTTAGAACTAAGCTAACCAGATTAAAAGATAATGAAATCATTTTTTTTAAACAGAAAAAAAATTACACTAATATACAAGTGTTACCCTGAGTGATAACATCATCTGGGGTAGCACAGACACACAGACTCAGAGATTACAAAGACCAAGAGATCTTTTCAAACTAGAAAATCTCTCGTGGTTGTAGACACCCTATTCTGAACACATCGGATCATATTTATACCACTCTAAGTCTTGCTTTGAGTCAAGAAGTAGAAATCCACCATTTCGTCATGTTTCGTTACGTTTTGACTAACCATCGTTAGTTTGGGACTAAACTGCATACGAGATAACGAGGAAAGGACAGAATTGTCCACAGAAGTAATATCTTGCCGCGAGATGGCGTGTCTCGCGCGAGATATCGTCCCTCTGCAGCATGCAGAAGGCAGTTTTCTCGTCGATTTCAACCTCTTTTCGGGATAAAATTTTATCCATCCGGCCAACCAATATAGTTTGTGGTCTAGAACCTTCTGAAAGGGTTTTACCTCTCCACCTCTACGTATCCAAACCCTATAAATACTTGGTGACTTCCAAGGATCAAGAGACGACGAATTTTCACAACACACACATATTTTGTTGGTTTCTTTCCCTGAAAGAATTCTACAAAATCACCCTAAAAATCACCTCAAAGTTTGTTTGTCAACCTTGTTGATAAACAAACATCAAGATCCAAGTCAAGGACCGAGGCGAAGCTCTGTCCGTATCGAGTTTCGATTCTAAACTTGAGTCGAAACTCTGCCCAAATCACCTCACGCAAGGTAACCCCCTAAATCCCTTTCTAATTGATTATTAGAGTGGTATAAATCTATTGAATCTAGGATTGGCCTAGAGCCTCTCCAAATCATGGGGACGGTCTCGAAGCAATCGATCCTACATTTCGTTTAACCCCGTTAAATGGATCTTTATTTGTTATGCTTGAAATCGTCTTATTTTCTCTGAAAACCTCTCTTTTTTTAGAAAGACCAATCTCCGGATTGGGTGGAATGGATGCTCCTTGACCTACCCATTCCATAACCTAAGCCCCGAACCCAATCTCTTTCAAAAAAATGGTTTTTCTATGTTTTCCAAACGAATAATATAGGTGGAGACTCGAAATCAATCACAACGCTCACAGTGGCGACTCTGCTAGGGACTTGAAATTAAGAGGCTTAAACTTGCGTCAAAATTAAAAGAGAGGTTTTTCAAAGAAAATTATTGCAAATTCAATTTTTTGCTCTAAGATGAGGCATATCTTGCACGAGATATCCTATCTCGCGCGAGATATCGCCTCGGCAATCTGGTTATTTTCTGGTTTCTCCCGTTCATATCATAGTCCAAGACGAGAACCAAACACGCAAGGGGGATCCCAAAATTCATTATCTACAGAGTTCCCGCATCGTAAGGCCTCCCTTATGATGTAGAACTCGAATCTCTATTTCATTTGAATAATTGATTATTATTTATAAACTGCGCGCGATTGGGTTTTATTTAATTAAAGTCCGGTCCATTGGGGATTCGGGAGTTGTAAATTAATTTATTTATTTCTCTTTCTCTCTTTATGTGGAACTACGACGGCCTGAGTCTTCCTAAATTGGGAAAAACGTAGGCAACCACTTGGTGCGGCCACTATCTATTTTCTTTTTGATTTTCAAAAAAAAAAAATCTCTATTTTATCTATCACCTAGATTGACTATCACACACGCGCACTCATGATATAAATGTCATTGCACTACATACCCTCTATAAATCCGGGACCCACACTAAGGACGGATGATGGTAACCATGTCGCGACCCCGAACTGCAGACCTACTTGGCCGCACGCCCGGGACGCGAACTGGAGACGCCTATTTTTTTAAAAAAACTTTTCCGAAATGTCCACTCTAAATATTTAATAAAAAAAAACCTGTTTAACTTTAAAGAAAAACTTGAAAACAACTAAACTTTAACTTAAACATCTAACTACAAACTTGGGGCATCTCCACTTGGAGGAAAAAGGGATAAAACATAAACAAACTTTAAAACCAACTTAGTTACAACATTTACAAAAGTTAACACTTAGGGCTCGTTTGGTAGGCCGATAGGATTAGCCTGTGTTAATAGTGTGTTAATAGTGGGGGATTATTAATCAGGGGATTAATAACACCACCCTTTTCTTGGGGATTAATATGAAGAGGTTAGAGGGGATAAGAGTGGATAAGAAGCTTATCCGAGTTGTACCCAGGATTATTACTCCCATTGCATTTAGCCTACCAAACACCAAGATTATTGGACTAATAATCATATCCAACTCTAATCAGGCTACCAAACGACCCCCTTAGAAGTTTGAAAACAAAGATTTATATTTATATAAACTCCACCAAGGAGGTAACAAAATATAACTACGACACTTTAATGAACCAATTATAATTACAATAACCATCTCGGGAATACTACCCCTTAGTTCACATTTACATAATGTAACCATTTCCAAATCTTACCCAAGTTATAACCCCAAACTGGCGTCCTTCTCAACCGGTCCTATACCCTGGCTCGCCCTGTCTAAAACAGTAAAAGGGGACGGGGTGAGATAAATCTCAACAAGTTATTATATATGCAACAATATGACATGCATTACAAAGAAGGCATTCATAGTTCATATAAATATCACATTCATAGTACAAGAAGAATGTACTCATAACATATCATATAAGCAACATTATGCCATTTAAGATGCAACATATACAAGGTGCATATAACACATTGGAAAAGCCGTAAACACCTTACGTTACCTTGGTTTACTTTTTCCCGTCTGACCAATAAGTCGTACAATATTGGAGGATACAATTCCATCACAACCAATAACAAATAACGGAGAGAGCTATTATAATAACTCCTCTCTTGTGAACTGCTTAAGCATATTCACATCTCATAAGACCCGTTTTTCAGGGAACCATATAAGATAGTAGCAACTCTGTAAGGCTTTTGGCTCAATTAAGCACATCACAATCACGTAATACTTCATCGGTGATTAAACACTAAAGTAGGCATATCAAGTATATCAAATGTAACCTTCTTCCTACGATAATCAACCAAGGCATAGTAATGGCTCAACCAATTTATATCAAGGGTAACATCAAAGTCCCGGATTTGTAACTCTACTAAATCCGCTGGCAATACATGCCCACCAATAAACACATCACATTCATTATATGTCAAAGAGAAGCGAGACACTCTCCCATAGGAGTCGATACTTCTAGCACATAAGGCATAGATTCAAAAGAAACATGTAATTGCGATGCAAAATGTATGAACACATACAAATGCAATGAGCCAGGGTCTATAAGTACGCGTGCTCTCATACTAACTATAAAATAGTACCTTCAAATTGGATTACCTCCACCTTCTGCCATGATGTCTTAGTACCTGCATTAATAATTGCTTAGAACGTCACTCACTTATACCTAACTACCCTCCTAGGTCACGTAGACACACTAGTCAATCTCTAACCTATGCTCTGATACCAACTGTAGCGACCCCGAACTGCAGACCTACTTGGCTGCACGCCCGGGACGCGAACTGGAGATGCCTATTTTTTTTAAAACATTTTTGAAATGTCCACTCTAAATATTTAATAAAAAAAACCTGTTTAACTTTAAAGAAAAACTTGAAAACAACTAAACTTTAACTTAAACATCTAACTACAAACTAGGGGCATCTCCACTTGGAGGAAAAAGGGATAAAAGATAAACAAACTTTAAAACCAACTTAGTTACAACATTTACAAAAGTTAACACTTAGAAGTTTGAAAACAAAGATTTATATTTATACAAACTCCACTAAGGAGGTAGCAAAATATAACTACGACACTTTAATGAACCAATTATAATTACAATAACCATCACGGGAATACTACCCCTTGGTTCACATTTACATAATGTAACCATTTCCAAATCTTACCCAAGTTATAACCCCAAACTGGCGTCCTTCTCAACCGGTCCTATACCCTGGCTCGCCCTGTCTAAAACAGTAAAAGGGGACGGGGTGAGATAAATCTCAACAAGTTATTATATATGCAACAATATGACATGCGTTACAAAGAAGGCATTCATAGTTCATATAAATATCACATTCATAGTACAAGAAGAATGTACTCATAACATATCATATAAGCAACATTATGCCATTTAAGATGCAACATATACAAGGTGCACATAACACATTGGAAAAGCCGTAAACACCTTACGTTAACTTGGTTTACCTTTTCCCATCTGACCAATAAGTCGTACAATATTGGAGGATACAATTCCATCACAACCAACAACATATAACGGAGAGAGATATTATAATAACTCCTCTCTTGTGAACTGCTTAAGCATATTCACATCTCATAAGACTCGTTTTTCAGGGAATCATATAAGATAGTAGCAACTCTGTTAGGCTTTTGGCTCAATACAGATGCTATAACCCCAATCTGTGGCCACAGAAGGGGACAGTCACAGGTATAACGTAATCCGATCACATTAGGTCACACTTTCCCATAATTGATCGTATTCCGTTATACCCCTAAACATCAGCTGATTAACAACAATTCAAGCACATATAAGTTACTTGAAAGAAAATCCACTAAAGGGATGAAAGTAAATCAACATGGTAAAACACTACTCATGTTCCATCAATGCCATAGTGCAACACAAAATGTCTACACCATTATTATAACAAGTCATGCCACATATAACAACATGGTAAGGCACTACTCATGTTTAATCAATATTATAGTGCAACATTCATTTCATACACTATGTATAATAAAGATCAATGCATTTGAACTCAAGTAAATCAACAAGATATCATATACTAGCCCTACATACTCAATATGTAATAATATATAACCACTATTAAGGTCCAAGCAACAATTGCCAAGTTGGATTCATTTTAGACAAAGAATAAGTCAGGTCGTCAAGCGTTTTCCGTACAATATTTAAAGTACTTCCACTATTCCATTTTGACCAACTAAGGCATCATTGTGTAGCTAAAGTGTTCTACTTTAATCTAGATTAGAGAGGATTCACTTTGGTTCAAGTTTGAATAAGTTTGGACAGCTCTAGAATTTGTTCAAGGTTCAGGTTCCAGGGGACGAGTCGTCCCCAATTGGTCTAAGTCGTCCCCTGGCCTGGGACGAGTGATTCTGGGCAAAAACAGGGGAACTCTTCACAATTGTTTCTAACCTATTTTTCTTGTATCATTGTTACCCCAAGTATAAATTTTCACAACCCAAAAGTACCAAAATATATTAACAACCACAACCATGAACCAACTAGGGAAGTACCCTCATTTTTCACTATACTTAACATACATCATTTGCACCCAGCATACCAAATATTCATCTACTACATAAGTTGATATACTATCATTGGACCAGCTGTACTATTTTATCAATAACGGACACAATTCAAATTATATGAACTTGAAATTTATCGTGGATGTAAATAACATATAAATGTATAACATATCCGAAAATCATAGAATTCCCATGGTTCAATTAATCACAAGACTATTCACAAGTTGCTGCCCAGTTTAAGTTCAATTCTGGAGCAGCTGTGAAACTAATTCTATTTCTATGCTTATATCTTTTCCAAATGACATGAAACTTGGCAGGATATCTCATAAGACATATATGAAACACATATCAAAAATTCAATTCAAACTCATGGCTAGATTTTATACGGAATTTAAATAAAGTTAACTCAAAACAGGCTGGTTTTCCCTAGTCTAACTATATTTTATAACTAAGAGTTGTACAATTCAACCAACAAGCAAGTAATATCTTACCCACTTCATTTATTCATTCTAATTCCTTTTATTCTCAAGTAAATACTTATCTAGTTTAAACATGCAAGATTTCATTTTAATTTCCCAAATGAACATGCAATGAGGAATTATGTTAACTTGCATCCTAGTAATTTATTTACTCAATTAATTTCCAATTATTCCATTCTTAAGCCAAATACTTGACCAAATTCACAATAACAAGCATATATGTCAAGAACCATTTTAAAAACATATATATGAACATGCATGGAAGAAAATTATAATAACTTGCCTTTTATTTAAGAAAATGGAAAAGAGCTCTTATTTGGGTAGATAGAATCCTCAAGCTCTCCTCATCATTTTGGTACCATTTATTTGAAGAATAGTTGAAAGATAGATTTATAATGATTTTTGGAAATGAAAAAGCTTACTTAAGCTTCCATGGATTCAAGGAAAAGGTTGAAGATGAAGAAAGAGAGTGACGAGGCTTTCAACTATTGTAAGAGATACTCCCTCCGTCCCGCTTGAAGAGGCACAAAACCAACCTCGCACGCAAATTAAGGAAAATGATGTAGGAAAGAGAAAAAGTTTAAATGTTGTGAATATGAAAAATTAAATAGGAGAGAGAATGAGTGGGGGGAATAGTTAGGAGAGAGAATGTTGTGAGCATAAAAGTAAAGTAGGAGAGAGAATGAGTGGGTGAAATAGTAATAAAAACTTTCCTTTTTGGGAAAGTGCCTTTTTAAATGGGACACCCAAAAAGGAAATTTGTGCCTTTTCGAGCGGGACGGAGGGACTATGTATTAAACAAGTTACACTTAGGCACCTCCAAGGTTGAATTGCTAAACATAAAAATCATCCAAGTTCTACACTTTGCCACCTAAGCACCTCATTACTAATGAGTCAAATATTAAATTTCACAATTTCATTTAACATAAAATAAATAATTTATTCACACAACAAATATGTCACATAAATCATTTTAAATATTAAAAGTAATATAAAATGTATATAATAAATAATGCATATATTTCGGGCCCTGACAAACCACCTAGTCGCCGGTCTCTCCGAAGTTGGACCATCCCACTCCGCGTATTCAATCCACTTAGATTGTCATATCGCGAGGAGCCTAGCCTTCCAGCCCTGCATCGCCACATTCTCATGTAGATTGTCTTTTTAGGATCACTCCGTGACCGGTCGGTTTTGACTCGGTGATCTTTTCTTGTTTTTGACCAAAACAAAGCCATGTAAAATTGACAATAAAGAAGGACTTGGAAAAGTCCCTTCGGAAAAAGTCCCTTCGGAATGACCCTTTCGGATGTCCCTTTGAAAAAATACATATATATATAATCCTTCGAAAAACGATCTTACATGGCTTTGTTTTACAAAAATCGGATTGATTGCTTAGTCGTTAGGTTCTGATAAAGGCCTTAGAAACCCCTCAAAACGGATTTTCCGTTCCGACCAAAATTTATGTCTAATAAAAATTGACTTTCCGTGTGATTATCTCGCGCGGGACTACATATGTTGCGCGAGATAATGTCTCTGTCTGCTGAAACTGAGCCTGAGCCATTTAAGCCTGCTTCCGACTCATTAGGGCTAGATTTGATCCCGATATCGTCTCTGCATCTCTTCTGTCAGTTTTCTGAAGCTACTCAACTTCAAGACTCCCAACACAATGTCTACGGAAAAGTACTTCATCACTAAGAGAGATCTCGAAGGGGAAGATTAGCGAAAGATGACCAAGTCTCTTATCGCTGAAATGGAGCATGTTGAGGGTTGGAGGGAAGCCTTTGATTTACCTTCCACCTTCATTGCTAGGGATTTCCAGAAGATGGAGAGTGACTCCGACAGTGGATGATCATCCGTACAAGAGGAGCTAAGTGACATCAAAAGTCAACTTGCCAAAGCCCTGCAGCAAATTAACGACAATGACTCGTGGCATCACATGGAAGAATCCATCCAAGCTGAAAAGACAAAGATACTGATTGAAGAACTCGAGGAAGTCAAGAGCGAACTCGAGACCATGACCCAAAAGTGTAGCACCCTCGAAGCCCACATTGAAGATGACATTGATGAAAGAGTCAAGTATTTCCTCAATACTCTCTACCGTGACCTCAAAGAACAAATGGAAGAAGAATATCAGTCTCGCCACCTCGTCTTTGTGCAACACTACGAGAACCATATTCGAGACCTTCACAATCAAATGGCCAAGCGAAGGAAGGGAAGGATTTTCACCTACTTTGGAGGGATCACTCTCTGACACATCTTCCGAAGTCTTCACAAGGATGGAGTGATGAAACCAATGGAGGACTACCAACCGAAGAGGGAAGGTCGATCTCCACACCTCTATTGCTACTACCATCAATGCCATGGCCATCACACCAATAAGTGTTTCAACCTGAAGAATGCATTCCAAGACTTAGTCGACAACGACACCATCAAACTTGCTCCTAGCGGAGGTGCCCTTGGTTGGATTAAGAAATGAAGGCCTCCTTTTCCTTTTTCAGTTATTTACTTTTATTTGCAAAAGAAACGGTGGTAGCCTAGTTTAGTTTAGATACTACTTGCCTAAAATCCTCATTTGTGGGCAAGAGTATCAAGTTTGCTTTTCAATAATAGTTAGTCAGTATTTCCCGTTTCAGTTCTGATTACTTCTTTGAGATCGAGAAAGAAAGCACCGTGAATGTCATAGAAACTTACAATGAAAACGATTACTCCAAGGCATCTTGGTTTTCCGGAAACCTTCCTGTTTGGAAAATGATGCAAGCAAAAGGATACTTTCCTGGATTGGGGCTTGGAAAGCACTTACAAGGGATAACGGAACCACCACCGGTTCCCCCACCTCACACAAAGCATGGCCTAGGATACATCATTTCCATCCACGATGGGGATGACGAAGAAGAGTGGGACTTCACTCAAATCAAGTGGAAAGGAACCGCATACAAAGGCCACAAAGGACCCAAAAGCCAAGAATTACAACCTCGAGCCATATCGAAAGACACTCAATGGCTACTTTGTCCGGGAAGGGGAAAGTACTCCCTACTTTATCTTTTCAGAACCATGGACTGATGATAAAGGAAAGCGCCAACCGGGCTTTGAAATCTTCAGCGACTGCGATTCTTCTCCAGATGAAACAGAACCTGTCCCGCTAATCCTTAAAGATTTGTGGGGCACAAAGGTAGAAATGACAAGCGAATGGGACTTTGTGTTGGGAAAAGACATGCTGCGACAGTTTAAAGACCTGTCCCGGTTAGAAGACAGCCAGATCCATGCAATCTCCAAGGGGGACGCTCCAACTGTTGATTACACAAGACTAATACAGAAATGTGATGAGCCAATTCTAAACTAGCACGTCACCGGAGGACCAGTTGTTGATGAAGACTTCATGATCAAAGAGCTTGGTTGCACTCCCCATCCCCGCAGGAAGATAGGCCCTGTAACTTTCACGTTAGAAGCAGGCTCCACCTCCGATGAACTCACTCAAGAGGAAATCGAGGCGGTGGCCGAACATGTATTCCCTTACTTCCTTAATGAAAACTTTGATCTTTCCGAGTACCCTGAGATTGCTAACATCGTGAATGATGAATTAACTAATAATAATCAATATAACGAACACGTTAATAATGAATCATACGATAAGATAGATCAAGAAAATGAACAAATCTTAAAAGAATTAGCTAAGCAAGTAGGTCCTTGTGGAAAGAATGGCCCTATTGACGACGAGGAAATGCAAACGGTTAATCTTGAGACAACGAAAGACCCCAGAGAAACAAAGATCGGCAGCTTCTTCAAGGGGGAAGATAAAGAAACCTTGACGCAGCTCCTCAGAGAATATGTCGACGTCTTCGCTTGGTCCTATAAAGATATGCCTGGGTTGAATCGGTCAGTTGTAGAACACAAGATACCGCTGCTACCCAATGCCAAGCCAGTCAAACAAAAACTATGTAAAATCAAGCCGAAATGGTCAATGCAAGTGAAAGAGGAAATCATGAAGCTCTTGAAGGTAGGGTTTATCAAAGTGATCGAGTATCCGGAATGGCTAGCAAACACGGTACAAATAGCCAAGTCGAATGGGAAGATACGAGTCTGTGTCTATTTCAGAGACTTGAATAAGGCATCCCCTAAAGATGACTTCTCGCTACCTGTTGGGTATGCATGTTTTAACCCTCCTATTTTGTATTAGATTTGATTGATACCATAACCTTCTGTCTATTTTAAGGACTTTAGGACCCTATGTAATGAAGCTTAGACTTCAATTCTTTAGCTAAGTCCATTTTATAGAATAGGTTACATTTAGGCTTGAAGACTGGCACAAGACTCATTGGAAGCAAGGTTGCAGTTCCAGCAGTATTCAAAATCGCCCTATGAACCGCACTTGTAAACCGCAAGTGTAGTTCTACCTTGAATCTGCCTTTTGAACCAACCGCATGAAACCGCCCTTGAACCGCACATGTGCAGTTCATATGCAACCGCATCCAAGCAACCTCCTGGTGTAGCAAAACCGCATGTTCCTAACCGCGTCTCACCAATCGCATCCAATGATTGGCTACTTGAAGTGAACCACTTTTTATCCGTTGGAATCCACGTCAGCAATATCAAAAGTCAACCACCAAATCTTGTCACGTGATTCAATGTCAGAGAAGATCTGCAAGGATCTTGAAAAGGTGACAGGTGTCCTAACCTCATTGCTTGCAGCTGGAGCCTGATCAGCTTTATCTGCAGCAGCTGTACCAAAGGACAAAAGTGGTTGTTGTGGACCAATAGGATTGCATCAAGTACTTTCCTTACAACAGCTGTATCCAACGGCTAGTTTCTTGATGCTTGGGTATAAATACCCCTAATCTTCACCATTTGAAGATTGCTTGAAAAATTGAGAAGTGCTGTGTTCATAGAAGTGAAGCTCGCCGTAAATTGTTCAACCCTTTGAATCTTCATCTTCATACTTCAAGAAATATTCCCCAGCCCAGAAATCAAGCCTTAACACATTCAAGAATCATTGAGCTCTACATCTCACAGATTTAAAGAGACTTGATCTTGTTCTCACACACACACCTCATTTGTTCTAATCACATAGATTAAACACTTGAGATACACTGGTTATAGTTTTGGATTTGTTCTTCATAGAAAAGATTTTATTGTACTTTGTAATCTCTCAAATACTTAATATAAAATCTCCCTTAGAAATCCAAGACTAACCATCTTGGTAGTGGACGTAGATCGTTTATCGATTGAACCACTCCAAATAGCGTGTTCTTACTTTCTGCATTTATATTTCTTGTGCTTACTAATTATTTATCTTTGTCTCTGTTTGATCTTTATTTAGTTATCCATTATTGTGAAATAGTGTTTGGAGTTAACAAAGTCAAAAACACACGTGTTTGTAAAACTGCTCTTTCCATAACCGCATATCAAAACCGCATTTTACAAGCCGCCCCTAAAACTGCTTTACACTCTATAATTCCGCTGTGCATTTTACACTATCACTTGCAGTCTATTATCAACTGCAAGAGGATTTTGTAAGCAAGAGGTTTAGTTTTTAAAAGAGGGCGAAAAATTTTAAACAGCTATTCACCCCCCCCCCTCTAGCTGTATTTTCACCCTTGTTGCCACCTTTGGGACCAACAAGTGGTATAAGAGCTAACACATTTTAAAACCACTGTTTTTCAAGCTTAACAGCTTGTGTGCCGATTCGATATGGCAAATACAAAGACAATGACTACTGTTAACTATTCACACATTCCAATCTTGGATGAAGACCACTTTGACATCTGGAAGTGCCGAATGCTTATTCATTTGGAAACTATAGATGAAATGCTGGTGGAGTGCGTGATCAATGGCCCGTTAGTTCCAATGAAGGCCAACACGTATGCAACCACCGAGTGCAACAATTCCAGAGGTCAAAAAGCCAAAAGAAGAGTGGTCGGATGAAGAGAAGAGATTGGTTGCCTTGGACAAGAAGGCTAGGCACATCATTTACGGAACCCTCCTCGTATCAACTCTACGAAAGTGATGTACCTCAAAACCGCAAAGCGGATGTGGGATGCCATTGAGAGCTACCTCGAAGGTGATGATGAATGCAAGGAAACCAAATTATATCTTTGTTGAAAGATCATACAACAACTTCAACGTAAAATCCAACGAAACCTTGCGTCAAAACTACGACCGATATGTTGAGGTAGTTAATGCTTGTAGATCTCTTGGCAAAACTTTAACCGATAAGGAAATCAATATGACTTTCCTATCTGCTTTAGGTTCTAAATGGGTAAATAAGGCTACCTCTTTAGAAGACTCCAAAGTTTTGGGTACTTGGTCGTTAAGTAACTTGTACGCCAATCTTAGTGTCTATGAATTAAAATTAAATCATATTGAAGAGATTGAAGGAAAAACCAAATCGCTTTCCATGTCCGTTGTGGAACAAGAGGAGAAACTATCTACATCCAACCAAACCGCTGATCCTTCCATATCAACCTCATCACTCATCGAGATGGATGATGATGATTTTGCCATGTTTGTGAAAAGATTCCAAAAATTTAGAAAATCCTCAAAACCTTTCACAAAATCATTTTCAACAGGCAAACCTCCCGCAACGTTTTCTAAAATTTGGAGATACAAAGAAAAAGAGTGATCTAGTTTGCTACAATTGTAGAAAACCTGGTCACTTTGCATCCGAGTGTCCACGGCTAAATATGAATACATGAAAAAGAAAACCTCTCCTGCGAAATTTTCTCGTCGCAAGGGAATGGTTCTTTGAGGAGGAAGAGAATTCCAAGGAATTAGCAACTTGGATTGAAACAGTTCGATGATGGAAGTGATGATGAAACCGAAGAGGTTAATCTACGCTTAGTTGCGGATGCTTCCGATGAATCGGATTCGAGTCAGTCGAGTTGCAAGATATGGAAGAAAAGGAGGTTTCTACAAAACTTCCAAATTTTAAATTGGATGATGATATCAAACTTACTCCTAGCATTAAGATAGGAAATTGCTCGTATTCACGTCCCATTTTTCCTCCTACAAATGCTCCACCTTCAAAAACTATTCCAAAGAAGAAAATTTTGAAAAAGGTGGTGGAAGAGGTTTCTCCCATGGAACATGAAAGGATGTTCAAGGAAGCTGAAATGGTGATCCATCAATTCTCCAATCTTAAGAAAGCCTTAAGCTTAGCTCATGATGAACTTAATCTGTACAAGACGGAGAAAACTGTGATGAGGTCTGAAATTTCTAATCTTAAGGACCAAATCAAACAGATGACTCCTCTTGCTGATCAAAACCGCATCCTTGAAACTAAGGTTGCTGCACTTCAACTCAGGAATGATGACTTGGTAACCCAAATCGACGATCGCCAAAAGATTATTGATTCGTGGCTCAAGTCTCAATCCACCAAGGATAAAATCATGGACTTCCAAGTTCCTCCTGGAACTAAGGATGGTCTAGGGTTTGGATCTGAGGAAGAGGAGAAGTGTGCATCCTCGAGTGAAAAGGATGAGGAATTTCCAGAACTAACTAAAGAAATTCCCAAGGAGAAGCATGCTAAGGGTAAGGGTAAAGCAAGACAAGTAAATTATATCTACCCTAAAGGAAAGCAATATGGGAAGAATTACGTGTTAAAACCTAAGAATTCTGTGGAAGCACTCGAAGAGGAAATGGCTTATGGAATTGGTAGAATCCCTGCTCCAACCGCTTCTGGTGGAAAAGGCGGTTCTGCTAACTCTAGGTCTGACCGCGTCTCTTCTTCGACCGCTCCTCCTGCTTTCAAAAGCAAGAATAGCGTTCCCAGAAAATACGTGGTCAAACCAAAGCATGTTCCCTTTATCTCAGCCGGACTCTTAGCTGGAACTGCACCTCCCAAACCGCTTCCTTGTCCCAAACCGCATGCAACTCCTAAGAAGAGTAAGGAGTTAGTAAAACCTCATGAAGCTTGTAGCTATTATAAATGTTCTGTGTGTGATGGTTTAGGTCACAAGGCTGCAGAATGCCTTTTGCGGTTCACATCCAATGCCAGGAAGAGTAAACCTCCTTCTGTCAAGCAGGTGTGGGTCGTAAAAGGTTGCTAACTTCAGGACCCAAGGAATAAAGGGGGACCTCGTTCTTAATGTTTACATTTCAGGTCCTCTGCTTCATGGCTAGTCACTCCAAGGATAATGAATGGTATCTTGACAGTGGCTGCTCAAGACATATGACTGGAGATAGATCATTACTTGAAGATGTCGTTGAAGCAAGTGGTTCGTCTGTAACCTTTGGTGACAACAATAAAGGCAAGACCATTGGATATGGTGTTATAAGGAGAGGAAACCTAACCATTGAGAAGGTTTCTCTTGTTGAAGGACTCAAGCACAACCTCCTTTCAATTTCTCAATTATGCGACAAAGAAATGCTTTGTAACTTCACGTCATCAAATTGCTTTATCAAAGATAGCATTTCCGGCGTCACCCTACTCACAGGGATTCGTAAGAGTAATATTTACATTATTTATCTAAATTCTGCATGTAGTATTACTAATCTCTGTTTTGTAGCTAAGAATGTGAGCGAAAATAGTTGGCTATGGCACAAGAGGTTGAGCCACTTGAACTTCAAGTATCTTGCAAAGATTGGTAGGGAAAACCTCGTTCGTGGTTTACCCAATGTGGCTGACCACCATCCAGAGAAATGCAGTGCATGCCGGCAGTAAGCAACCGCGTCGTCTTTCACCAAAGCAAGACCGCTCCATCAACTTCAAGATGCTTACAACCGCTTCACATAGATTTGTTTGGACCCGTAACCACCGCCAAAGATTGGAGGAAATAGATATACTTTAGTGGTGGTGGATGATTACTCAAGATATACGTGGGTTGAGATGATGATTTCCAAAGATGAGTGCTATGAGATTCTCACCGCACTTTTTAGACGACTCCAAACTCAAAAAGAAGATGACATTGTTAGTGTTCGATCAGATAATGGAACAGAATTTAAGAACAACGGTGTTTCTCAGTATTGTGATGACCATGGGATTGATCACAATTTTTCAACCGCTGGTGTTCCACAACAAAATGGGGTTGTGGAAAGGAAGAATAGGACGTTGATTGAGGCTGGAAAAACAATGATATCTGAAGCAAAGCTACCTCAGTATTTTTGGGCTGAAGCAATCAATACCGCATGCTTCACTCAGAACCGATCCCTCATCAACAAAACCTATAACAAGACTCCCTATGAGCTTTGGCGAGAAAGAACCCCCAACATTGCATTCTTCAAGATCTTTGGCTGCAAATGTTTTGTCCTCTACAACGGAAGAGAAAATAGAGGTAAATTTGGAGCCAAGGCCAACGAAGGTATTTTTGTTGGGTATGCTAAACATTCTAAAGCTTTTCGCGTTTTCAATAAAACTAGTTTAAAAATAGTTGAGTCTGTCCATGTTACTTTTTATGAGCATTCTCTCCTTGAGCCACATTTGGCTCCAAATGTTGTTGATGATTTTGTTGAGCATAATGAACCAGGTGAACCATCTCAAACCGCACCTGATTCTCAACCGCAAAATCCAGCACCCTCAACTGACATTCCCTCAAACTGCAATTTTCAAACCGCATCTGAAGTTCCTACTCCAGATGCAACTGCAAGGGAAGAAGAAGTTGAAAATTCCCCTATCCAGCTTATAGAACCTCTTCGTCAACTTACATTCCATGACTTCGCTGAAGGATCTAACGACGTTCAAATTGAAGATCTTCAGCAAACCTAAGTCCAACCAGACTTACCCCTAGAGGTTCATGATGTCAGCAGTCACCCCCTCACAAATGTGATTGGTGATCTGTTTTCCGGTGTTCAAACAAGGAGATCGAACTATGACGAGCATACTTCTCTTTTATCTCAAGTTGAACCCAAGAAGATTGATGAAGCACTCCAAGATTCCAGTTGGGTTGTTGCTATGCAAGAAGAACTCAACCAGTTTGAAAGATGCAAGGTCTGGACTTTGGTGCCTAGACCTCAGGATCAAGGAGTGATAGGAACTAAGTGGGTATTTAGGAATAAGATGGATGAGAATGGAAGCATCACTAGGAATAAAGCAAGGTTGGTTGCACAAGGATATAGGCAAGAAGAAGGAATCGATTATGACGAAACCTTTGCTCCAGTTGCAAGATTGGAAGCTATCAGAATCTTCTTAGCCTACGCCTCTTTTAAGCGTTTCAAGTTATATCAAATGGACGTAAAGAGTGCATTCCTCAACGGCGAACTGCAAGAGACCGTGTATGTTGCCCAACCACCTGGATTTGAAGACTCCAAATTTCCCAATCATGTCTACAAACTCCAGAAAGCTTTGTATGGACTTAAGCAAGCTCCGAGGGCATGGTATGAGACTCTTTCTAAATTTTTACTAGAAAAAGGATTTAAACGCGTTAAAATTGATACAACTCTTTTTATTGCCAAATATAATGAGCATACTTTACTTGTTCAAATTTATGTCGATGATATTATTTTTGGTTCTACTAATGAGTTGCTTTGTAAGCGTTTCGAAAAGCTAATGAAAAGAAAGTTTGAAATGAGCATGATGGGAGAATTAACTTTCTTCCTCGGGCTTCAAATCAAACAATGCGAAGAAGGTATCTTCATCAGCCAAGCCAAGTACACCAAGGAGTTGATAAAGAAGTTTGGATTAGAAAATGCTAAAGCATATGATACTCCTATGGCCACCGGCAATAAGCTAGATAAAGATCTCAAAGGTAAGAAAGTTGATCAGACTTTATATCGAGGTATGATCGGCTCATTACTTTACTTAACTGCTAGTAGGCCAGATATCATGTTTAGTGTCTGTGTATGTGCTCGCTATCAAGCGTATCCTAGAGAAGCACATCTTATTGCGATCAAGCGTATAATCCGCTATTTATCCGGAACCACTAACCTTGGAATTTGGTATTCCAAAGATTCGAACTTCGATCTTGTAGGTTATTCGGATGCGAGATTATGCGGCTTGTACTATTGACAGAAAAGCACTAGTGGTACTTGTCATTTCCTCGGGAATAGACTAGTTGCTTGGGCCGCAAGAAGCAAGCTTCGGTCAAAGTGTCAACCACGTAGGCCGAGTATATTGCTGCTGGTAGTTGTTCTTTGTCAAATCCTTTGGATGAAGCAAGCGCTTGGTAGACTATGGAATCCATGAAGGGAATTGCCCTATCATGTGTGACAACACTTCAACCATTTCGGTCTCCAACAACCCCGTCATGCATTCCAAGACCAAGCATATTGATATCAAGTATCATTTCCTCAAAGACCATGTGGAGAAGAGGAATATCCATTTAGAGTACGTGGGGACAGAGACAACCAGATTGCTGATATCCTCACAAAGGCTCTTGACTCCAAGAGGTTTTCATTCCTTAGAGGAGAAATGGGTATGCTTGAACTTAAATAAATTCCATTCTTTTTATTAACTAACTTGGTTGTTGAGTATAGTTTCAATTCCACTGTTGAACCGCGTGTACCAAACCGCAAGGATGTCCAACCGCACTGCAGCCAACCGCTTCACTCAAACCGCATGCTGCAGCTCAACCGCTTGGACCTCAACCGCGTTTCAACTTGGAGTAATTTCTAACTTTTGCTTATGTTATAAAAAAAAAAAAAAAAAAAAAAAAAAAAAAAAAAGCTGTTCAAATTCTTTTTATTTATTTTTCAGTCCTTATTTTCTCTTTAAGGGTTTATTTGCAAATGTTTTCCCACGAAAATTTAAATTTTAAGAGCATTCAATGCAAAGGGAACATTAGCATTAAATGGCCTTCATGTCAGCCGTCATTGGTTGATGTGTGAAGCTGAAAGGGTGCTATATTTGCAATGATTCACTGAGTTGGTGAACCAGTTTGTCCTTTCAACTGCCAAACCCTAATCCTTTCCTATAAATAGAAGACATACCTTACCTTTTCAAACTTTTCAACTGTCTTCTCTGTGTATCCGTACTATCTGTCAGAAATTTACCAAAGACATTCTTCATAACTTCATAAAATTCTAAGTCTTTCTTCATCAATGGCACCCAAACCCATTGAAGATATGGTATGATTTCTGAACTTTAAACTCTTTTATCTTCTGCAAATCATACATGCTATTGAACTGTTTCTGCCATTGATGAACTTGAAAAGCTTCGAACAACCATAACTGATTTTTCTTCATATATGCTTCATTTCTTGATTATTTTGGATGAAAATTTTTGGGTTATGCTCGGATTATGCTTATGATTCAGATTATCAACTTTATTTCATGATCAATGATCATCTAGGACACTGATTTGGAACTTTTGAAAATTTTTGTTTCGAAAACCCACTTTATGATTTCTTCATTTTCTGGGTGATTCTGAGTAAAGTAATGATTTTTATTGTGATATTGTTAATCTACTACTCAATGTGATCATTTTGACATGTTATTTGTTCATTTTGGTTAACATTTTTCAAATCTATGTTCTTGGTGTTCTTCGTGTTCTTCATGCACTCAAGAAACTGTTCATCATGTTTTTCAGAAATTTCTTATGTTTTGGGTTAACCTAATTCTCAATCTTGTTTTCCATACTTAGAATATTTTTGGAAATTTTGATTCATATTTGCTTGTTTTGAACCGCATCATTTGAATCGCATGCTACCTTGAAACCGCACATCTTAAAAATTACTTACCTTAGTGTTTCAAACCGCATGCATTTTTGGTCTATCAACCGCCTTCTAAGAAAAACCTTATGCCATGTTTTCAAAACCGCATTCATATTCCTTTGAAAACCGCATGTTTGGAAATCACTTAAGTATCACTAAGTATATAGGCTGGACACCATAACCTTCCTCTCTAAGCACCGCTTGCAGTGTGGGATAACCTTGGATTACAATGCCACGTACTAAGTAAATATACTTTTGTGTTTTTCTTATTTGTTTTCCTACTTGTATTCACAGTTTCCTTGAGGTTGGAAATTCTCATTTCCAAAACCGCACTATTGCCAACCGCATATGTGCACCAACCGCTTGAGAACTGTGATATTCCTAAAATGTTCTAACTTGTGTGTTTTCTTTGTAGAATACCAAGTATTTCCTACCAGGTTGGGAGATAAATGAACCTGAGTTGAAGACTGATGCTCTTGGAAGGGAGATGATTAGGAAGATGCAAGCTTCTGGAATCCTTCCCCTCTTCAACAAACAACAAACCTTTACCATCCCTCTCTTCATTGATCAATTCTACTGCATCGCAATCAAGGGAGTGGACGAGCTTTCGAGATGGAACCAAGATACCCGGCTTAGTGGGAATTGTTGAAGGGTTCAAGGTCTCGATTGACTACTTGGACATCGAAGCACCTGCGATTTCCATGTGTCTGGTGCTCCAGTTGAAGTGTCCCAAGAGGTTCAGGATGCTACCTGCTCAACTCTTAGTGGAACCCTGGCTTCTTTATCTGGCAACTACAAGAAGATAGCTAGGAAAGAGTTTGGAGAGATGATGAGTCATTTATGTTACTTAGTAGGGAAGTACGTGTGTGGGAAGACAGAAACCACAACAACTTCACCTCTTCTCGGTGGCAAGTATTCTTTGTGCCATATACAACGGAATGAAGCTCCATTGGCCCAAAATCTTGATGAATGAGCTGGCCAGCAGTATTGATGCCTACCAGTTGAAGACCAAGGATGTGCATACCAGGTGGAGACCGTTTGGTAGATTGCTAACCGCCATCTTTGGCAACTATCAGCACTTGGAAGATATGAAGACAACCACTCCTGATATCTGCTATCATTGGGGAGTTGAAGAATCTTTTGGGCTCAAGGCTTGCCACTCCTTCAGATTCTCATTTGGCAATGAAGACTACAAGGCTCTATATGATGCTGATACCATTCAACCCAAGGAACTTTTTGTGGAAATGACTCCAGCAACCGCATCAAGAGCCATTGGCAAAGCTATCAAAAAGGTGTCAAGGAAAAGAAAAGCACATGCAGAACCCCTTCTTAAGCCAACTTCAACCGCGCCAACCCAACCGCGTGGTTCAGCTGGTGCTGGCCCAAGCCAGAAGAAGCCAAGGAAAGGAAAAGAAAAGATGACCCTTCTGGATGAAGTGATTGAAGAAGAAGAAGAAGAGGAGGATGCAACTATTCCTCCATTGATTTCCAAGGCCAAGAAGGCAAAAGAAACTCAGGCTGAGCTAGCCAAAATGACTGATGAGGAGTTAGCGGCTTACTATGAAGCTGAGATTGAGAGGATAAAGAAGAAGCAAGCTGAGAAGGGTGCTGCCTCAGGAAAAACCAAGGATCCTATTCCCCAACCGCCACCTTCTCAACCGCCCCAAACCAAACCGCTTGCCCAAACCCCACCTCAATCTCCCATCCACTCCCGTCATCCATCCCCTGCAAAATCCCCTTCCATAGCTCCAACACATGAACCGCATTCTCCTCCACAAACGCAAAGAGCTGCAACCGCTCAGGGGGAGAAACCAAAGAGGGTCAAACACTTAGCCCAAAAGAAGACCCCAACCAAAGGACCCAAGCGGTTTCTTCAAAGAGTTCGCAAACAACCTTCTCCATCTCCATCTTCATCTCATTCTTCTTCCTATTCCACTTCCCATACACCATCCAAATCCCCTTCTAAATCTCATTCTTCCTCCTACCAATCCAAATCACCAACTCCCTCACCTCAAAATTCCAACCACTCTAATTCCCCTCATCCTTCAAACCGAGCTCAATCCCCTCCTTATTCACATCATACCCCAGCCATCTCTATTTCAAACCTTAACCGTGATAAAACCCCATCTCCTAACCGCGTCAATATACCTCCTCCTCCTCCTCCTGAAAATTCTCCAAACCACATTCCTACACCACCTCCTCAAACCTTACCAACTATACAAAGAACCCCTCCTGTTTTTGTCCATACAGCCCATACAAGTTCCTCCTCCGACTCTAATCCTATAACTTCTGGAATTCCAACCACCAACATTCCACCTTCAACCGCACCTATCCCAACCGCACCTATTCCCTCCATTCCACTTTCGACCGCACCCACTACCTTACCCATACCTCCCTCAACCGCTTCACCTTTCGATGTCCCTGCCAGCCGCCTCTTCCAAACCCTTCTAACTCCATTATCTCAAACGGCTCCTCCAACCCAATCTCAACCGCCTCCCTCATTTACCCAAATCCCTTCAACCTCAACCGCACCTCCAACCGATTACTCCCAAATTCTTTCAACTCTTAATCTTATCCAAGGCCAACTTCTCTTAAATCAAGGCCACATGATCAAGCTAACCGCTTCAAATGCCGCTCTTGAAGCCTCCAATAATTCCCTAACCGCTTCCAACCAAACCCTTCTAGCCAAGGTGGATGCTCAAGCCCTGGAATTGGCAAACCTTAAAAACCTTTTGATTGATACCATTAAGGGGGAGAGAAGTTCTTCTTTCCAGACCGCTGAAGCTGTTAAAACCGCAGCTACAGAGTGCTTCCAATGTTTCAAGGAAGACTTAGCCAAAGGAGTGCTAAATGCCATGGGAGATGCGGTTTCAAAGACTCAACTCCAAGAGATGCTCTCCCTACTATCTAATGAGTTTGTCTCTTCAACCAACTCTGCCCTGGTATCCTTCATGAAAACCCTTGAAGATTCCCATCCTCAACCGCAACAAGCCTCTACCTCAGCCGCCCCTTCTAAAACCGCATTGGATGACCTGCAGCTCAAAATCTTCAATGAACTGGACTCCCTCAAAGCAAGAATAAATGTTGATCTCAACATAGTGGGAGACAGTATCAAGGAGCAGGTAAAGAATTTTGATGATGACATTTCCTTCAGATTTGAGAACCTCAAGGCAGGCTTCAACCTCAAGCTTGACAACTCCATCAAAGAATTGAAGTCCAATCTGGATGTAACAGTTGATCTGGACCCATTGAGAGATGCCCTATCTACTCAAACTATGGCCATTCAGGATGAGATCTTCACATTCTACAATTCTTTGAAGGCCTGCATTGAAGGATTCACTACTCAGATCAAGGAGAGTGTTGATGCAAACTCTAGATCTGTTGATGCTGTTGGAACCACTGCTGCTGAATCTGTAACCGCACTTAGATCTGTTGAGACTACTCTTGCCAGACAGGCTGAAGATCTCAGAGCCCTTAGAAGAAATATCAGAGGTGAAAGCTCAGCCTTCAGACCTTCAGAACCGCAGTTGCCCCAGCAAGAAGTCAATCAACCAAGAGAGCATCAGCGTCATCAACATCAACCGCCTCATCACCGACCGCGTCAGCATTAGGACCGCCTTTCCTTGTAATTTCTTTTCTTTTTGCTGACCTCATTTTGTCTTGTTGGACCGCACTCCATGTATTTTTGTCCAACTTTCCTTTGTTTTTGAAACCTTTGTATTTTGCTTCTCTACCATTGTAAGTGTAACCGCATTGGTAGTAATGAAAAATGCATCATTGGTTCCAAAACCTTGTTCATATCAAACCACTTATTTGTAGAACAATGAAATCTCTTATGGTTGATAACCTCATTCAATTATTTTTCAACTTAAAATCACTATTTTGAATTGATGTTTAAACATTCAGTTTAAACCGCACTTTGAACTTAAACTCACAATTTTTAAGTGCACTGAATGCATTTCTATAACTTTCCATATTGTAAGTTTTTATCTTTTAGAAAGTATAGAAATCTATAGCTTAAGCTAAGTGTGTGCATTGACTTGGGACATGAATTACCATGTTAATTCTTATGGACATGTTTTTACCAAGTACAATGATTGCTTTTGTTATAGTAGGTAATGGCATCAATCAAATAGGGGGAGATTGTTGGGTATGCATGTTTTAACCCTCCTATTTTGTATTAGATTTGATTGATACCATAACCTTCTGTCTATTTTAAGGACTTTAGGACCCTATGTAATGAAGCTTAGACTTCAATTCTTTAGCTAAGTCCATTTTATAGAATAGGTTACATTTAGGCTTGAAGACTGGCACAAGACTCATTGAAAGCAAGGTTGCAGTTCCAGCAGTATTCAAAACCGCCCTATGAACCGCACTTGTAAACCGCAAGTGTAGTTCTACCTTGAATCTTCCTTTTGAACCAACCGCATGCAACCGCCCTTGAACCGCACCTGTGCAGTTCATATGCAACCGCATCCAAGCAACCTCCTGGTGTAGCAAAACCGCATGTTCCTAACCGCGTCTCACCAACCGCATCCAATGATTGGCTACTTGAAGTGAACCACTTTTTATCCGTTGGAATCCACGTCAGCAATATCAAAAGTCAACCACCAAATCTTGTCACGTGATTCAATGTCAGAGAAGATCTGCAAGGATCTTGAAAAGGTGACAGGTGTCCTAACCTCATTGCTTGCAAATGAGCACGATCGGCTTTATCTGCGGCACTGTACCAAAGGACAAAAGTGGTTCTTTGTGGACCAATAGGATTGCATCAAGTACTGTCCTTACAACAGCTGTATCCAACGGCTAGTTTCTTGATGCTTGGGTATAAATACCCCTAATCTTCACCATTTGAAGATTGCTTGAAAAATTGAGAAGTGCTGTGTTCATAGAAGCTGAAGCTCTGCCCAGAAATTGTTCAACCCTTTGAATCTTCATCTTCATACTTCAAGAAATATTCCCCAGCCCAGAAATCAAGCCTTAACACATTCAAGAATCATTGAGCTCTACATCTCACAGATTTAAAGAGCCTTGATCTTGTTCTCACACACACACCTCATTTGTTCTAATCACATAGATTAAACACTTGAGATACACTGGTTATAGTTTTGGATTTGTTCTTCATAGAAAAGATTTTATTGTACTTTGTAATCTCTCAAATACTTAATATAAAATCTCCCTTAGAAATCCAAGACTAACCATCTTGGTAGTGGACGTAGATCGTTTATCGATTGAACCACTCCAAATAGCGTGTTCTTACTTTCTGCATTTATATTTCTTGTGCTTACTAATTATTTATCTTTGTCTCTGTTTGATATTTATTTAGTTATCCATTATTGTGAAATAGTGTTTGGAGTTAACAAAGTCAAAACCACACGTGTTTGTAAAACTGCTCTTCCCATAACCGCATATCAAAACCGCATTTTACAAACCGCCTCTAAAACTGCTTTACACTCTATAATTCCGCTGTGCATTTTACACTATCACTTGCAGTCTATTATCAACTGCAAGAGGATTTTGTAAGCAAGAGGTTTAGTTTTTAAAAGAGGGCGAAAAATTTTAAACAGCTATTCACCCCCCCCTCTAGCTGTATTTTCACCCTTGTTGCCACCTTTGGGACCAACACTACCAAACATAGACATGTTGGTCGACGCCACAGCCGCATACGAAGTCCGCTCATTCGTCGATGGTTTCGCAGGGTATAGCCAAATCCTCATGGCAGAGGAGGATCAGCACAAAGCAGCATTCACCACACCTTGGGGAACGTTCTGCTACACGGTCATGCCGTTTGGACTCAAGAACGTTGGGGCTACCTACCAAAGGGCAGTCACTACACTATTCTATGACATGATCCACAAAGAAATAGAGGTATACGTGGACGACATGATTGTTCACTCACAAGGGACGGATGGTCAGCACTTCAGAGATCTCAGAAAATTCTTCAATCGACTGAGACAGCACAAGATGAGACTCAACCCCGCCAAATGCTCATTCGGAGTGGTCAAAGGGAAAGTCTTAAGGTACATGGTCACAGAGCGCGGCATAGAGGCAGACCCCGCCAAGATAAGGGCTATCATTGATATGCCTCCACCCAGAACGTAGAAAGAAGTAAATGGATTCATGGGTAGACTCCAATATATCAGTCGATTCATCAATCAACTGACTACAATGTGCGATCCCATCTTCAAGCTACTCAAGAAAAATGCACCTCAAGAGTGGACCGAAGAATGTCAAGAAGCATTCGAGGAAGTTAAGCATTACTTAACCTCCCCACCTATCCTGGTTCCACCGCACAAAGAAAAGCCCTTAAAGCTATACCTCACGGTCACTGACAATGCGCTAGGGGCTATGCTCGCTCAAGAACAGCCTACCTCACACACAGAGAATGCCATCTACTTGTCAGCCGCAGATTCCAAGGTAGTGAAATCAACTACTCTCCACTCGACAAGTCTTGCGCCGCTCTCGTCTGGGTATCACAAAGGCTAAAGCACTATATGGAAGCCTTCCTGGTTTGCCTCATTGCAAGGATGGATCCGTTAAAATACATCCTAGACAAATCAATTTTGTCTTCGAGACTGGCCAAATGGTACTTCATGCTCGCGGGATATGATATCACTTACGTCACTCAGAAATCCATCAGGGGGAGTGTATTCGCAGATCAGTTGGCCGAATTTCCTTGCGACGAAGTGAAGGGGGAAGACCCGCGATTCCCTAATGAAGACATCATGAGTATAGAAGAAGAAAATAAGTGGCAATTATTTTTCGATGGTGCGGCCAACAAAAGAGGGTTCGGCATCGGAATGTTGTTGGTAGACCCTAACGACATCTACACTCCACTAGCAATACGTCTTGACTTTGACGCTACTAACAACATCGCAGAATATGAAGCTTGCATAGAGGGGCTTGAGGCAGCCCTAGAGCGCAACGTGACTGAACTCGAGGTATTTGGGGATTCATCAATCAGACATTGAAGAAGTGGAGGGTCCAAGATCCAACCCTTCAAAGATACAGTGCCCACCTCCAAGAGTTGGCACAACAGTTTCAGGATGTCTCATTCCACTATCTCCCTAGAGACAAAAATCGATTTGCTGATGCATTGGCCACGCTCGCTTCCTTGGTTGAAATTCCTAAAGGGAAGGCAGTCAAACCTTTCAAAGTAACACGGCATGCAACTCCTGCCTACTGCGCCGTTATAGATCTCCATGACTGCAAAGACAAGTGGTTATCCGACTGTACCATCATTGAGAACTCCGAAGAGAAACCATGGTACCATGAAATTTGGCATTTTATCCTAGATGGAACCATCCCACCTAAGACAGACCAAAAGACCCAGATCACCCTTAAGAGGTTAGCATCTAGTTACGTCATCACTGATGGCCGTCTATTCAAGAAACATTCCCAAGGAAACCTCCTTTGTGCCACCGAGGGAGAGACCCGATAAATAATGGACCATGTTCATCAAGGCATATGTGGAACCCACATGAGCGGAAACATGCTTGCCAAAAAGATCATCAGACAAGGGTACTTTTGGCTAACCATGGAAGCCGACTATACCAAAATGGTCAAGAAGTGCCACAAGTGTTAGATACACGCCAATCTTCAGCATGCACCGCCTTCCTTGTTATACCCTATGACTTCTCCTTGGCCGTTCTCTACATGAGGGATAGACGTGATTGGAAAGGTCACACCCGTTGGAGCTAACGACACTGCTTCGTCCTAGTAGCCATCGACTATTTCACTAAATGGGTCGAGGCCGCATCCTACAAAGTTCTGAATGCCAGAAAGGTTGCAGAATTCATCAAGCACAACATCATCTGCCAATACAGGGTCCCACAAGAGATGATATCCGATAATGGGTCACACTTCGAGAAGGAAACCGATCGTCTCCTAACTGAGTACAAAATCACAAGGCATAAGTCGTCTCCTTATAGGCCTCAAACGAATGGAGCAGTTGAAGTTGCAAACAAGACAATCGAAACCATCATCAGAAAAATGGCAGTCACTGGAAAAGACTGGCCTGACAAGTTACCTTTTGCACTATGGGGATACCGCACTTCAGTTCGAACAGCTACAGGAGAAACTCCCTACGCCCTCACATTCGGAATGGAAGCTGTCTTGCCGATAGAATTGGAAATACCATCACTACGGGTTCTCCTAGAAAACCAAGTGAACGAAGTCGACTGGCTAGAAAACAGATACGAGGAGTTAGCCCTGCTAGATGAAAGAAGACTAAAGGCAGCTGAGCACACTCAAGCTTACCAAAGAAGAATGGCAAGAGCTTTCAACAAAAAGGTCAAGACAAGGAACATCAGAGTGGGTGACCTGGTTCTCCGAGAGCATCGTCCTGGACCTTTCAACCCGTTAGGCAAGTGGGGACCAAGATGGATAGGACCCCTACATTGTGAAGAAGATATTCTCTGGGGGAGCCCTTCAGCTGGTAGACTTAGACGGAGATCAACTACCGAAGCCGGTCAACATGGACAAGCTCAAGAAATACTTCGCGTGACTTGGCCTCCTAAAAAGAAATCGCTCGCTAGGTTGAAAATCCCGAAAAGGATGGCCTAGGAAAAAAATTGAGCTTGCACAAGAAAAGAAGCCCGCTAGAGTGAAAACTCGAAGGGGCAGTCTAGGCAAAAGAAAGGGTGTGCATAAAAAAAAAAAAAAAAAAAAAAGAGAGAAGGGGGCCTTGTCTCGCGCGAGATTACCCTTCGGCCTGAAGCCATATTTTGTCCTTTTTCTCAAAAATGAACTACGTTAGACCTGAGCCTCTTATTTAATTGCTGTAAAAGAGGAACGTAGGCAGCCTTCGGGTTCGGTCTAATCAAATAAATAAATCTACTTTTGTCCTTTTATTAATTGAATGCATTTTTATTAATGACAAAAGGGAAATCCTAACCACAATGACTAATTTGCTAAGCTAATAACTTTGAAAAAAATACTAATAAAATAAAAACTATTGATCTATCAAAGCAATCTCTTGGTACTTCTTAAGATCTAGCCTTTCATTGACTTGGTAGGCCGGCGGACATGATCGCCACCATCTTTGCGTTCCTTCTTGCGCTTTGAGCCCCTCAAAGCAGAACATCCCTCGAGACGATCAAAGACGGATTCTGATAGCCTCTTGAAGACACTGGCCTATCTAAAGCTTGCGTCTTTCCAGGCATCCCTTTGCCTCGCCTCTCGTACCAATCCCCATCGAGAAAATCCTGAGTTGGATCAGTTCGCACATTAGCAGGATCAGACTGAGCCTCGCTCCTTCGCAAAATACTGCTAGCTACAAAAGAATCCCCTAGCAGTGAAAGCCGCAGATCATCAATCTTCTCCATACTAGGGTGGTCGGTATGAAGAAACCAATCCAAATACTTGTCGGATAAGAAGATGCTTGCATTAAAGGTACGAAGGTTCGACCAGCGGTCCCGATTAGTACCTTCACCCCATGCTTGAGCTAGCACCTGCGCAAACTCTACACCAATGTAAGACACATCATGAGAAGCTCCTTCAAAAAGATAAGTGTCCTGCGACTGACCAAATTGACGGAACACCCATTTGGGAAAATAGAAGGAGGAATCTCGCAAACCCGGATGAACAACCCTGTCAAAACCCCTGGTATTGGCAACATACTTGTTCAACCTCCAATAAGGCGGACACCAAAGAATATTAGCAGTCTCGATCTTCGCAATCAACTCAGCCCACTCATCCACCGAAAGATCCTTGACCAGCAACTTTCGTGTATGGTATGTGAACGGGGAATATTCCAACGGGGGACCTATCAACTTGAGATGCTCCCTAAGCCAAATGGTCAATAGAAGAGGACTCCCTTGAGTCATGGCACCGGTCTTATGCAACTCATCAAGACCATGCAGGGTTTCTCCCAAAATTAGCGGAATAATGTTCTTAGAACGTTTTCTAGCCTGCAGAACAATTTCCACCAGCTGGGAGTCAACCAAGCCATCCCTGCATGTAAACAGAACATCTCCGAAGAGAGAAAGGGCCAGAAAGTTTCGTTTGTAGACATGAAAGGCGTCATCATCTGAATCACCGCTGAAGCATTCTGGAAAAGAAGAGCAATCAACCCATTTGCGGTGAACCAACTCATAGCAAGTATCAAGGGGGATCCCTAGCAATTCATTCAAAGCCTCCGAATGACTCCTATTGTATTTAGGAACAGCAATCTCACCAGTCAAAGGCATATCCAAGATAATGGCAAATTCCTCCATAGTAGGCACCATCTCATTCAAAGAAAAATTGAAAAGATGAATAGAGGAATCCTAAAATCGAGCAGCACCCTGCAAGAGATTCCAATCCGGTTGGAGGTTCTTCAAGGTGAAAAGGATTCTAAATCCAAATTTGGCTATAAACCTATTGCGAGATCGGTTGCGAAACGACCTCACAAAATCTCGTGATGCTTGCTTGAAAGATTCAATCACTTCAGACGACTGTGAATGTGTGCCCAAATTTATTTTTTTGTTGGATTCACGCGAGTTTGTAAACATCCGGTTTAATTTGAAAAACGGAGTCGCCACGCCATTTTGATTTCCTCAAAACTTTGAAAAAAAGGTTTTTATGGGTTTGAAGGTTAAGTTACCCCTTGGGAAGAACGGATCGTCGTTCACCAAAGGTGCCTTGCCGTAGCAAGTCTCCCTAGATTCCGTTTATCGTGCTTGCTTGCGTGCTTTCTTGTGTGCATGTGTTTGAAAAGAAGGGAGGGAATGCCCCAAGTTGTCTTCCGAACATACAAACCATTTATTGGTTGTCGCTCGGGATTTCTTGGATTTTATGTATTCGGGATTTTGATCCCGTCCTCATCTTGGACTTGTGATCATCGCTTTTTAACCTTGGGACTTGCGTGATCGAGAGAAAGACTCTCTTTTATAGTCCAAAATGAGGTTCTTTAGGAAAGGAGTGACCTTAGCCCATCAATCCTATACTTTAAGATGATTGAGCTTATATGGATGCTTCATGCTCGTCTTAAGTGATAATCAGAGATATAGGTTCAAGGTTTATCCCTTTCTAAAGAGATTGTGGCACCTTTAATGGAAAAAACGATGTAAAGATAGGATCTTTACACCGGTCCGTTCCGAAGGTTGCTAATGGGGACATTGGGAAATGCATGTAAAAATGACATTTTTAGTGAAAAGATGACATTTTTGGGTTGCAAAGGATGCATTTGATTTGCAAAGGATGCATTTTTATATAAAGACATGATTTTTATGCAAAGGATGCATTTTTATGGTGGAAAATAGTATTTAATATGCAAAGGATGCTAATTTGATGATAAAAGGATGATCTTTGATGCAAAGGATGCATGAAAATGAGTTTTAGATGCAAAGGATGCACCTTTATGGTAAAGACATGATTTTTATGTGCAAGGGATGCATTTTGAATGTAAAGGTTGCATTTTTATGAGCAAAGGATGCATAAAGATGATATTTTTATGTAAAAAAGGAATTTTTGGGTGCAAAGGATGCACCTTTGAATATAAAGATTACATTTTTAATAGCAAATGATGCTTAATTCATGCAAAGGATGCAAAAGGGGGGAAGGGGATATGATAAAGATAGGATCTTTAATGATAAATGCCAAGTCTCAAGCAAGATAATGACAATATATGAATGCAATGAGCAATTAAATCACATAGAGCAAGTATAATGCAAGGTAAGGGAGTGAGAGGTTACCAATGGTGGTGACCTCTTCTTCTTTGGGTCATGCTTGGTGGAAGGACCAACTTTGGAGGCTTCAAGGAGGAGGGAGGTGGCTTCTTGGCTTTCTTCAACCTCTTGATCTTGCAGTAGTGTTTTGGGAGTGTTTTGGAGCTGAGTATGGTGTATTGTGTGTGTTTTTCGTTTTTTAAAATGGGTAGAGGAGGGCTCTATTTATAGGCAGTCTGGATAAGACTAATGAGGCCGTGCGGCTAGAGGTTCTTGGCTAATCCAGTCGTGCGGCATTATCCTATGTGACTCAGCATGCTTCTAGAATCATGCAAGGTGGCAATTCTAGAAGGTTTTTGGTATTAAGAAAAATGTGTTTCTTAATCTCCAAGCAGTCCCTTCAGCCCTTAGGTGTTTTGGAACAGTTCCAGAATAATTCCGGAACTCTAGGAAAGTCTGGGGAATTATCGGGAAACTTTATCGGAAGGCATGAGCCAGATTTGGGTACTTACAGAAGCCCCTCGGCAACGTCACTTGCAGGGCGAGTGGGGTTGTCGATAGAAAAGGATCCGATCTGGCGAATGCCGAGACGGATTAGGTGACCAAAGTAGTCGAGTGGCTGAACCTTTGGAAGGCTACCTACTTATCCCGAGTGGGAATCAAGCCATAATCGTAGTTCAGAAAAGATCCGCAGGGGAATGGAGGAGAGAAACTGGTCTCTTGCCGGGGAAATAGAAGAGAAAGTGACCTAGGAGGCCAGGCGATTGATCCTACTGGGGATATGCTAGAAGTGACCGATGTGGTCGGATATCTGGACCTCTATGAGGGGCTATTTCACCACTGAGGAGTGATGACTGACAAAAGGGTGACCACTGCGGTCGGATGGCTAGACCTTTATGAAAGGCTGCCTCACCACTGAGGAGCGATGATGGAAAAAGGGTGACCACTGCGGTCGGATGGCTGGACCTTTATGAAAGGCTGCCTCGCCACTGAGGAGCGATGATGGAAAAAGGGTGACCACTGCGGTCGAATGGCTGGACCTTTTATGAAAGGCTACCTACGTATCCCGGAGGAATCAAGCCTTGATCATAGTTCAAGCATCACTAGATAGTTAGGAACGATGTCTAGGAACGACGTTATCCTAGTTAAAGGATAACAGGAATTATATGCCCAAGTGGAAAGTCCAGGGGCAAAGAGGTAATTTCTGCTCAAAGCGAAAGAAGCCGCCCGGCATGAGAGGGAGGCAAAAGAGGACATACGTCCAGAAGCCTAATTTTTCCAGATTATTTAAAACAGAATTTGAACGGGGACTGGGCATTATTGCCGCCCTAAACTGCCGAGAAAGAGAGAGAGAAGAGAGGAAGAAAATTCGAAAATCTCTCCATCCCTTTGCCTCTACTGATTTTGAATGGATCCGGAGGGGAATCCAATGCCAAGGCAAGCTAGGAGGAACATCTCCGAGGCTGCTCGAAGGAGAAGGAAGGAGCTTGTCCGCAAGGAGAGGAAGTATGACTTCCTTACGCCTCCATCGGAGCTCTACCCGGGTAGGAGGGAGCACAAATCGACGAACCCTCAATCGGTTGGGGTAAGCATTCTTAATTTGCTCAATTCCGTCGATTTTGATTGGATTTTGATTGGTTCTAGGGCTTGACTCGAGTTTTAGGAATTTCTCAAATTTTCCTAGGATTTTTGATGATGATTTTGAAATATTGATGATTAACCTATGAGGCTAAGAAGATGAAAGAACATGCATGTGCAATTTATTTGACAAGAATAATGAGAATGACCCACTTTTTTTTTTCGAACATAAAAGCAAGAGGGATAATTGTCTAAGAGGTGACGGAGTTCTTGCATGTGCTAGAACTAGGTCATAGATGAGAAAACGGGATTTTGGACGATGAAAAGGATTCATGCATGCCATTTTTTGAGAAAAAAATTAATGCTTATGTGCAAATAATTTTGAAAATTGTGATTTTGTGCTTAGGAGAACAATGTTCTTGACACGATGTGTTTCAAGTGATGAAAGACACGTTTTTCATGCAAAGGATGCTAGAAAAATTTTATGAATGCTTTTCTTTTTGAAAGTATGTGCACTTTTGAATATATGCATGTTTTTTTGAAAAAGACTGACACATTTCTTTTGTTGTGCTTGTCTACAGGAGAACAAGTCTAGGGGGTCTTTCGAGATTGCAGTGAGGCTGTGGCAGAGGATGCCTGATTTTGAGAAGAATGGGGTGAACCCCAAGCAGCTTGTGAGGGCTACTGGCCTGGATTTGTTTATTGAGGCTATTGGCAGAGGTATTCACATTACCTCGAAGAGCAAGGGCTTGGTCCAGGCCCTTTCGGAGTTCTGGTGGGACACCACCCACAGCTTTCATCTTAGCTGGGGGGAGCTGACGGTGACTCTAGCCGATTTTACTGCTATCACCGGCCTACAGTTCACCGGGAGACCTGTGACCTGGAGGAACCATATTACGGCAGAGGAGTTCAGGGCTTTGGTCGGGTTTGAGCTTATTCCCAAGGGGCTTGGAATGGAGACGAGGAACGTCGAGGTGGCAGTCCAGAACTGCATGCAGGAGTTTGCTGCTAATGAGGTGACTGCCCACCAGCTTGCTAGAGCCTTTGTGTGGTTGATGCTGTCAGTCACCATTTTCGCCAATTCTGGGACTCTGGCTATGACTTGCCTCCTCGACTCTCTGGAGGATGTAGATGGGATTAGGACGGTCTCATGGGGTGAGGCCGGATTGGCGGAGCTATACTTCTCCCTGGATCTGTACAGCCGGAACAAGGCTGCCTCCATGGATTGCTTCTCTTTTGCTCTTGAGGTTGTCTCACTTTTCTTTTCTCTCTTTTTACTTTTCTGTCTTTGAGACTTTTATGAGATAAAATGACCTTTTTGTTATTTTGAACATGCAGGTCTGGTTTTGCGAGGTGATCAGGTTCTTTCCGTGGAACCAACAGAGCGATGCTACCATCTTTCCCGCTATGGTCCGCTGGAGGGGAGATGCGAGAAATAAGTTCACCGGGAAGACCCGGATCACCTTTGATTACAAGATGGTGAGGCCAGTTATCAACAGGGATGGGCATGACGGAGTGGATTTTATCCTTGGGGGAGGTTGAAATTACCCGATCTTTTTCGCGCGCGGGGCGAGGGGGCGCGGAAAAGGCGGTTGTCTTTCGCGGGGGGTTGGTGTCTGAGACCTCGCTTCATGGGAAGGAACAAAATGAGGAGTCGCCACGCGGTTTTTGTATTTTGAGCCCAAAACGTTGAGAAACGGCTATTTGTGAAAAGGTGTCGTTTTTATTGGTAGCAAAAACTTAGGAAAAGGCTTTTTTTTTAAAAAGGGGATCATTTTTATTGGCAGCAAAAACGAGTAAAAAACTTTTAGTACCAGAGATTGTTAGGTTCGGAGGTCAGGTTACGTTTCGGGTAGAGTATTACGAGATCGCCCGAAACGCCTCGCATGACGAGTCTTTCTACCTTTCTCGAAATCGTGTGTGTGTGTGTGTGTGTGTGTGTGTTTTGAAATGGGGGCTTGAATGACAAGCTTAATCTTGGTTTGAATGTCAAACGTTGATTAGGTGACTTTGTTTGAAAAGACGAGCGTTTGAATGACAAACGTCGGTTTTGAGTTGAAATGAGCGTTTGCGTGGCAAACGTCGACTTTGAGTTTGAAATGAGCGTTTGCGTGGCAAACGTCGATTTTGAGTTTGAAATGAGCGTTTGCGTGGCAAACGTCGACTTTGAGTTTGAAATGAGCGTTTGCGTGGCAAACGTCGACTTTGAGTTTGAAATGAGCGTTTGCGTGGCAAACGTCGATTTTGAGCCATACGAGTCATTGTTAACGATTTTTACGGGAAAAATGCGTATTAAATGATTTTAAGTGTCAAATGGCGGCTTTGAGTTTGAAGATGAGCATTCGGAGGCCGAACGTCATTTCGCGCGTTTTGAAAGAGAGTTCGACGGACGAACTCCGGTTTTGAACCGGGCATTACATTGTTAACGATTTTTACGGGAAAAATACGTATTAAATGACATGCGATCAACGAATCGGGTTGCGACTCGGACTTTTGAAAAGTAAATACTATCACAATCCAAACGGATCGGACTTGTAAATGACAGTATTTAAAGCGGTGTCAACGGAATCAAACGATCCGGATTCGTAAATGACGATCAACGAGGCCAAACGGCTCGGAATTGTAAAGGACGATCAACGAGGCCAAACGGCTCGGAATTGTAAATGACGATCAACGAGGCCAAACGGCTCGGAATTGTAAATGACGATCAACGAGGCCAAACGGCTCGGAATTGTAAATGACATGAAAGTAAACGGAACGGGGTCGGAACGCCGTTTTAACCCGTGATTACTTCTCTTACGGAAAGAGAAGAGGATCGAGGGGCTAAAACGTATCGGACCCCGTTAGACGGAGGCGTCTACATTTTGATAACGACGTTCGAAAGCTTGATTATAGCGACTGGCGCGTAAACCGAGACGGAACGGAAGATTCAGAGAGAGGGAGTTATACCTATGGCTAGGGTCGACTCCTTTGGCTCGGGAGGTGTGTACGGGACACGGAAAGTGATTCGAAAGGTTGTTTCGAAGTTGTAGGGTGCGTATTTGATCGAAATACGAAGGTTTCACGCGAATCGAGACAAAACGGGAGCTCGGGAGGGGTGAAAACCAGTTTGGACCGTGGGGGGTGGTGATTTTTTGTGTGAAAAATCCTTTTTTGCCTTTGACAGCAACTTCTATTTATAGGGTGAAAATTGCAGTAGGAGTCCGGCCGGACTTGGACTGAATTTCAGGGGGTTTTGGGGATTTTGGAAATGCTGGGGACTTCTTTGGCAATTTCAGGAAAAGTGCACAGTGAGTCCGGCCGGACTTGGCTTGCAAACCAGGGGCATTTTGGTCTTTTCCCTTTGAAATTGATTGAAGGGTGACTAGAGGGAGGTGGCATGGCTGCCACGTGCCCTCTGAGTCACCAGCTGAGGTGGAAGATTGTTCCCCGGTCCCGGTTTTGTCCGTTTTTTAAAATAACAGTCCGGGAAATGTCCGAAACGCCCCCGGAAAGTGCCGGAAAATGCGTTTTCGAAAGCCATACTTTTACGTGAGATGTCACGTGCTAAGTACGGTTCGGCGTCGGGATGCACGGGGCGATCCGGGACGTCTCGTTGGCACAGCAACGGGAGTTTAACGAGTTCGGTTAACCTGGAAGCGGGCCGGTTAACGGATTTCGGTTAACTTTCGACGGATTTGGACGATCCGGTTGGGTACTTACAGTTAGCCCCTCAGCGACGTCTCCTCCGAAGGAGGTGGGGTCGTTGAAAAAGATAAGGATCCAAATCGGGATGCCTTACTTTGAAGGAGACCTGGGCGGTCAGCTGGCTGGACCCTTAGCGAAAAGGATTCCTACGTATCCCGAGCGGGAATCAAGCCGATCGTAGTTCGAAAAGGGCGAGGGCCGCGCATGGGGACCTTGACTGGCGCAGCTGTTAGGAGCGTCTAAACTGGATGAGACCATTCGCGAGGTACACATGCACGAATGGAGATGCTGATGGGAGGCGTACGAACACAGGACTTACGAAACCTTCGAGGCGTGTGGCGCCTCAAGCGGAGTTGCGATGTTGACGAGGGCTTTCGTGCCTTGGGTCTTTGGGCTTATTCTTTGTTGCAGTTTTATCTGCTGAGGATGAGCGTTCGGGCTTACCTGGATGGCCGAAGAGGGATTGTTGCAAGGCGTTCGTGCCTTGGGGTTCGGGCTTATTCTTTGTTGCGGAGATGACTATTTGCAAGGCGTTCGTACCTTGGGGTTCGGGCTTATTCTTTGTTCTTAGAGATGGATTGTTTGCAAGGCGTTCGTACCTTGGGGTTCGGGCTTATTCTTTGTTGGGAAGAGATATTTGTTTGCAAGGCGTTCGTACCTTGGGGTTCGGGCTTATTCTTTGTTGCCTGGAGATGATTGCAAGGCGTTCGTACCTTGGGGTTCGGGCTTATTTCTGTTGCCTGAGAGATGACCGCAAGGCGTTCGTACCTTGGGGTTCGGGCTTATTCTTTGTTGAGAGATGATTGTTTGCAAGGCGTTCGTACCTTGGGGTTCGGGCTTATTCTTTGCGAGAGATGACCTGCAAGGTCTTGATAAGAGGGTGGAGGTCGCGAAGGTCGGAATTGAATGTTTGAGATCGGACCGTGAAAGGTCGCGATTAAGGATTTAGATCGGACCGTGAAAGGTCGCGATTGAGATTGAGATCGGACCGTGAAAGGTCGCGATTGAGAGTTTAATCGGACCGTGAGGTCCATTATTAAATTTTAACGCCGGGAGACTGAAATCGATTAAGAAATGTCCGAAGACATGGTTGAACGCGTTTGAGATGTCAACGCCAACTGGGAATTTAACGTCCTGACGAAATTGTAAATCGAATGTCCGTGAGACATGATTGAGCGTTGAATGTCAAACGCCAATCGGACCGTGAAGGTCGCGATTGAGATTTAATGGTGAGGACCATTATTAGAATTTTAACGTCGGGAGACGGCGAATGCGACTAAGCGAGAAATGTGGAGACATGGTTGAACGTTTGAATGTCACGTCAAGCGAGAATTGCGTCGGGAGACGGCGTTAGTGAGGACTAGCGAGAATTTAACGTGCGGAGACGAGCGTTAGTGAGGACTAGCGAGAATTTGCGTGCGGAGACGAGCGTTAGTGAGGACTAGCGAGAATTTAACGTGCGGAGACGGCGTTAGTGAGGACTAGCGAGAATTTAACGTGCGGAGACGAGCGTTAGTGAGAACTAACTTTGATTTATCCTCGGGGGATAGGGCGTTAGAAATGTCTAAGCGGGAAATTTTACACTTTCGGGGGCAAAAGTGGTAAAATTGGAATTGCCAAAAGGCGAGGGCAAAAGGGGCAAAAATTATTACAGTGCGGTAAGAGTCAGGTCGGACTTTTGCGATTTTCAGAATCTTTTTAAATCTGCGAAATTTGGGGAAGAAAATGGCCATTTTCTTCCATTATTGCCCGAGAGAGGAGAGAAAAGAGAGAGAAATCCAACCCAAATTGCAAGGTTTGCTCGAATTTGTGAGGAAAATCGCTATGGAGGGTGAAGGAGGACCAATGGCTCGCCACGGAAGGACCGACGACGAAAGAACTCGATTGGTTCGGACCATTCGAACCACCACTCTTCCATTGAATCCGGCGGAGTTTTATCCGGCGAGGGACCGCCACAACTCCAAGGGAGGGATCGAAAGACACGTAAGTTCCCTACAAATTCCATTAATTTCAAGAATGTGCATTCTTTAAATGTTAGAAATTTGTTAGGAATTTACTTAGGGATTTTGGTGCCCGATTTGGGGCTTTGACTTTGATATGAATCGTTGTCGAAATTGACTAGGACGTAGTTCAATTGACATCATGGGTAGATGACATAAAAATTTTGGTTGCAAAATTCCATGTCTAAATGCATTTTCCAAAATTAAAGTAGCTTTAATTCGGGACGGAGCGAAATTTTCGAAAAATTCGAAAGAATTTGAAAGTTCCGGATTCGACGGAGTTTTCGAAAGATTTTGAAAGTTCCGGATTCGACGGAGTTTTCGAAAGATTTTGAAAGTTCCGGATTCGACGGAGTTTTCGAAATGATTTTGAAAGTTCCGGATTCGACGGAGTTTTCGAAAGATTTTGAATATACGTAGGAAATGAATGAGAACCGTATCTGCATTGCATCCTTTTGACATGCGTTGTTGCATTTTGTTGACGTTGCTTGTCTTGTTTGTACGCGGGGACGGGGACGGTTAATACTCATAACCGAGAAGAGTCGGGGTGCCTTTGAGGCGGTGCGAGCATTGTGGGGCCTTATCCGGACGTAGCTCGAGAGGAGAGAGGAGTCCACGGCAGTGGTGATTGACTCGGGTTGTTTGGGTTTATCGGTGCGGTAGGCTGCGGCAGTGATACGCCGAGGGCGGAGTCCATGTATGTCGCGGCGAGTGCGGTGGGATACGACCCACACTTTCCATTTCGAGATGGGGAGGCGACGGTGACTCCCACGGATTTTGCCGCTATCGGCTGGGTTGCCGACTTATGGCAACGCGCGGGTGTGGGTTGATGGTTACACCCGGAGCGGTTATGCAGGCTGCGGGTTTTGATATTACCGATGCCGGGGGCTTAGGCATTCGGTACGAGCCGATGGAGCATCACTTGAGGCGGGTGTCGCCGATTATCTGGCTGGGTCCTTGAGGATGACCGCGGAGCGTCAGCTCGAGGTTCCTTTGGTTTGCGCTATCGGCGACTTTGTTCCCGACTTCCGACACGTCTTGTCACTTCCCTCTGCTCGGGTCATTTGGTAGACTTGGATGCGCGTGAGGGGTTTGCGTGGGGAGGAGGCTGGGTGGCCGAGCTCTACCACTCTTTGGACGGGTTCTCGCGGGGAGAGGAGCACTCATTTAGGCCCCTTCCACGCTTTGTCTTGGATGTAAGTTTACGTGCTTTTCTCTTCCTTGCCTCTTTTATGTACTCGTATGTATACGCTTTGTAGGCGACATAACTTTCCATTCTCTTGGCGGAGTGCGGTGCTACGAGGTATTCGGTCCGCGAGCTTGGGACATAAAGGAGCCGTGCGTCCCTGTTCCACTGCCATCTTTGGTTTGGCGAAGAAGGCGAAGGGCGGTCTCTTCGAGGTTGGCACTCGAGTGTCGTACGAGGAGATATCTCTGGCGGCCCGAACACAGAGTTCTCGAGAGGATCCAGTGACACAGTGGAGCGGGTTTGATCATGTCGCGGTGCGGGTGCCGGCGAGACTACACGGCGGCGGAAGCTCTGGTGGGACTTCAGCGTGACGCCATGTATTTGGGGAGAGGGTGACCCGTCGGCATAGGCGAGGTCTCTTCCATTGGTGCCGGTGGATCCTCCTTTGTACATGCGGCATCCCGGGAGATGCCGATTGATGGCTGGAGGGTACCTTCGGGGTGTGTACTTCATGAGTACATCATAGCGGGGCCGCCTATGATGTTTTCTTGAGATGAGGTGAGGAGCCGCGGGTGCGGCATAGGGAGGCGAGGTCCCTGGAGGTCCTCGACATTTTCTGTCCGCGAGCTAGGCTAGCGTACGAGAGGCTGGGACGGTTCGCGCGAGCGACTTGTGATCCCGCTCCCGGCGGAGCCGAGACCACGATACGGGCGGACCCCAATGCTTCGGTGAGCACCTTTTTGATTTTACGCATTTGATAGTAGCATTACGCACATGATGCATACGTACTTTACATTCGCTTTCGATGATTTTCTGGTTCGCGAGGTATCGGCGTACGTACAATGAGGCCGTGAGGTAGTGGACGGGTGGTCCGCCTACGCCGGGAGGCTCGTGGAGTTCATGCGGTGCGGTTCCGGAGGAGCGTGGACGTCCGCGATCGGGGGCCGTCTAGGCCGAGGGTTCCTTTGCTCCCACGGGCGGTGGGGAGGACTTCACGCGGGGTTTGGCCGGTTCGCGGGCGGAGCAGGCTGGATTTGGAGCTCCTTCTTACGCGCACTCGGGCGCGAGAGGAGTCCTCGAGTTCGCGTACTCAGGAGGCCCTTTGCCTATTCCAGTGGAGGAGTTCGGCGAGTTCTGTTTGCGACGAGTCCGGCGGCGGCGGAGCGGTACGTCGAGTGTACGGATGACGAGCGGGACTCGAGTAGTCCCCTTTTCTTGCTTTCTTTCTTTACTATTTTGTTTAGACAAAATGCATGTATTTGTCGGGAACAAATTTTGATTTGAAATGTATTTGCAAAAAGGCGCCCGTGGGGCGGAACACATGCCATATTTATTACGTGATCACCTTACATTATTTTCGGCAAATAAGCAAATAGGTTAATCAAAAATAAATAAAAAGGAGAAATGCATTAAAAATTGAACGGGTCAAAAATTAAGCATGTATGCACTAATTTTTAATTATTTGCCTTTGTTGCACGAGCCGGGCGGAAGGGATATTGTCATTGGTTAAATGAAATCGGGCGAGCACGCGAGATTTCATAAGAGTGAACGAGGGCATGGTTTGGAAATGTTTCCAACTTTAAGGCGGTATTTGCTGCGAGTTGACCAAGTCAAGCTGCGAGAGGGAATCGGCCGGACTAGAATTGAATTTCAGATTCTTTAAATTGCGGTTTCGGCTTTGCAATTTGTAAGAAGCTGCGCATTGCTTTTGCTCATTACAGTGAGTTCTTTTCCATTTCTTAAGGTTTTCTTCACCTTCGACATGGCTCCCTTTCCCAAGTTATCGTCTCGGATGCAAGAGCGATATTTGGACAACTTTCGATCGTGGGTACGGAACCACACGAGGCGAGAACAAAAGGTTTTCGAAGGTATTACGGGATTAAATCTGTTTGGGCTTTGAAGGAGCTCATGCCGGATTGGGATCTTTTGAGAGCCGCGTCTCGGTTGCAGGACGTAAGGAGGAATGTGTACGGCTTTTCGTACAACGAAGTCACTCCTACGTTTGAAGATTTCCGGGCCATTGCAGGAGGACACGAGACGGAACGGCTAGTTCTTCCGTATCTTTGGTGGCATGGCCACCGTTGAGAAGCTAGTGTCCTTGTTGGGTATCTCATTTGGAGAAGCATACGGGATGCTTGTCTGAGGATACCGATTACGTTGACATTTCGGGGCTTGCCCGAAAGATTTGCGGAGGCGAGGAGCGTCTTTGCGTGGGGCAGCGTTTGCTCTGTGCGTGATTGCTACTCTGTTCACATTCACGTCTGCAGGTGTGTGCCATCACGGTGTCTTGGACTGGTGAGCGGATGCGGAGTGGAGAGACATCGTGCCATTGGTCTTGGGCGAGACGTTCACAGGCATAGGCCGGATGGCGGCCGTAGCCGATACATGTGGGGAGGAGTCCCGCTATGCGACCATGTGGTTGAGGAGAGGCTGCGAGATGATGCACGAGGTGCCAATGTCTTGTGACGCTTGGTCTTTCTCGCGGCGTCCTGCGGTGATAGGGGGTAATCGGTGCTGGAGCTACGGATGGCCGAGACTTTGCACGCATCACTTGCGATGGTGGGTTCCCATTGGAAGATTCTGAGACTTGTAGGACCGCTCGGGAGGGTGCATTGATCGTCGAGTGCCGGGGCATCTCGAACGTCTTTCTATATTCCATCATTGGTTACTGCGGCGGTATGGGTGGAAGCGAGTGCCCTTGGCCCGATCGAGTTATCTTTGCTACCTTTGAGGTGGGATCTCTGCGGATGGAGGATCCTTCGACGCTATTGCTGGTCACCGGTGGTGGCAATACACGTCCTTTCTGCCGGGGTTCTCTTTCACGGAGAGAGGGCCTTTGTTACATCGGCCTTGATATACGGGCGAGTACGAAGAGTGTATAGGGGAGACACGAGATGGCTATCTTGTGGAGACGGAGTGAGTGTTGGGTGCGATCACACAGACTGGCTCGACATTGAGGAGGACGAAGCGAGGGCTAACCACAGGAATCGTGCGGCGATGCCATGGGCGATTATGTGGCAAGTGCGATCGGGAGGCCAATCAAAGCACTGCGATGATGGCTCGAAGCGAGGCGGCTCGAGACGAGCTAGAGAAAGGGCTGTATTGACGGCCACGGGATTGACGGAGGCGTCGGGAAGAGTCCACGAGCCGGGTAGAAGGCCTACAGGAATATTTCTGCGAAGGTGAAGAACACTCGCCGGGGAAAAGGGAAGGGGAAGAAGGATGAAGGACCTAGTACGGGAAACTAGGTTGACCTTCTTTGTCCAGTATCCATCCATTGTCATTGCGAGACACATTAATTGATTAATGTTTTATTGTAGTTTTGCTAGCGTGTAGCGAGTCAAGAGTTGACCATGCTTAAACTCATCAAAGAATGTTTTAACCGTTATGAATTTGTAGGTTAAATGAAAAGAGTTTTTCGAAACACAAGCAATTGATGCTTATTGTATTTTTTTGTTTTTAGACCGAACCAAAGATGGTGCCTACGTTCCCCTTTTACAATTGGACTAAGGGGCTCGGGTCACCGTAGTTCGACACTTTAGGTGAATTTGAGAAAAACAAAGACAAAAGAAGTGCGACCTGTTTTTACGGATCATTAGCGGGAATGTATCCGGTTGGGTATTACTCTTTTAGCACTTTAATTTGAGGGGACGGTGTATGGGGAAGGTGAGTTGACTCGTGCTCTTCCTCAAACAAAGTATCTGCGGAGCTTGCTTCCGTTCACGGGGTTAACGAAAGGGTTTCCGTCCAAGTCTGCTAGCTTCATGGCTCCTCCGGAGAAGATTCTTTGTACCACGAACGGTCCTATCCGGGTAGGCTCCCACTTTCAGGGGATTGGTGCGTAGGAGGCTTTTCCTTTAGCACCAAGTCGCCTTCTCGATGTCTCGGATCTTGACTTTCTTGTCGAATGCTCGTGCCATTACGCTGCAGTAGGCTCGAGTGTGTTCCATGGCTTTCAATCTGCGCTCGTCGAGTAGAGCAAGTTCGTCGTGACGGTGCTGTTGCCATTCGACTTCATTGATCCCGTTTTCCAAGAGGACTCGGAGGGATGGAATTTCTAATTCCACGGGTAACATTGCTTCCATTCCGTAGGTAAGTGCGAACGGAGTCTCCCTGTGGCGGTTCGGCGATGTTCGGTATCCCCGAGAGGGCTAGATGTAGCTTTTCGGGCCGGTCCAGGCCTGCGGTGGTCATCTTTCGATTATCATGGCGAGAGTCTTGTTGTTTTGCCTCTCTTGCACCATTGGTTTGTGGTACGTAAGGAGAAGACTGTGACGTGTGACTACGGGTCGGTCGGTAGTTGGTCACAATGTCCTTCGAAGTGAGTCCCATTTTCGGAGATGATCTCGTTGGGCACTCCATATCGGCACATGATGTTCGCTCGGATGAACTCGGCCACCTTCTTAGAATTCGGTACCTTGTACGATCGGCTTCTACCCATTTGGTGAAGTAGTCGGCTGCGACTAAAATGAACTCGTGACCATTGCTCCCTGGAGGAGTGATCTTGCCGATGACGTCGATTCCCCATGTGGCGAAAGGCCGTGGCGTAGTCATGCGGTAGAGTTCGTGAGGAGGGATGTGATTGAGGTTGGAAAACCGTTGACATTTGTCGCGGCTTCGGACGAAGCTGGATGCGATCTGTTTCCATTGATATCAATAGTATCCCATACGGAGAATGATGTGTCAATGCTCGGGCGTTCATGTGCGGACCGCGAGGTTCCGTTGTGAACTTCGTTCATTAGCTCGGCGCTTTTTCTTTGTTTACACAGAAGGAGTGGCCCTTGGTGGCGCTTCTTGTATAACATACCCCTCAGAATGACGAAATGGGAGGCCAGGCGTTTTAATGCCATCATGTTTTGGGCTTTGATCCCTTCTTTGTATTTTCCATCTTCATTTGTGAAGGAAGCTTCTCCGCTTTGGAGTGCTTGGTAAATTTGATTGTACCGGGGTTCGTCGATCGTTTCTTTTTCTTTTTCGATCTCACGGCAATAGGCGGGTGTTTCCCGTCTGCCTATTACGAGGGTTTCTTGCTTTCCCATCGGGAATTTCGACAAGAGGCGAGGTTGCCGGGCGTCTGCGAGCGGTTCTGTCTCTTGGCAAATAGTGAAAAGAGATGTCCTTGGGCGAGCAATGAGCTCCTCCATGTACGCGTGGTACTTCGAAGGCGAGAATCTACCGTCTTCCATTTGTTGGATACTTGATTGATGATCAATGCGAGTCTCCATATACATCCGGCTCTAAGATGTTGCGCTCGAGGCGGCTTCCAAACTTCTTTGCACGAGCTTCGTATTCTGCTGCATTGTTGGTTGCTTCAAAATTGACTTGATGGCTATGGGAGTATGCTCGTCCTTGGGATCGACAAGGAGCATTCCAATGCCATTCCCCTTCTTGTTGGCTGCCCCATCGAAGAAGAGTTGCCGGCGGTTTGCGGTGTCAAGTGAAAAGATTCCGTCGTCCAGGAAATTGCGGATCGGGACCCTTAGGTTTTGCTCGGGAAGTCGGCAAGTTGATGCGCCATTACTACGCCCTTTGTCGATTTTCGACCATGTACTTGATGTCGAACTCGGCGGGGAAGAATGACCACTTGGCTAGCCGCATTGACGAGGATGGCTTGTCAAAGAGATATCGGACGGGGTCCACTTTGGAGACAGGAGCAGATGCGGCGCATGTAGTGTTTCGGTTTCCCGACTACCCATACAGGCGGTACGGAGTTTTCTCACGATCTTTGAGTAGGCGAGTTCACTTCCTTGAAGCTTTCGGCTTACGAAGTAGATTGCATGCTCAACCTTGGAATCTTTTGTTCTTGTGCCGGCATTGCTCAGATAGACGTGTACATTCTTGTCGGATACGGGAGTAGTGGCTTGTCTTCATGTGGCGGGCACGGGGTGGGGGATTAACCAAGTAGGTCTTGATCTTCTCGAAAATTTGTTTGGCACTCGGAGTCCCATTTGATGTCGGCATTCTTTTTCATCGGTTTGAACATGGGCTCGCGAGAAGATGTCAAGCGGTTGATGAAGCGGCTTGATGTGCTTGAAGTCTTCCCATGAAGCTCTTCACTTACGTCGGGGTTTGAGGCGGCTTCATGTCGATGATGGCCTTGATTTTCTGGGATCGGCTTCGATACCTCTTTTACGTAACCATGTACCCCGGTACCTTGCCGCGCTTGACGCCGAAGGTGCACTTTGCCGGGTTCAACCTCATGGAGTGTTTTACGAGTACGTTGAAGAACTTCCTCGGATCTGTCATGTCTTTGCATGTCGATCCCTTGGAGTGGATGATCATGTCGTCGACATATACTTCGATTTCTTTGTGAATCATGTCATGGAAGAGGGGCATTGCGGCCCGTAGTAAGTAGCCCGGCGTTCTTTAGGCCGAATGGCATGGCCAGGTGTAACAGTATGTCCCCATGGAGTGGTGAAGCGATCTTGGCACGATCCTCCTCGGACATCTTGATGCGGTTGTATCCGGCAAACCCGTCCACGAAGGACTTTACTTGAAATTTGCCGTGGTGTCGACCGGCATGTCGATGTTAGGCGGTGGGAAATCATCCTTAGGGCTGGCCTTGTTGAGATCCCAGGAAATCCACGCGGCATCGACCTTTCCGTTGGCCTTGGTGACCGTCACGATGTTGGAGAGCCAAGTCGGGTACTCAATCACTACTGATGAAACCAACTCGGAGCATTTTCTCAATTTCTTCTTTAACTTGCAAGGACCACTCTGGCTTGATCTTGCGCGGCTTACATTTGACGAGGCTTGGATTCGGGATCGAGGGAATTACGTGCTCCACGATTGAGGATCGAGTCTGGCATGTCTGATATGACCGGGCGAACACGTCAACATACTCCGGAGGAGAGGCTTATCGGGGCTTCCTTTTACGCATCGGCGAAAAGCGCCCTTGTGTCTCTTTAGGCTCTTGCAGCGACCCCGGAGTTCACTTTGGTCATAACCTCTTCGGCGGCTTGGGCCCGGTTGTCCTCTTGGTCAACTACACGCTCGAGAACTTCTTTAATGTATTGTTCGTTTAATGTATACGCTTCTTTATCAATTGAATTATTAACGTCTTTTAAGTTGTTTGTTAACTTATCGGTTGTTAAAGTGGCAATGAGAGGATACTCAGAAAGGTCGAGACTTTTCATTACACAAGAACGGGAATACATGATTGGCTACAACATTATAGTCCTCGGCGTAAGGCCGTTGGATGACTCGGAAGGGCCGGACTCGACAGGGTGGCTCGAGAGGGTTTGAGACCGGGTTTAGGGAGATGTGGGTGCGGGCCCGGCTTGTCTTCCAATTGCACTTGGCTTGCCCTTGGTCGGTGAAAGTTACCCAATTCTTCGGTGGCATTCTTTGGATGCTTGAGGAGGGTGCGGGGATCGAGAGGCTTGGCTCTGCTGTCCCTATCATGGCGATCATGCTTTGTTGTCGGAGCCCAGTCGATCAAGTTGGGCAACTCCATGACTTCTTCAAACAGGACTACGTAGAATTTGGTCAGTGAGAGCGTTTTCTATGAATTACGGTTCCTTACGCTTTGGATTTCTTGTCTCGAATGTGGCCTCGGCGGGTGATCCGAACAACTTGTTTCCCATGGAGAGTACCTTGAGTTGCTCCTCCAAGTGCAGGATTCCCTTGAATGTGTACTCATCTTTGGACCGTGGTGGCGGTTGGTCCGAGTAGAGGCTGTGATGTCGAGAACGCTCCCCTTATCGGATTAGCTTTGAGTCCTGCGAAACGCTTGAGGTCCGTGCTAGGCTGTTCCATTCTTTACGTAGTCTTGGTGTTGACTATTCTGCTTCTTTCTCATCTTCATCGGTTCAGCTTTGTCGGTCCCATCGATTCTTTGTCGGTTCATTTGTCGGTCCCCTCGGTTCTCTGTCGGTTCCCTTGTCGGTCCCCTCGGTTCTGTTGTCGGTTCCCTTGGTGAAGTAATGAGCGAGGTCGAAAGGCTGTAAGGTCGGAGGTGGGTGTGCCGTCGGAGGTTCCCCTTTTGCGAGGCTGCTTTGCCTTGGTGCGGGCGAGCCCTTTGTCTTCCTTGATGTCGGCCGGTGTTGGCACGTAGCGAAGCCCCTGGACCGTGGTGTGGTCCTTGACTTCAATAACTTGGTGCGGCCTTGCGGCCTTTTGCCGAGCCCGATCACTGGGATGAAGTTCATGAGTTTCATCATCCTCGTGGCGGGAGGAATACGATCGTGAGGCAGTGGAAGGTCCACGTTGCATATTTGGATCTTGGAGGTCTCAGTGAATCCGATTAATGGCATGTCATCATTATGCTTGATTTCCAATCTTGGAATGTCGTTGGTCTTTGGTCCCCTCGGTGGTGACACTATCGCCGTAGGCGTAGTTAGCTCGTTGCCTTGCATGAACTTGAGAGCGCAGTGAAGGGTGGATGCCACGCCATTGATTTGATGCGGCCGGGGACGCCCGGGATGGGCTGTGAAAGTGATTGGAATGTCCAACACTTGGAATTCGGTGGGGATCACCCGCTTGCCGAACCGGATGTTAAGAGTAGCAACCCCAGAAGCATGCAGGGAAGTAGAGTCGTAGGCCTTGGCAGTGTGGGTGAAGGCTTAAGATGCGTGGGCTTGATGTCAAGCGGGTCCATCATCTTGGCGGGCAAGACATTCATTCGGAACCTCAGTCTACCAACACGCGGGGAAGGCGACGCTCGTCAGTGGGTGTGATGTAGAGCGGCTCATTGTGATCGGCCCCAAATTTTGGAAGGTCCCAAATACGTGAAGGTGATAATGTTGCCATAGTGGATGTTACCAATCATCGAATGACTTCATGCGGGGTTGCGTCCACGGGGACCATGGTACGGGCCGGGCTTTCCTCTAGCTTGAGCTTGTGAGGATAAGAGGAGGTGGCCGAGACGAAAGGGAAATGTTTGCTGAGTGCGCTTGGTGAGTGAGGATCGGGTCCTCTTTCAAGGAACTTGTGTCTTCGGGCTGGCCGGGCGGTTACGCTCCGTCGGCTTTTGGTGGCCTTAGGTGGTAATGCATGGATTTGACCCGATCGGGTTAGAACGGCGACATCGGGTTTGGTCCCTTACGAGCAGTGCTCACGAGTTGAGCCATAGTTAGAGGAGGATTCCTCGTAGCATAGGGCCATATGTCTTCCCTCAACTCATTGATTGTGGATGAATTCCGGGAGCTTCGGCGGCTTGACGGATTACGTCCCGGGATGCGCTTAGGTGCCTCTGCGGGGAGGTAGCCTACGGTTTGGCGTAGGCTGTTCGAATGTCGGTGCACAGCAGTGATTGCACAGGCGAGCGTGCGTTGCGACCCTCGGGGAGGTTGGAGAGTTCTCGGCTCAAGCGAGCGGTCTCCTTGATCTCTTCACGGTATATCGCGTTCCTTTCCTTCTTCTTTGAGCATACTCGGGCGATGCAGGTTGGGTGCAGCGATACTCGTGGTTGGCTAGTTTTCCTCCACTCTGGGCCCCGGATCAACCTTCTTGCGGCGGAGCTGCGTCGAGAGTTAATGCTGCGTTTCTTCCCATGTGAGAATAGCCGGTGCTTCTTTGAGCTGCGTGCGGCGGTCTAGGTAAACCTCCATCGGGGAGAGTTTTCTTCTCTGCTTTATCGAGTGGCGGGTATGTCGGAAGGTGAGTACACGGCTTCCCGAACATCTGCCCATGTGTAGTTCTTTGTCCCGAGTTGATCGTTTACGTAAATGAAGGCGTAGGCGTGGAATTTCCACTGAGTAGTTGCTCGAGGCAATTTCCATCCTCCTCCTGTTTTTAAATAGACCTTCCTCCACTGAGTTGGCCTTTCAATTTGAGTGCGGTAATAATCCGTTCCCATCCTCCCGGGACCCTTGGGAGTCCGGTTTTGTTGACTTCATGCCGGCTTGGAAGAGAATGGTTTCATCGTCTTCATTGTCGCTTTCACGAGAGAACTTGCTTTCCTCGGGAAGGTAAGCGGCGGGATTCGTTACCTGTGTCGTTCCATCTCCTAGGTCATCGGGACCGTTGACCACCCTTGCACAGCGAGAGGGGTTGGATGAGAACAGACGGTAGTCGGGAAGTTGCCATGGGCAAAACTCCGAGAGTCGAGCGAGTCTAGAGTGGCCTCTAGCTTTACATGCAGAAGTTTGCTGTGACACTTTAAGGGCTTGGTCCACTGTAGGTCTTTCGAGCTTGGTCTTCGTCCCAAAGACGACTTTCTTGAGCGGCTAGTTCCATGAGAGCTTTCCTTGCGAGACCTAGGCGGTCTCCGTAGGTGCGCATCGTCGGCTAGTGTCCCGAACCGTGATTACATTCAAATCGCCGAATGGCGGGAACACTTGGATTACATTGACGAAGGAAGTCGGGCCAGGACATTCCATGCGTCCTTCCTTAATCTCGATCACCAAGAAGTTTGCCCATACGCTTGATTGACCCCGGGGGTATTGAATTCTGCAATGTTGACGGTCTCGTGATCTCGCTCGATCGCCAAGTCTATCAAAGCTAGCGATCGGCGCGGGATGTGCGAATCGGGGCCGTGACGGCGGGAGTAGAATCGGCGAAGCATGTTGATGCTTTGAGGTGGTCATTTCTGTGTCGGAAGGCGGCTACGCCTTGCGGGGAAGACTTTCACGAGATGTTTTCGGGGTGGGCTGGTGGAAGCGTTCCCGAGGTTGATCGACTTGTAGCGGGGTGAGGAGCTTGGTCTCCTTCTTTGTTGCCCTTGGCCTTGGCGGCGCTTGAGGTATAAGCTTGGCGACGGCACGGGCCGGTTGCGCCAGAGTGGTACTCGGAAGTAGTGATGAGCTCACGAGCTCGCTTGGCCGGAGCCTCGTTTACCGTGAGCGAGCGATCATCGAGGTGACCTTGGTGTTGCGAGAATCGATAACGGGACGGGATCCTTGGCTTCATCGGGATACTGGAATAGATGATATTGACGAAGTCGTCGTCATTCACTTGATCGAGAGGATTCCTCGTTGCGTGAATCACGTGCTTCCAATTATCGGATAGGCATGCATGCTTGGACGTTGAGCTTGACAATTTCCATGGTATTGGAACCTTGGTCGTAAGTGACACGATCGGAAGGAGTTCCGTCCTCAGCGAGCATGTGAATGCGAGAGGTGCGCTGCGGGTGCCGCGTCCTCGACTCCGGAGAGTCCCAGATTCATCGTCATCGATCGCTCAATCCGGGTGTAGGGACGTATTGCGTCGGGTTGCGTTCTTTGGAAGCGGCTAGGAAAACATCGTGCTCTTCGTTGGAGAAAGAGGGGTGCGGCGGGTAGTTCCTCGTGGAGGACATCCCATACAACTTCCATGCATTCATCCGAGAATGACGGTGCTTGTTGACCTTTATTACAAAGATCTCCTCGCTGGCGGGGGCCGAGAGAGTTTGTTTGGAGAATGCGCGAATCTCCGATTGGAGGCGGGGTTTATGTGCCCGCATCATGGCGATGTTCGGCGTTTCCTTCCAATCTGCCTCCAAATGTTGGAAACGACGGTTGAACTTGATGTATCGGGCTTGCCGAGTGCACTTTTGCTCGAGTACGTTTACATAGTTAGCATCTCAGGACTACGAGGGATTACGATGAGATTTGCCCGGTAGTCCCTTGGTTGATTCGAAGGAGGTAACCCGGTGCACGAGTGCGGACACGCTTGGCTCTTGTCTCGGCTTCGTTTCCTATGAGAAGCTGTCCCCTCGGATGACTTCGAGATCTCCTGCCGGTTAATGAACTTGACGCCTTGATGGAGAGTGGAAGCTATGGCTTTCATGTGGTGTAGCGAGGCGTCCCAAAGAGCTGTGAACTCGGATGGAATGTCCATCACGTGGAATTTTCTTGGCACCATTTGGGTTTCGAACCGAGTTCGAGTCACTTGTCCCCGAGGATGGGGCGAGACGAGTTGTCGTAGGCCTTGATAGTCGTAGACGGTATCAAATGGCTTTCGTGGATGCGGAGAGCTCGCATCATCTTTGAGAGGAGGACATTAACGGCGACCCGTTATCTACCAATACTCAGGGAGTGATATGGTGTTGAGTTTGAGAGTGATGTACGAGCTTCGTTGTGCCCAGGCGTCTCTCGGTAAGTCTTCATCACGAGAATGTGATCATGCTTTGCCATACGGGCGGGAGTCGTAGATCTCGTCTCTATCCGTAGAAGGAGAGTCATCCGGCCATCCGTTTCTGTCTTCCTCTTGCGAGGTAAAGCCTTTCTTTGGAACCTCGGGAGTGCGTTGAGGTTTGTGGCGGTTGCCGCCCTTAGTTAGCACATTGATCGAGTGCGATTGCCAAGGCGACCTTGATCTTCCTTTACCGGTCCGGGCTCGGAAGGCTGGACAAGTTGAATCTTGGGCGATCCGCGGAGGGTTAGGCTTACGGCGCGGTAAGACTACCAAGATGCGAGGTATTCCGGTGTCCCGAGTCTGAATTACGGTTTCGGTGGGCTTTTCGGCTTTCCCACATGCGCTCTAGAGGCTGCATGGCTGGAGGCAAGAGGGTAGGCTGGAGTACGGTGCGTAGTAGTCGAACCTCCCGGAGGGTTCTCCCAGTGTACCTACCTTTGGTATCTCCGGCTTCGTATCTTTCTCTCGATTCTTTGTTGAGAGGATTTCTTCTTGTTTTCTCGGAGGATTGCTCGGACGGTTTCTCGAGACTCGTACTCCGGGCGAGGCGGAAGCGATCACAAACATCGTAGGCGATGTGGACATTAGAGGAGGATCCAGTGAAAGAGGCGGGCGGTTACGTGGCACGCTTCTTGGGCACCCACTCAATGGAATTCACGTTGTTATTGTTCGGAAAGGGATTCCGGCGTATTGGGCCACGGGCGCTCTAACTTGCCTTCTTCTATCAAGTTACGGATTTCGTATCGTAACCCCAAACGGTTGTCGGTGGTATGGCCGTGATGCGATGGAAGGCGCGATATTTGCTCTTGTCCGCATTGGCTACGGGAACTTTGGGTTTGTAATTGGCCACGGGCTTAAGGAGACCCTCCTTGATTAACCCTTCCGGCATCTTGCTCGGTGGCATGTCCAACTTGTCGAAGTGTACGACAGTACGCCACAGTAGAATTGTTGCTTGGCGGGATTGGGTTTTGTTACCCATTGTCCACGATGGACGTAGTTGACAGACGTATCTTTCCCTTTGCCGGGGGCCGGTGCGGGATTGAATGCATTTGTTGAGCGGTATACGTATGGGCTGTGCGGTAGCCAACTTTTCCTTGAGATCCTTCTCGAAGCTGTGAGCCGGCATTGACCATGGCCGGAGATGCAGGAAGAAATTGTGGCCCGATGAGAGTTCGATGGACGGTCTCAAGCAAGACTTGAAGATCCGCATACATTCGTCTTTGGAGAGTGGCTCCATGATTTCGGAGAGTTTCGGCTCCATCTCTTGTAGAATTCCCCAACACTTTCATCCGCTTTACGCTCGGTGGTGATTAAGTCCTCGCGACTTGTTTCCCACTCTAAGTTGGATGCATGCCGTTCCGGGGAAGATGTTGCGATCTGTTCCCAGTGTGGCGATCCGCGAGCTTGACCCTCGAAACCATCGTAACGGCGAGCTTTTGAGCGTATGCTTTGGAAGTGGTCGGCCATTTCTTTGGAGGGTTGCTCCTTTTGCTCTCATGCGAGAACGTAAGTGTCGACGTGCGTTTGAGGACATTCGGTTCCATCGAATCGGTCCATCTCGGCATTACGAACTTGGCGGGGAGAGGCGTGACCATTCCGGATCGGTGGATTTGAGCGTTTCTGCTTTGAGCTGCTCATGGTGGCTTTCGGGTCTTTCATACGCTCGACCATCCGAGGCTAAGGTTGGGTCCGGTGGTGGGCTGTGAGGCTCGGCGCCGGGTGCTACCACGTGAGCGGTAGTGATTGGAGGTGGAAGGCTTGGTATATGAGAATATACGGGAGCCTTTTACGAAGCTGTATCGGGGTTTGTCCCGGTGTTTAGAGATTCGTGTATAGGCAGCGGGACGAACCGGGAGGGTATTGAGGATATTGGCATCTGAGATGGTCGGCGGTGCTTATTTGGTGATATTGAGTGATGGGTGTAGCCTTTGGGGCGACCAAAATTGACGGGGTTGCCACGAGAGGTGGCAACATGGAGCCTAGGTCATTTGTTTCCTTGGTTGGAAGGCATCCGTAAGTTGGCGGGGGAGGAACTGATTGAAGGTTTGGTGAAGCTGGTTTTGGGGAATCGTCATCCTCGACAAGGACAAAAGTACCGTCTGGCGGGGATAGTTTGCTATACCACGCTCATTCGAAGGCTGTACCACGAAATTACTGCGATCTTCTTTACGCCTCTTGTGAACCTCACAAGCCCGGATGGCTTCTTCCAATGTCATATACATTACCGGTGGCGGGGGTCCTTCCCCGTCACGATTTCTCGGTGAGCTAGACATGTCGGAAATTACATTGAGGAGCGAGGGAACCGAAGAAGCTGTCTGGCGCTGCCGTTACTGCTGATCTGGCAAGGCGGCCGGAAATCGAACCACTTTACGCTCGGCTGCGGGGAACGAAAGGAAGGGTTTAGGCTTCGGAAAAGGGTATTTGGCTCAAGGTTTTCGGGCTTGTGCAATGTGCGATTACCGATTAAAGTTTACTTAAAGCGCGTTTTCTCGAGTCCTAATTGGTTGGAAAAGAGCGTGTCTTCTTTTCGCAACTAATCCTAGAGCTCTAATCGGTGGATCTCGTCACTACGCTTATAAGCCCCTCGTTTCCATTGTAGATCATCTTTCTCGGGACGGACTATCCCGGCGAGGTCGATAAGGCAAGCGAGTTCCACCGACAAAGGAAAAAGTGAACTTAAGGCTAGGCGATCACGCAAACTTTCGACGTGTGCGGCGTACGGGCCACGGTCGAGGTCAACGTCCTTAAGTTAAGGCGGGAGTCGTGCCAAAATTTGGGCATGACCTCTCTGACTCGCTTGTGCGAGAGACCTTTAGCTTTTAGCGTTGGCCAAGTTGTGGCGCACGGTACATACGGCGAGGTTTGGTGACATGGTGTCACATTGAACCTTCGGGTATACTTTTCGGCAGAGCTCCGCGTCAAAGTCAAGGCTGAAAAGCTCAAGACTTCGGGTCGGGAACGACCTTCGGTCTAAAACTCTCGAGCTTGACTCGGAGCGGGGCCAGCGTGAAAAACATACACTTAGGCTTTATGACACGAGCTAAGCCAAAAACCAAGCGGGGTCTTGGACAAAGTGTGACACAAAGAGTGCGTAGCTTACACGGGCTAGGATGGGATGTTTGGGACGACCCCGTGCGCCCCCGAAAGGTGTACAGCGGACCAATCGGAGTGCAGCGATAAGGCCATCCCGGGTTAGGGGTTGTAGTGTGCGGTGTGCGGCGGCAAGTGCACGTGAAGTGCGGTGTTAGGCGGCAAGTGCGCGTAGTGTGCGGTCACTAAAATTCTTTTACGAGTAAAAACAGAGATTTTGAGAATGTGTCTTAAAGAATTTATGATGCACGAGTTCAAAAACTGACATGAAAATCAAACATGAAGGGGGATGCACAAACATGGTACGATTTTGGAAAGTTGACAATGTAATGCCTTTTGAAAAAAAACCGTTCGAGGTTTAAAGTAACACACACACGAGAACGAGGGAGGGTAAATGAAAGTTTGACCCACGGAAGGCTTTTTTGAAAACATCGGCAGTTTTGAAAAAAGTATATTTTCCCCAGCGGAGTCGCCAACTGAAATTACACGATCTTTTTCGCGCGCGGGGCGAGGGGGCGCGGAAAAGGCGGTTGTCTTTCGCGGGGGTTGGTGTCTGAGACCTCGCTTCATGGGAAGGAACAAAATGAGGAGTCGCCACGCGGTTTTTGTATTTTGAGCCCAAACGTTGAGAAACGGCTATTTGTGAAAATGGTGTCGTTTTTATTGGTAGCAAAAACTTAGGAAAAGGCTTTGAAAAAGGGGATCATTTTTATTGGCGGCAAAAACGCAGTAAAAAGCTTTTTAGTACCGTAGATTGTTAGGTTCGGAGGTCAGGTTACGTTTCGGGTAGAGTATTACGAGATCGCCCGAAACGCCTCGCATGACGAGTCTTTCTACCTTTCTCGAAATCATGTGTGTGTGTGTGTGTGTCTTTTGAAATGGGGGCTTGAATGACAAGCTTAATCTTGGTTTGAATGACAAACGTTGATTAGGTGACTTTGTTTGAAAAGACGAGCGTTTGAATGACAAACGTCGATTTTGAGTTGAAATGAGCGTTTGCGTGGCAAACGTCGGTTTTGAGTTTGAAATGAGCGTTTGCGTGGCAAACGTCGACTTTGAGTTTGAAATGAGCGTTTGCGTGGCAAACGTCGACTTTGAGTTGAAATGAGCGTTTGCGTGGCAAACGTCGACTTTGAGTTGAAATGAGCGTTTGCGTGGCAAACGTCGACTTTGAGTTGAAATTTGAGTTGAAATGAGCGTTTGCGTGGCAAACGTCGATTTTGAGCCATACGAGTCATTGTTAACGATTTTTACGGGAAAAATGCGTATTAAATGATTTTAAGTGTCAAATGGCGGCTTTGAGTTTGAAGATGAGCATTCGGAGGCCGAACGTCATTTCGCGCGTTTTGAAAGAGAGTTCGACGGACGAACTCCGGTTTTGAACCGGGCATTACATTGTTAACGATTTTTACGGGAAAAATACGTATTAAATGACATGCGATCAACGAATCGGGTTGCGACTCGGACTTTTGAAAAGTAAATACTATCACAATCCAAACGGATCGGACTTGTAAATGACAGTATTTAAAGCGGTGTCAACGGAATCAAACGATCCGGATTCGTAAATGACGATCAACGAGGCCAAACGGCTCGGAATTGTAAATGACGATCAACGAGGCCAAACGGCTCGGAATTGTAAATGACGATCAACGAGGCCAAACGGCTCGGAATTGTAAATGACATGAAAGTAAACGGAACGGGGTCGGAACGCCGTTTTAACCCGTGATTACTTCTCTTACGGAAAGAGAAGAGGATCGAGGGCTAAAACGTATCGGACCCCGTTAGACGGAGCGTCTACATTTTGACAATGACGTTCGAAAGCTTGATTATAGCGGCGGCGCGTAAAGCCGAGACGGAACGGAAGATTCAGAGAGAGGGAGTTATACCTATGGCTAGGGTCGACTCCTTTGGCTCGGGAGGTGTGTACGGGACACGGAAAGTGATTCGAAAGGTTGTTTCGAAGTTGTAGGGTGCGTATTTGATCGAAATACGAAGGTTTCACGCGAATCGAGACAAAACGGGAGCTCGGGAGGGGTGGAAACCGGTATGGACCGTGGGGTATGTGATTTTTGGTGTGAAAAATCCTCTTTTCTTGCCTTTGACGGCAACTTCTATTTATAGGGTGAAAATTGCGGTAGGAGTCCGGCCGGACTTGGGTGAATTTCGGGGTTTTGGGAATTTTGGAAATGCAGGGGACTTGCTGGCAATTTCGGGAAAATTGCACGGTGAGTCGGCCGGACTTGGCTTGCAAACCAGGGGTATTTTGGTCTTTTGGCCTTGATTTGTGATTGAAGGGTGACTAGAGGGAGGTGGCATGCGGGACACGTGTCTGTGACTCACCGAAGTGTGGGAGTTCGTTCCCGGTCCCGGTTTTGTCCGTTTTTAAAATAACGGTCAGGAAATGTCAGAAACGCCCCCGGAAAGTGCGGGAAAATGCGTTTTCACGGAAAGCCATACTTTTACGTGAGATGTCACGTGCTAAGTACGGTTCGACGTCGGGATGCAGGGCGATCCCGGGGACGTCTCGTTGGCACAGCAACGGGGAGTTTAACGAGTTCCGGTTAACCTGGAGCGGGCCAGTTAACGGATTTCGGTTAACTTTCTGACGGATTTGGACGATCCGGATTTGGGTACTTACATACGGTCTTTTGTGTTTGTAAATGTGTGCCATGTTTGTACGGTCTTTTGTGTTTGCTGTGTTGGTACGATCTTTAGTGTTTGTAAATGTGTGACGTGTTGGTACGGCCTTTTGTGTTTGTAGATGATATGTGTCATCATTTTTGTTTTTGTGCTAAGTATTGTTATTGACGTACCTTTGCTGTGCTTACCTGAAAGATGAGGTGCCTTCGTCTGAGAAGGCGATAAAGATGAAGTCATGGGGGTCCCTTGAGGCCGTGACCGAGGTATGGATGAACATGCCCGATATCTCCGAATGGGAGACCTAGCCCTCAGAGGCTAGTTATTGCTTCTGGGCTGAACGTGTTCGTGGAGAACCTGGCCGGGTTGGTGGAGACTCAGAAGAACAAAGGCGCTTTTCTGGCCTTGTCTGGTGGGATACTATGCACACCTTCCACTTTAGCTGGGGGAGACGACGGTGACTCCCACGGATTTTGCGGCTATCACCGGGCTGTCCTTCAAGGGGGAGTCGGTGACATAGCGGGACCTAATGTCCGATGAGCGCCTGACCGAGCTGCTAAGCTTTGTGCCTTGGCCCCTTAAGGGCTTGGGCATGTTGTATCACGAGGTGGAGGCACGGATTACGGCCAACATTGGGGAGTATCGTCGGGATACTGGGGTAGTGTCGGCGGAGCAGCTGGCACGCTCATTTTTGTGGTTTGCTCTTTCCTAGACTTTGTTCTCGAACCACTCTTCCACCACTCTTTTCCCTCTGCTCGAGGGTTTGGTGGACTTGGAGAGGGTTTGTGATATTTCCTGGGGAGAGACGGGCTTGGCCGAGCTCTACTTTGCCTTGGAAAAATTCAGTCGGGGCGCGGTCAACTCCCTGGGGTGCTTCGACTTCGCGCTAGAGGTATGAGTTTATTGCTTTTGTAGTTTAGCACTTCATCATTTCTCCATCTTCTTTTTCTTTTTCTTTTTCTGAGCATTATATGCTTTTTTGTGACAGGTCTAGTGCTACGAGATCTTTCGAAGCCAACCGTGGGACTCGCATGACGAGGCCATGTTCGGGTATCCCGCCATGTTGTGATGGGCGCGCTTGTTAGTGTTATGCCCTAGGCCTATAGTTGATAGACCTATATGTTGACATTATTTATTATTATATGAAAAGTTTATTGTTTGATTATTATATATTTTGCATATTTATTGTAATAATCTCCGTCCCTAATTATTAAGTGAATAATTAGTATAATTTTTAATGGATAATCATATGATGATTATATGCATAGAGATGCACATTGAAATTATGGGTACTTGTTAGTGAACAAGTAACTGGACTTGACCCGTATGAGATTTATGTCATGGTCAAATGTCTTAATTAAATCTCATATGGTCACTTCATTTAGTCCCTAGACCTGAGACTATCATGACCTTACATATGATGAAAGTTATGTTTGATTTTAGTCAAACAATATCTTAACACGATATCTATAACTGCTATCTTTGGCATGATCGGATTCATGATGGGAAGGATGATAAGTCAAGATGGAATTTGTCCCTCGAAAGAGAGATATTTTGCTTGGGCCCCTCGATGAGTGATAATGATGAAAGTGTATGGCCATACCCCAATACGATTGGATTATCATTATACTCAAGATCGAGAAAGCATTGAACAAATACAAGTTGACGTGGACCATGACTTGTGTTCAATATAGCATCGTGAGACAAAGGGAGAAATGGAAGTATACCATTGGAAACGTGAACTCTTATGTTATGTTATTTGGGTAGACATAATGGCTTGCTAGAGTCCGCTTATGTTTTATGAGGATCGATATGATCGGGCTCATTGCCAACATAATATAATCCTATTGGGTCACACACAACTAGAATGAATTAGTTAAATCAAAGGAAGAAAATTGAGAAGTCCTTATGTGGCATATGTCATCGCGCGACATAACTTGCCCATGGGCTGTTAGTGGTCGTGCGACATAACATGCCTGAGGCGGTTTACAGACAGTTTCCTAATACGATTAGGAAACAAATACTAATACTAAGGTAGTATAAATATGAGGTCTGTGAACCCTAATTAGCTAGCCGAATTCTCTAAGGAAAATTCACAAAAGGGTTTCTCAATATTCTTCAAAGGTTTAAGGATCTAGCAATCATCAAGAATTGTTCTTGGTTCATTCAAAGGTGTGGATACTACTAGAGGGTCTTCGCTCGTACGACGATCAAGGCCTAGAGTTCGAATCTGAAGAGTCAAGTTCTTGAAGATCGAAGTTTGTGATTCAAAGTCACACCGACAAATCGTTCGATAGCTCAAGAACGGAAAGCAATTAAGGTTGGTGATTCTATCTCATAGGAATTCAATTTAATTGTATAGAACGGATCTTAGGGCTCTTGGGTTTTGTGTTAATTTAGATGCTTATTCCGCTGCGCATGGACCCATAAAATCCAACAGTAGTATCAGAGCCCCGTTCGTATGGTTAAGTTTAAATTAACATGCTAAAAAAAGTAATATAAATTGTTTATATGTTCCTTGCATGTTTTGTATGCGGTAGATTTTAATTGTTAATGTGAAACAATGTGAAAATCGTTTCCTGATTATGCTGAATTAAATCTGTAAAAGGGTTGTTTTATTGAATTAATTGCTTTATGATTGGAATTGATAAGAGCTGGAAAAATCTGCAAATCTGGCAACTCAATGTCACGCGACAGAGTTGGCTTCTGTCACGCGACAGAGTTGGCCTCTGTCACGCGACAAAACTTGCCTGATCTGGGCAGAATCATTTTGTTAATTTTTCCTTGCTAATCTGAGATTATGTTTATAATCTGATATGTTTCTGTCTTAATCTGGATACTATAAATTTCTGGAAATTAAATTTATAGGGCTATGCTAGATTAATTCATTATTTATGCATGCTTAATTAATTTAAATGTGATTTTATTAATTGTTGCGATGTATGAATTATGTGTTCTTACGTGTTAAGAATTTTATTAGATGTTTAGTTGAAACATTGAATTGTAATTTCCTGAATGTTTAAATTGAAACATTAAAATTTTGGTTTTCTGATTGTTTATGAGAAACAAGTCAGTTTACGCAAAATTTAAAGGAATCTGATTGTTTATACAAAGTATTGATTATGTTGCAAATCAGAGCTGGCATTCTAATTGTGCATGTCTAGGAGAGTTCTGTCGAAGGAGAGATTTGGTACTTAAGTAGTCCTTGTGGCTCACCTATCTTCCTGGGAACTTACCTGGTGCGCGATTATGATTACCTTTGCTGATATGCTTATAATCTGCTTTAAAGAACCTTCATTTAACTTTTAAGTTCTTTATGCCAATTCATGATTAAAACACTTGAGACCACTCGAATTGTTTTGGGTGGGCTTGCCATAGCAAGGTACTTTGATTCTATTCGTTTGCGAGCAAGATGAGGAAATTGTGGTTCCTATACGTTTAAAGTGAATGAACTTAATTGGGTAATTAAAATGGTTTTGGACCCAAGACATAAGATGAGATTAAAATATGCTTAGACATATGATGTCTTAAATAAATCTCATAAAAGATCTAAGAGTCATATATGTGATATGATCGATGTTTCTACCTAATTAATTTAGTTTTGAGCGGTTTGCCATAGCAAACTTGAAATTAAATTAAAGTTGGATCTTAGCCCATTAAATATATATTATGCTTATTTGCATTGAAAGGTGTATAATTTAGTGGGAGCATTTATTTTCATGTAAATGCATTATACTTCTCATATAATATGTTTGTACATATGTGTTCATATTTTATGTATATCTTTTTGTAGAATAAATGGCATCAAACAATAATCATATGTCACAGCGATCTATCTTTGAGAAGGAAAAGTTGGAAGAGAATGGTACAAACTATATGGATTGGATCCGTAGCGTGAGAATTGTTCTCAGGCAAGAGGAAAAGTTGTACGTTCTCGAAAAACCTGTTCCACCTGAACCTGCTGCCAATGCTACTAGGACAGTGAAGGATCAATATCTGAAGCATAAGCGTGATGCTACTGATGTTGGTTGCCTCATGCTCTCCGCCATGTGCAAGAGCCTTCAGAAGGATCTTGAGCACATGGGGACAGTTGATCTTAACAATCGACTGATGGAAATGTTCCAAGTTCAAGCAAGGCAAGAAAGGTATAACACAGTCAAAGCCCTAACCTCATGCAACATGAGTGAAGGACAAGCTGTTGGTCCCCATGCTCTAAAGATGAAGGGCCACATCGAGCATCTTGAGAGGCTCGGTTTTCCAATTAGCCAAGAGTTGGCTACTAACATGATATTGAATTCATTGCCCGAAGGTTTTAGTAATTTCATAATGAACTATAACATGGGGGGCATGAATAAGAACCTTTCCGAGCTGATTCAAATGTTGAACACTGCGGAAACCAATATTGTCAAAAAGAAAACCGATCAAGTGTTGATGGTTAACAAGGGGAAGGGTTTCAAGGGTAAGGGAAAGGAAAAAGTTGCTAATCCTAAGGCAAAGCCCAAGTCCCAAGAGGACGCAGTCTGCTTACATTGCAATGAGATTGGATATTGGAGGAGAAACTGCTTAAAATACAAGGAAGCACTGAAGAAGAGCAAAGGTGTTGCTTTGACTTCAGGTATCTTTGTTATAGATATATTTCTATCTACTTCTAGTTCTTGGGTATTGGATACCGGATGTGGATCTCACATTTTTTTAAATGTGCAGGGTCTAAAGAACAGAAGGATGCTTGAAGATGGTGAAGTGGACCTACGTGTGGGAAATGGAGCAAGAGTTACTGCATTAGCCGTAGGAACTTATGAAGTTACTTTACCTAGTGGACTAATACTTATTTTGAACAATTGTTATTACGTTCCAGCTTTAAGTAGGAATATTATTTCGATTTCAAGTTTGAATAATGAAGGTTTTAATTTTCTTATATGTGATAAGAAGTTTTCTATTTACAAGAGTGATATGCATTATTGTACTGCTATTTCATTCAATGACCTTTATATCCTTGATGTTGAAAATCGCAATAATGATGTCTATAACATTAACAAGAAATATAAACCCAATGATGTAAACCACACTTACTTATGGCATTGTCGTCTTGGCCATATAAATGAGAAACGCATTTCTAAACTCCATAAAGATGGATTTTTAGACTCACATGATTATGAATCATATGAGACATGCGAATCTTGTTTACTTGGCAAGATGACCAAGGACCCATTTACCAAAACTGGTGAAAGGGCGGGCGACTTATTAGGCCTCATACATACTGATGTATGTGGACCCATGAGTAGCAATGCTAGGGGAGGATTTCAGTACTTCATAACATTCACTGATGATTATAGTAGATTTGGATATGTTTATCTAATGAAACATAAAAGTGAATCGTTTGAGATATTTCGAAATGAGGTGCAAAATCAACTTGGCAAAACTATTAAAGTACTTCGATCTGATCGAGGTGACGAATATTTGAGCCAAGAATTTGACAGTCATCTCTTAAGAGTTGTGGAATCGTTTCAGAACTCTCTCCACCCGGAACACCACAATGGAATGGTGTGTCTGAAAGGAGGAATAGAACTTTGTTGGACATGGTTCGTTCTATGATGAGTCAAGTTGAGCTTCCTTTATCCTTTTGGGAACATGCACTAGAAACTGTTGCTTTCACTATAAACAGAGTTTCTACCAAATCAGTTCAAAAGACCCCATATGAGATGTGGCATGGAAGAAAACCCAGTTTGTCTTTCATGAAGATTTGGGGCTGCGATGCATATGTCAAGAAGCTAACTTCTGACAAGCTAGCACCTAAGTGTGATTAATGTGTTTTCGTGGGTTATCCTAAGGAAACTAAAGGATACTATTTCTACAACCGAAACGAGAACAAAGAGTTTGTTGCTCGAAATGGTACCTTCTTAGAAAAAGAGTTTCTTCGCAAAGGAACTAGTGGGAGTAAAATAGATCTCGAAGAAATTCGAGAACCCGAAAATAACATTGAACCAATAGTAGAAACTGAACCAAGTTCACAAAGAGTTGTGGAACCGGTTCAAGATGTACAAGTCCTTCGCAGAAGTGGTAGGTCACGATCCGAACCCGAGAGATATGGATTTCTCGTTACTAAAAGTGATGAAGTGGAGTTAATCGAAAATGATGAACCTACTTGCTATCAAGAAGCGATGTCCTCTCCTGATTCGAAAAAATGGCAAGAGGCCATGAAGTCCGAATTACAATCCATGGCTGATAATCAAGTTTGAAACTTGATTGATCCACCCGAAGGTGTAAAAACTATAGGGTGCAAATGGGTCTTCAAGAAAAAGACTGACATGGATGGGAAGGTACACACCTACAAGGCTAGTCTTGTAGCTAAGTGTAAGTACCCCAATCTGGATCACCCTCTTTCGAGCACATGGAAAACACCGCAGACTCACAAACGCAGTCTCGAAGACCTCTGACACTCAAAACCCTCAAAAATCCCCAACCAAACCAAGTGAGGAACCTTTCTGGGATAAAAAGGGACAAAAGGACCTTTTGGGAATTTTTCAGAAATTAGAAAAGCACAAATGGTCCATACAAACCTCTTTGCATCAATGATTACTGAATCCCCTTAAAGTCCAATATATTCCCTCAAATCCCGGAAAACATCATTACTGGAATGCATGGTTGGTCCGTACGAACCTTATTGCATGCCTGGTTGGTCCGTACGGACCTCTTTGCAACGAGACATCATCATTTCGGAATCCTCTTAAAGTCCACATTATTCCCTCAAATCGAGGAAAACCAAAAATTTGGATTACCTGCAAGGTCCGTACGGATCTTATTGCACAGATCCTGGCACTATAAATAAAGGGCTCCCCCTCCCTCATTTCACACATCTCCCTCTTCTCTCCTCTCCCCCAGCCTTCAGGCTCCCCTCTAAGACCCTTCGGGGCAATTCCGGCCCCTTTCAGATCCTTCCGAGGCCTTCCGAGCTCCCTTGTGGTGCTCCGAAGCCTCTACGAGCGCTCCCGCGACGCTCCCGCGCTGCCCTGAGGCACTCTCGAGGTACTCTGAGGCCCCTCGTGGTACTCCGAGGCCTTGCCTGGTCTTTCCCGAGGCGTCCCGGCCCTTTTCGAGCCAAACCGACGATTCCAACGCACGCCGAACCTCTGCCCGAATCCAACCGACGATTCCAACGCACGCCGAACCTCTGCCCGAATCCAACCGACGATTCCGACGCACGCCGAACCTCTGCCCGAATCCAGTCAAAGATCCCTGCGATCCCAACGCACGCCGAAACTCTGCCCGAGTGCACACTTGACAATCCCGAGGCACGCCGAAGCTCTGTCCGCAGACAACCGGTACATCCCAAAGCAATCCCGGTCCGTCCCGGAACACTATTCCATCCTCAAACACTATTCCCCAGCGGAAGACAGACACGAACCAACATTGGTAAGGCTTCCTTCCTACACTATTTCAATACATTTCAATACGTAGTGTACAATGTAGACATCCGACACATCATCCATTTTTAAAAGCACATACACACACACACAACAGTTAAAGAATATTAGGGGTATCCGAAAGACTCGTTTTTACGAGGCGACTCGGGTGAGCTCTAAGATTCTAATATTCTCTTTCCGAGGAGTCATCTGACCTCCGAACTCAAAATCTCATCACATAAAAACAATTTATTTTTAAACTGATGCCCTTTTTCAATGTTTTGGGCTTAATAAAAACGGCGTGGCGACTCTACAAAGCGAAAACACGGCGAGACACCTCCCAACTAACGCAAAAGCGGGAATAAGCCAGATGCCGGGGCGCGAACGCGCTGCCTCTCGGATCCGGGCGAACTTTCCCGAACGCGACGCAACAAAAATGCGAGATTGCCGGGGCCTCCGCGCGCGAGCCGGATCCGGGTAGTTTCAGTTGGCGACTCCGCTGGGGACATTTTGTTTTTTTAAAAAAACTTTTAAACAAAACAAAAGATTTTTAAAAACGATGATGAGGGTCAAACTTTCATTTTACCCCTTTTCTTTAACTGTTGTGTGTGTGTGCATGTGCTTTACTTTTATTTTACAAAAAAAAAATAAAAATACAAAAAAAAATGCATCAATATACATCTGTGCATACATTTAAAATTCTTCGAAAAACTTCTGTTTTACTCAGAAAAAGAATTTTAGAGACCGCACACTACGCGCACTGCTGCCTCGGTTACACCGCACACTACTCACACTGCTGCCTTGGTTACACCGCACGCTACGCGCACTGCTGCCTCGGATACACTGCACACTACAACCCTTAACCCGGGGTGGTCTCAGTTGCAGTTCGTTTGGCCTTCCTACGCCTCTCGAACGCGCACGGGATCATTCCAAACATCCCATCCTAGCCAAGCGTCAACCCTGCACGTTGGAGTCTTGAGTCACACTCTGTCCAGACTCGGTTGGTTTTTACCCAGTCCGTGTCATACAGCCAGGATACATATCCCATGCCGGCCATTTTCTGAGTCAAAGCTCGGAACTCAAGATCCCTTGCGCAAGAAAAGCGATGAAAGGTCATGCTAAAATCTTGACCTGATCTTGATTTTCCGAAGCTACACCCAGACGATGTTCCGTCCCGGATATACATCCATGCTCACATGACACCATGTCATCAATCCTTTGATACGTCAGCCATGACGATATGACCCAGCCAACGCCTAACGTCACAGATCCCTTGCACAAGCAAGGTAAAGAGAGGTCATGCCGAACTCTTGACCTGATCTTGACTTAGGTGCCGGCTCGGCTCACTATTCGCATGGCTAACGCATTAAAACGAACATGACAGGCTCGGTCCTTAGGTTTGATTTTTCTTTTAGGCCGGTGGAAACCGCTTGCCCTATAGGACCCTTGCCCGGGACTGTCCACCCTGGGATGTCGAAATACAGGTGCAAAACGAGGGGCTTATAGTCGCACAGATGGTCTCCACTGACCCAGGATCTAGCATAGTTGCGAAAAAGAAGAGCAATCTTTTCCAACCTACCTAGGACTCTGAGAAAACACGTTTTAAGTAAATTAAAACATAAAAAAATAATAAAAGAAACGGAAACCGCATGTCACGTTAGCTTTCCCCCTCTTATCCCGAAAGGCCTTCCCATGTCTAAACCTTGCCCGTCACCCCCTCCAGCGAACCGAGAGTGGTTGAGAATACCCGGGAGCCGCCTTTTTAGTATCGAGGTCACAAGGTCCGACGCCCTTCCAGTTCAACGGTCTGCACCGTCCGCTACTCCCCCATGACGGGATCGACAGATAACAGTGAGGGAAACGGAACCCCGCCACTAAGGAACCTTCAGACAATGGAGGAGGTGCTGCGAGCCTTCGAAACTATCAAGAAGCGCCAAGAAGAGCAGCAAGCCTGGATCATAGACACCCTGCGTCTTCGAGGAACCGTTGCAGTTCCCCAACCTGACAGAACCTTTGTTCTCATAGAAGACGAAGACATACCGGCTCCCCCGATTTCTCAAAGCTATCAGCAGGTCCCGCCTCTGCCAAGCTACGAGATCCCAGCAACTCAAAGCAGCTCTCGCTCAAAGCTCCCCTACGGCGTCAGTCAAGCAGCTCCGACATGTCCGCCTCAGCACAGTCAGTTTCCCGGCTCTGCACATCAAGCTCAGTACCAACAGCGCACATACGTGCCTGCTCTGCCAGATCCCAATGCATCTCGGTATCCCCCAGGATTTAACCCTCTGCCTCTATACGAGCCTCGTAGCCATGATCAAAAGTCCCCATGCTTACCTGGGACAGGCATCCCGAGTGGATATCCCGACATCTCAAGCTTGCCACCTGCTAGTCTGCCACTTGGGGCTAATGAAGCATTTCCCCAATTCCCAAACACAACCCTTAGCGGACCTGGAAATCATGCCCTTAACTTCAACACTCCAGGGTATGGGTTGGTATACACACAACTACCTCCCCAAGACTCCCGAATGGCGATCCCATCAGCCAATCCACCTCCATCTTCGATTTCTATCCCCGAAAACGGCAACCCGCCTCAACCTGCCGATCCCCACATGGCTTGGCTGATCGAGCAAATGAAGGATATGCAAGGCAAGCTAGCCAGTTCTCGGAAGGACTCCCTCCTGCCTACTGACCCAAGCAAAGTGGTCCCGCTCCCTCCGAAATTCAGGATGCCAGAAATGGAAAAGTTTGACGGGACAGAATGCCCAAAAACTCACATCGATACCTATGTCTTGGGTATGAGAGCCAAAGGAGCAACCCCTCAACAGATGGCGGACCACTTTCAGCATTTTCTCAAATCCACAGCGCTAAGGTGGTTCCTCAACGTAAAGGCAGAAAACCGCTCCACGTGGGACCAAATCAGCGAGATCTTCCTAGAGAAGTACCGCGCCAACCTTGAGTGGGAGACAAACCGCCACGATCTGCAAGCCACCGAGCAAAAGGATGATGAACCAGTAGGCGAGTTCTACAAAAGATGGAATTGGAAGCTTAGTGAGATAATGGATCCACTTTCCAAACAAGAGCAGATGGACATCTCCCATTCTTGCCTCAAGCCATCCCTGAGGACCTTGATTAGCCATCACTTCTATCCGGATCTCCGTGCCATGGTCAACGCTGGAACTAAGTTTGAGAAGACTCTGAGCCTTCAGAAGACAACAGCAACCCCTGCTTCATCCTATAGCTATCGAACAAACCTGGCAACTTCAACTCCTGCCCCGAACAAAGGAAAAGAAGCAGCCGGAATGATACACTACATCCAAAACGGAGCTCAAGTAAACCGCGATCAAGCAGCCCCAAGGAATAACAATCCCCCTCGCTTCCCACAGTTCCAACATTTTGACAACCTGGAAATGCCCCTGGGCCAAGTATTTGAAGCTTTGGTGAAACGAAATCTTCTCAAGCCTCTCGAGAATTTCCAACCAAAGACTCCCAAGCCCAACATGGATATGAGCAAGCACTGCGCCTTCCACAACTACCCCGGCCACACCACCGACAATTGCTTCGTGCTAAAGCAGGTGGTCCAGGGGCTAATCGAGGAGGGAAAATTGGAACGCCCTCGTGGCCCCAATACCATCGAAAATCCCTTCCCCCGGAACGACAGGGTAAACACGATAGCCTTTGAAAAAACTCCAAGCGAGAGCAGAACCCCTGCAATTTCTGAAACCGTCAGCATGCTGTCTCGCTATGACTGGGAACGTGAAACCAGAGTGAAAAGGTCTCATGACCGGGAATCCAGAAAAGAACGCCCAAGGGAAACTGTCTCCCTACGATCTTTGCCCCGACCAAGGCACACCAATGGATGGATCGAACGCTCCCCAGAGGAGACTGAGTCAAATGGCAGCACGGGAAGCGGTCTAGCCTTCACAGACGACGACTTGCCGATATGTGAGAATCGACACAACGAAGCCCTACTCATCCTAATAAAAATAGAGATGTTCTTCCTCCCGAACGTCTTGATAGATAACGGCTCCGCAGTTAACATCATCGCCTTGAGCACACTGAAACGACTTCGTATCGACCGCTCCCTGATAAGGCCTTCACCCCGGGTAATCCGAGCCTACGACTCCACTACACGACCAATCGTAGGAGTCATCAATCTGAGGATTCAATTCGATGCGCAACTGGAGTCGGTAGAGTTCCAAGTCGTGGAAATCAAACCAACCTTCTCTGCCTTGCTGGGACGACCTTGGATACATCAGATGAAAGCAGTATCATCTACTCTTCACCAATGCGTGAAATTCATCAATGCCAATGGAGTGCTCGAGGTGATCCGCGAAAGCAGTACAATGGTAAGCGCTTGGCCGGCAAGCTACGACCCAGAAGAAGGTCCCGACATGACCGAATACTCTTCTCCAGACGAGTCTCCAATTCTGTCCCGCTACGAAGTGGATCCCTACATCCACGCTCTAAGCCGCGACGAGCTAGAAATCGAAGAGCTCATGGGTCAAGATGACAACTCTGACATATGTGACTGCGAAGAATGCTTAAGAGAGGATCAAGAGATGGACGCCCAGATGGAGATTGACCGAGGAGTAGACCCTTACTTCGCCGGAAACCCTCTTGCAAACTGGCTCATCACCGATCCATTTCAGTGCAGGGACAACCCTCGGCCAGAGCACTCTCGGATCTCACGGGGACGGCCATCACGGCATAGTCCAATTCAACATCCGGTGTCGAGACCTAGATGAACAGTGGCGCAACCTCCTCCAAGGTCTAATCAGGGAAGGAGAGATATCATGCCCCCTCGAATCAGACATTGTAAATGTCGTCCAAGCAAAGATCCCAGATAAAGAGGCGGATTCTATGAAAATGATCAACATCAGCAAGAATCAACTCCGAATCAGCGAATGCTTCGCCCTATTAGAAGTAGCCCTCGGCGACTTCTATCATCAAAGACCCCCGGGGACTGGTAACAACACTAATGGAGGGACATCATCAGGAGAGCAACCAAAAACCTCCGCGATCTGGTTTGAAGTCGAACCACATGCAAGCTATTTTCCGGGATTCGTGCCAACTGAAGGTTGGCCACCAGAGCCATCGCCACTCCCTCTAGAGCTACAGCCTGCCAAGAGTAATGAAGCCTGGTCCAACCCCTCGTCGCCTGTAGTCTAGCTTCGAGTCATGTTGTCTGTGAATTCATGTCTTTCGAGTCATCTGATGGCTCTACGCCTGAAGATCGTGAGTCCACAATCAACAATGTACAGTCTTTGCGCTTTCAATAAAAGGCCCGACCTTTCTAAATATCCCTTCATTGCATCTTTAACAAATGATGAGTTAACTAATCAAAACAGTTAATAACAATTCATCTATACAAAGAAGCAAACACATTAATTGAATAAATGCATCAAGCAAACATTTAAGCATGTTATCAAATGAGAGAAAAACCGGGCCCAAGCTGCCGAGGAGGTTTTAATCACAACGATTTGCGAAATTGCTGAAAAGCTAAAGAGACGCAAGTCCGAAGCCATTTCCAGCACAACCAGATCTTCCAATACCTCAAGAACGGGGAAACAGCCTTCATGAACGAGGAAGGCCAACACAGGGAAGGGGTCAAAGTCAAGAGCATCATGGCCTTAAAACGCCTCGCCTCTCACTTTGTCATCCTTGGGGACATGCTGTACAAGAAATGCTACTAAGGACCACTCCTACGCTGCATCAGCCAGGAAGAAGCAAGTGAGTTCATGAACGAAGTCCACAATGGGGCTTGCGGTCCCCACATGAACGCCAGAGCCCTGATGCAAATCATTCTCAGGATGGGCTACTACTGGATCTCCATGGAGGCAGACTGCATTCACTTTGTCCGAAGCTGCGACAAGTGTCAACGGTTCTCCAACCACAATCAACTTCCTCCCCATGATCTCTATTGCATGACTACACCCTGGCCCTTTGCCACTTGGGGAATAGACGTCATCGGGAAAATTGATCCGCCAGGCAGCAACGGTCACGAGTTCATCCTAGTGGCCATCGACTACTTCACCAAATGGGTCGAAGCCAAGTCTTACAAGGTACTCACCTCCAGGAAAGTCGCGCATTTCCTCAAGGAAAACATCATCTGCCGATACGGCATCCCTGTAAGTACCCAAATCTGGCTCATGCCTTCCGGTTAATTTTCCCGACAATTTCGGTAAGTTTTTCGGTAATTCCCCAGACCTTCCCAGCGTTCCGGAAACATTCCAGAACTGTTTTTTATTAAATAAGGGCTGAAGGGGATCCTTCCTAATTAATAAACACGTTTTTCTTAATTAGGAAGGAGGGTTCTAGAATTTGCCACCTTGCATGGTTCTAGAATGCTGAGTCATTCAGGATAAGCCCGCAATTTGCATTAGCTCATTGCTCACTGCCGCACGGCTTCATTCACCTTATCCGGATTACCTATAAATAGAGGCCTCCTCTACCCATTTCAACACACACAATAGAGGCACAAAATACACAATACACTTATAAACACTCCCAAGGCGTGAAGAATATTGGTGCAAGCTCAAGAAGGTGAAGAAGGAAGGCCAAGAAGCTACCTCCCTCCTCCTTGAAGACCCAAGACCAACCTCTCCTCCTAGCTCCGTTCGAAGAAGCAAAGGAAGCAATTGGTAACCTCGCACGCCCTAACCTTGCTTTTAATTGATATACTTGCTCATTGCATTCATATATCTTGCTTGGGACTTGGCATTTATTCATAAAGATCACATCTTTATCACCCCCTTTCCCTTTTGCATGCATTAAGACCTCATTTGTCATAAAAATGTAGTCTTTTTCATAAAGGTGCATCCTTTGCACCTAAAACCCCAATTTTCAAATAAAAATGTCATTTTTATGCATCATTTGCACATAAAAATCCAATCTTTTCAATAAAAATGCATCCTTTGCATTCAAAAAACCTTTTCCAATGCATCATTTGCATAAAAATCCTATCTTTACGCATCACTTGCATAAAGATCATTTATTTCAATCAAAAAGCATCATTTGCTAAAACCAAAAATGTCATCTTTTCATTAAAGAGTCATTTTTCATCATGCATTTCCCCTTTCCCCCAACCTTGGAACGGACCGGTGTAAAAGATCCTATCTTTACATCGTTCCTTCCATTAAAGGTTCACGATTTCTTTGGAAAGGGATAACCTTGAACCCTATATCTCCGATTATCGCTTAAGAAAGAGTATGAAGCCTCTATACGAGCTCGACCGTCTTAAAGCGTAGGATTGATGGGCTAAGGACCCTCCTTTTCTAAAGAACCTCATCTTTGACCAAAAGAGAGTCAATCTCTCGATCACGCAAGTCCCGAGGGTCCCGAGGTTAAAATGCAATGATCACAAGTCATAAGATGAGGACGGGATCATGATCCCGAATACATAAAATTCCAAGGAATCCCGAGCGACAACCAATAAATGGTTTGTACGTCCGGAAGACAACTTGGGACATTCCCCCCCCCCTTTTTCTCAAACACATGCACACAAGAAAGCACGCAAGCAAGCACGATTACTGAAATCTTGGGAGACTTGCTCCGGCAAGGCACTTTGGGTGAACGCCAAACGTTCTTCCCAAGGGGTAACTTAACCTCCGAACCCAAGTAAAAACCTTTTTTTCAAAGTTTTGAGGTAATCAAAATGGCGTGGCGACTCCGTTTTTCAAATAACTCGGATGTCTTCAAACTCGCGTGAATCCACAAAATTTGGGCACACATTCCCAGTTTGGCGACTCCGCTGGGGAAAACCCAAAGGAGAAAAGCTTTATTTTCAAAACAAAAAAAAAATCGATACTCGGTATATAGGTGGAAACCACTTACCCTTCCTGTACACTCCCTGACGTGGGAGTTGGGATAACCGGTGGTTTAACAATCCACGTACCAGTATCCCTTTTCGAAAAAAAAAATTTTTGAAAAATAAAGAAAGCTTTTCCCTTTGAGCGGGTCAGACTCCCGTCGTCGATTTCATTAATCGTGCTTGCTTCCTTTACCTTGCATTGCATCATTTCGTGCATACTTTGAGTATAAAAAATCGCAAAGGAGTGGAACCTGGAAAATTGATCCATGCAGTCGTACGGCTAATCCTCATAGGATTCTGACCATACGACCTCAGTGACAATTCCACCAGGAAAAATCAAGGTTAATCTGGCAAGTCCTAGCAGCTTGGGGCTACTCAGCTCCACGACTGACTGGGGCTTCCCAGAAAATTTACGTGTTGCATTCTCCCCCGTCCCGAAAATCATTCATTTAAAACACATTTATGAAAATTTCTGTTTTAACTCAAAAAGGAACAATTTTAGGAGACCGCACACTACGCGCACCTGATATATCCTGTACACTTTGCACGCACGTCCTTTAAACCCGGGGTGGTTCCGATTGCGATCCCACGGACGGCCTTACGATGCTCCGGGCGCGCACGGAATCATCCCAACCTCCCATGGCGGCCGGTGTCGACCAATGCACGATCCGTGTCACACGTTTCAAAAACCGTGACTTTTGGTTGGTTTTTGGTCTAGTCCGTGTCATATAGCCCGGTTGCATACCCACGTAAAGGTCAAGCCTTAGCTCATAACGGAAGCCAAGATTTTCGCTCAAGCGAAATTAGCGAAATTCCGACAAGGAAAAATCGGTGGGATCTTGACTCAGGACATTGACTATTGACCTTGACCCGCACGGAATGCATAAGAGTCAAGACCAAGTCTTTGCCAAAAAATCAAAGATCTTTCGCTCAAGCGAAGCTCGACAAAATTCCGACAAGGAAAAATTGGCAAGATCTTGGCCAGGCATTGACTTCGATTCCGACCCACGCACCGTGTATGCAACGAAGTTCAATGTGACACCGTGTCATCCGACTTTTACCGCCCGACCCATGCCTATTATTCTCTCGGACATTACCGAAAGTCGAAACCGTCATTCGCTCAAGCGAAACTCTGCCAAAGATCCGTCAAGGCGAGAGAGACGAGACTTTCCCGGTGTGCCTTGACTATAATCCGCATCGCTCGTGCGTTGAAAGGTCCTATGACCCGCTAGACCCGATAGGAGCGTTCTTTACTCTCGGTCGGTGGGATCCGCGTGCCCTATAGGACCCTCGCCGGGCTGTCCACCACAGGAGGTCGAAATACGGGTGGAATACGAGGGGCTTATAGACGTAGTGACGGAACCCGGCGATCCGGGATCTAGAGTAGTTGTGAAAAAAGAAGGGCGGAATCCTTTTCCAACCAAATAGATATTAATAAAAGACAACATTTTTAAGTAAACTTGAAGATTCTAATTTGCATATTGCACGAGCCTTGACTAAACACCTACCCCGAGTCTAAACCTTTCCTATCCCTTTCCGCCGAGAGAAAGAAGTGGGTGAGAACACCGGGTCGGCAACTTGTTAGCGCGAGAATCCTCGGACAGGTTCGCGAGAATCCTCGGTTTTGTCGGCTTTTCGGTGTCAAAATGGCCAACATGGTAATCCACAACGGTAATGACCAAGCGGTTGGAGGGGCTATCCCGGTTCAACCCAAGCCTCACATACGGTACGATGTATGTGATTGTGAAGACTGCCTAGAGTATGAGTATCAAGAATGGATCAATGAGGACGCTCCTTCAAGGAAGAAGAAGAAGAGAAAGTCCACACGGCGAAGCTTAAGGAAAGATATGAAGGCTGGGGACAAGAGCGTAGGAACTTTGGGAGAGCCTTCGGGCAAGTTCGACTACTATGTCGGTTATGCCAAGGAACTGTCAAGGAACCCGTCACCCCAAGCACGGTCCGGCTGATATCCCTATGATCGGTGACCCTCTTGAAGTAGAAAATTCGAGTTTGTTGCCATTGTAAGATTCAACAAAAAGCTAGCGAGATCTAGAAGACGAATACGAAAGCCTATAGAGTATTTGGCCAATCGGGGAAGGATCAAAGTCTCTCCCGAAGAAGACTTTATCGGCATCATTCAAGCCAACCCTCCTATTGGCTATGCGACAAGGTGGTGGTATCAAAGATTGGCAAGGAAAAGATGACCTATCGGCGGTGCGTCGACAAAATGAGCCGAGGCACTTGATCAGTGAGTCCGGTCGCTACGGAAGAGCTAGGCGAAAGATTGCAACAAGTTACTTTAGTTCCCTCACCATCTTTCCACGATGCAGGCACTGTCAATGATTTCCGGCAAGCTTTTGATCGGTTCGAAGTCTCCAACTTTACGAAGAACGGCAAGGCTGCTACTCCCAGGGGCAACGGCAAGAAGGAGTGAGATCCCGGTCCAACCCTTGTCAAGTCCCCCTCGAGTCAATAAGTAGCGTAGGGTCCGAGTCGGTAGCGTCTATTCGGTCGAGTCGGGAATCTTTGAATTCCGAGTCCTCGAGTCATCCGAAGGCCTCACGCACGAGGATTATGAAAATGTAATCGATGTCATCTTTCCCCTTATTTTGAATGAAATGACAAATCTTTACGATTATCCTCTTATTGCCAACTTAACAAATGATAAATTAACTCAAAACTTAACAACGAGTTAATAATGAATCATTTGAACAAGATGCAAACACACTAAACGAACAATACATTAAAGAAATCTTTAAGCGGAGTTTCGAAAAAGAGGAAAACCGGGCCCAAGCTAGGAGGTTTTGATAAGTGTGAACTTGGGTACTATTGAGGAACCTAAAGAGACACGGATTGGAAGCTTCTTCCGGGGTTGAAAGGGACGGATTGATCGAGTTTGCTCGAGAGAATACGTCGACGTGTTTGCATGGTCATACAAGGATATGCCGGGGCTAGACAGGTTCGATAGTAGAGCACGGAATCCCTCTAGCACCGGATGCTAAGCCGGTAAAGCGAGCGAGAAAGATCAAGCCGGAATGGTCTCTACGGGTCAAGGAAGAAATTGAGAAGCTCTTTGCGGGTAGGGTTCATCGAGTCATTGAATACCCGACATGGTTGTCCAACATCGTGGCCAGTAACCAAGGCCAATGGGAAGGTCTTATTCTTTGTGTGGATTTCCGAGATGCGAACAAGGCCGGCCCAAAGATGACTACCCTCGCCAAACATAGAGCATCTGGTGGACTCCACTTTGCCAACTACGAAGTCAAATCCTTCGTTGATGGTTTTGCGAGCTACAACCGAGATCAAGATGGCCGAGGAAGACCAAGAAAAGACTGACCTTCACCACACCATGGGGAACCTCTTTGTTATACGGTAATGCCATTCGGGCTCAAGAATGCGGGGCTACTTACGAAAGGGCGGCGGCCGCGCTTTTTCATGACATGATCCACAAGGAGATTGAGGTCTACGTAGATGATATGATAATCCACTCCAAAGGAGAGGGTGGGCAGACACTTTGTTGACCTACGAAAATTCTTTGAGAGGTTGAGACTGGCATTCCATGAGACTAAACCACACAAATGCACCTTCGGAGTGACAAGGGGAAAAGTGCTTGGGTATATGGTCACGGAAGCGAGGTATAGAAGTTGACCCCAGAAAGATCAAAGCCATCATGGATATGAGGCCACCTCAAACCCAGGACGAAGTCAAGAGCTTCATGGGTAAATTGCGGTACATCGGCCGTTTCGTCAATCAGGTTGACCACTATGTGCGAGCCCATCTTCAAGCTCATGAAGAAGAATGTGGACATAGAATGGACCGAAGAATGCCAAGATGCCTTTGACCGAGATCAAGGCATACTTAGTACATCCCCGGTACTATGCCCCCACATAGGACGAAGCCTCTTACGCTCTATCTCCTTTATCACAGAACACGGCGGTTGGGGCTATGCTTGCTCGGGAGAAGAAAGATTCTCGGGTAGAAAACGCCATTTACTTTGTCGTAGGAAGCTACGGGGGAGTGAGCTCAATTACTCGGCATGTGAAAAGACACATGCGGGAGGCGAAGTGCAGGTAGTCGGCAAGTTGAAGCATTATATGCAAGCCCCACCTGTGAATTTGGTCTCGAAAATGGACCCCATCAAGTACATCTTTGACAAGCCTTCCCTCTCGATGCGTTTAGCGAAGTGGTCCTTCTTCTTGGCGAATACGACATCAACTATGTGACCGAGAAAGGCCATCAAGGGTCAAGCATTGTCGAGATCACCTGGCGAACTTCCCGATAATGAAGACGAGAGGGCACGAACCCCAATTCCCGAGATGAAGGGATCTTTGCGGTTGAGCACGAGAATAGATGGCAATTGTTCTTTGACGGAGCCGCTAACAAAAGAGGAAATGGTGTAGGAATGCTATTGGTCGATCCGAAAGATGAGCATACCCCCATAGCCCTCAAGTTGAACTTTCTGCCACGAACAATGTCGCCGAGTATGAAGCTGCATTCTTTGGTTTGGAGGCTGGCCTTAGAAAAGAAATGTCAAGGAGCTCGAAGTTTACGGAGACTCGGCCACGATCATCAACCAAGTCTCCAACAAGTGGAAGGCTTGTGGACCCTAATCTGCAACGGTATCATGCCCATATGGAGGAGTTGACCGGACGGTTCGGAGAAGTGACTTTCCACTACTTGCCGAGGAAAAGAACGGTCGCAGATGCCCTAGCTACTCTAGCCTCATTGGTAGAGATCCCCAGGAAAAGCCATAAAGCCCTTGAGTGGGTAGAAGAGAAGCCCCGTACCTTACATTTGTGAAGTGGACACAGGACCCGAGCCTATAAAGGAACCTTGGTACAATCAGTTACCAATTCCTCAAAGACGGAGAGTCGGCTTTCGAGAGACGAAGAAGGTAGACCAAAAGAAGGAGTCGAGCCAAAAGCTTGCGAGCCACGAAAAGGTTGGCCTCCCATTATGTCATCCTAGGAGGCAACTTTGTACAAGAAACGCTATCAAGGACCGCTCCTCTTATGTGTCACTCAAGAAAGAGCCAAAGAGTTGATGACCAAAGTCACAATGGTCCTTGCGGTCCTCACATGAATGCCGAGCCACGATGCAAGTGATCCTCGGAATGGGTTACTCTTGGATCTCCATGGAGACAGGCTGCGTCCGGCACGTCCGAACTGCGACAAGTGCCGGCGGTTTGCCAACCTCAACCATCTCCCACCTCATGACACATGTCTTGCATGACGACTCCTTGGCCGTTTGCAACTTGGGGCATTGACGTGATAGGGAAAATAGCCCCGACGGGAAGCAATGGACACGAGTTCGTGTTGGTAGCCATCGACTACTTCACCAAGTGGGTAGAGGCCAAGTCCTACAAGGTCCTCACTTCCGAGAAAAGTGGCCCGAGTTCATCAAAGAAAACATAATGTGCGGATATGGGGTGCCCAGCGAGATCATTTCGATAATGGGTCACACTTTGAAGGAGGCTGCGATAGGCTGCTGTCGGAATTTAGAGTTACTCGCCACAAGTCGTCCCCGTACGGACCTCGGACCAATGGAGCTGTGGAAGCTGCTAATAAGACACTCGAGCGGATCATCGGGAAGATGGCCACCCGTGGTCGTGATTGGCCCGAAAAGCTGCACCTAGCACTGCAGGGCTCTGAACGTCTGTCGGAAACGGCCACAGGAGAAACTCCTTTTGCCCTAACTTACGGGATGGAAGCGGTGTTACCGGTGGAGTTGGAAATCCCGTCATTAAGGGTCCTCTGGAAAAACGGTGTCAACGAAGTAGAATGGCTACGAAGCCGGCATGATGAATTGGCCTTGCTCGATGAGAGAAGGCTCAATGCCATGGAGCACACCCGAGCCTACCGAGGCGAATGGCGGGCGTTTGATAAGAAAGTCAAAGCCGAAACATCAAAGAGGGTGACTTAGTGCTTTGAAAGTAAAGCCCCCTACCGAGAGACAACCCCACAGGAAAATGGGAACCCGTTTGGATCGGCCCTTATGTAGTGCGAAGATGCTTGCTCGGGAGGAGCAATGAAGCTTGCGAGACTTGGATGGCAATCCCTTTGTCCACCCAGTCAACGGTGATAAACTCCGAAGATACTATGTCTAATAATAAAAAAAAAAAAAAAAAAAAAAGAAAAATCTTAGTGCAAAAAGAGTAATACCCGGCTAAATTTGAAAAACCCCAAAAAGGGCGGTCTAGGCAAAAAACGGGGTTGCACGAAAAAAAAAAAATAATAAAAAAAATATATATAAAAAAAAAAAAAAAAAAAAATCTTAGTGCAAAAAGAGTAATACCCGGCTAAATTTGAAAAACCCAAAAAGGGCGGTCTAGGCAAAAAACGGGGTTGCACGGAAAAAAAAAAAAAAGACTTAGTTTTGTTAGTTCACGAGAATGAACTACGAAGACTGAGCCCCTTAGCCTTTCTTGTAAAAGGGGAACGTAGGCGACCATATATGGTTCGGTCTAAACAATAAAAAAGGGCAATAAAGCTTCCATAAAGTGCGTCCTTAGCAATAAATAAAAGGAGTATTTCGGTTTTCATAAACGGGTCCCAAGTAATAAGACATTTGAATTTCCATGAAACATGTCTTGATTAATTTCTAAAATAATATTTCTTGTTCATTACAAGTCAAAAATTTCTTGATGAGTTCAAGCACGGTCTACCTCTTGACTCTGCTAACCTGCTAAAAAGATCTAAAATACAATAAAATGCCTAAATAAACTAATGTGTTTGCAAATGGCAATAAGAGGATCTTGAGAAAAGACTTGTCGGTCGTCATTCGGCGAGTCTTCTTGAGTCTTCTTCCCTTTTCCTCGGCCTCGTCGAGTCTTCTTCCTTTTCTTCTCAATAATGTCGGTATCCCTCATCCCGACCTCTGGTATCCTCGCTTTGGAGCCTCTACCCAACCCCGTGTCGATAAGCGCTCTCTCTATACGAGCACGAGTCCGTATCTCCTCCCTGCGAGACTCGGTCAAATGAGCAACCTCGGACAACCTCTTGTACCGAGCCTCCATGTCACGACCAAGTCACACGATTGGTTATGGCAACTCGCCTTAGCCTCGGTCTCCTCGAGTCCTACTCGAGTCGTGGTCGGCCCAATAAAACTCGGCGTCTATCCTCCAAGATAACTTTGAGTCGCTCCCGTCTCCCTCTCGTACCGGTCCAGTAGACGGTGGTCAAGATGGTACTCTTCTGCTCCTAAAGATAGCCACAGGTGGGAAAGCGGTGTATGTCCAAGCCCTCGAGAAAAAGTGAAGGCTTTGGGTCCCTCATGTCTAGAGACATCACCTCCATGGTCCGGATGTCCTCCCGAGTCACTCAAAGGCTCTGTAAAGCCCCAAACTTGCTGGATACCAAGCGGGGGTATGTAGAAGGATGACCGGCGAGAATCACGGAACCCTCACGGCATAAGACTCTGAAATATCCTCTGGTGCCGCAACCTCCGGTGTGGTATCCACCAACGGATGTCCGAAGTGGATAGCCTAGCCATCATCGGCTCCCGGCTACCACAGTCCTGCTGCCTAGGTGCACCTCTCAGAAATCACCCGAGGGCAGTCGGCAAAGCCCCAGGCAAAGCCCGAGCCTCTCCTGCAGCCACAAAGTCAACACGGCGGACTCCCGGACCTCATGAAATGGTCTCCCAGAGCCATCTGTCGATCCCATGCAAAGTCTCCCCCAAAACCGGTGGGACGATATCCTTCCCGGCCACTGCGAGTCTCGACCATGTCCGAGGAGACCACCGTGACAAATCCCCACGGACTCGGCGGTAAACGAACGAAAAAGACGCAAAGGATAAATGCGTCCATAGCCACCATGGTAGCGGCCATAGCTGGAGATCCAAACACCCGGGATCTCGGAAAGGTCAATCTGTCCGAGGCTACCATCATCTCCTCGGCCTCTCCCGAGAGGAATGCGAGAAAAGATGCAAGCTTTACCGCCACCGGCACGTCTCCGTCGGCGGAATAGATATAGCCTCGGTCTCGGGACCCCCAATCAAGGCTCTGAAGTCTTCGTGCGTTGGGACGATTTCGTTGTAAGAAAAGCGATAAACATGTCTCCGGACGTCCCAGGAACTTTCTTTGCGGCTCTCAGCGAGTCCCAATCGGGCGGGAGATCCCTCAAATGCCATAAAGACTTGATCTTGAAGGAAGAATCAAGCAGCCCCTTGTGATTTTGGAAGTTATGTCTCGCCCAAGATTGAAGACCGGACGAGAAAATGGTCTCTCTTCCCCCTTTGTAGTCTAACGGGCCTCTCCATCGCAAAAGTGATCAAAGGTGGTGTCTTTAGGTCCAAAATATGCCACAGGAGCAGTTGAAACAAGTTTGGGTTGAAAATAAAATGAAATGGCCAAGCTTTGGTTTTATTCAAAAAATGACCGATCCAGACGAGGCGTGAGCCGCACGGCCTCTTTTTGCCCTCGAGGCCATGCCGCACGGCTTCATTTGCACGATGTAAATTGCAAATCTGCGGCAACCAAAGTTGCTGCCCAAGGAGTTTTCACCCCACTTTCTCAACCAAAACTGTACAAAAACATGTCCGAAGCCACCCAAGCGGTTTATATCATTATATATTATTTTGGCCCAGTTTCGGCCCCAATTCCAAGCAAAAAAGTCGCCCCGAGGCTCAGATAATATGCAAATTGAAAAAGCATAAATTAGAAAAGTAAATAAAGCGTAAATACAATGTCTTCGCCCCACCGGCGTCAAAATAAAGCAAAAAATAAACAAGTTGTGCATAAAAAAGTGTTCATTGTTTGTTTTGTTCCAAATCTACTCTAGAGACCCCCTAGGCCTCGGATTCTTCTTCTTCCTCATCCTTTGCTTTCGGCTCATAGACGCTAGGCTCTCTCATCACGTCCTCACAGTCGCTCGCATCGGAAAGAGGGATGTTGTCGTGCTCGTACTCCGCCAGTTTGCTCCAAGATATCGGCATTAGGACCTCGCCCACGAGGCACAGCCTTTGGATGAGTACTCCGGCCGAGGAAGAGGATCTTGCGCCCCCGACATGCCTCCTTTTGCGCGCGGGCTCCTGCACGCTTGTTGGCCTTTAGTAGCGCGGGCCGGCTTCTTGACCAAGGATCGGCACACGTCTTTCCGGCCCACATTCTGACGACCAACTGTCATAGGTGCGAGTGGAACTGAGAAAAGAAAAGAAAATCTCGGAAAATCTCGGAAAAATCTCGAGAGAAATTGCAAAAAACGAGAAAATGCGAAAGCTAAAAGGGAATAAGACCCTAAGAGTATACTCACGGTGCTATCGGGTGGCGGGGTATCTTGGGGCTCCCTCGTGTCGAGACGGGAATCCTCATCCTCCTCGGTACTCCGTGTACGACGTATGAGAGGTGTGCGGGAGGGATAGGCGGGTCGATAGGCTCATCCTCCCCATATCCACGGTGACCGCCGGCTTCGTCGGCTTACGTGGCGTCCTCGGCGGCGCTCCACAAACACGGCGTAGGGGTACCCATGTCAAAATACTCCTCATGACTATACCTCCACAGTACCTCTCAATCTCATCCGCTTTGCCGAGTCCACAGGCTGCGGCATCCGTCTTTGGAGGATCGTGTGGAGTAATGGCGTCAATGGAGGGACATGACCATCTTTGCCTCGAGAAACGGTCCCCAGATATATGATGTCGCAAGTCGGCCCGGTGAGCCACCTCCTGCGCCTTGTCACCTCAATAGCATCTCCCAGCCAAAATCTCAGGATACACCTGCCCCGGGGTAGAAGTCCACTCCATCCGGTCCATCCTTATTGAGCACGAGGCTTCACCATCTTGTAGTCGAAAGTGATCCGGGTCTTCCCCGTGAACCTATCCCTCACATCTCCCCTCCGGCGAACCATCGCGGGGAAAATGGTGATATCACTCTGCTTGGTTCCAAGGAAAGAACCCGATCACCTCGCAAAACCAGGCTGCATGTTCAAAAACATCAAAAAGGTCATTTTCTCATAAGAAGTCTCAAGACGAGAAAAGAGAAAAGAGAAGAGAAAGAGAGGCTACCTCGAGGGCAAATGAGAAGCGAGTCCATAGAAGCTGGCTTTGTTTATTTGTACATGTCCGAGAGAAGTATAACTCGGCCAATCCGGCCTCTCCCCAAGAGACCGTCCCTATCCCATCCACATCAACCAAAGAGTCAAGGAGGCAAGTCATGGCTAGCGTCCCGGAATTAGCAAAGATAGTGGCGGCGACATCAACCACACGAAAGCTCTAACCGGTGGTGGGCGGTCACGTCACTACCCGGCAAAGTCCCGCATGCGGTTACGGGCTGCCACCTCGACATTCCTCGTCTCCATACCCAATCCCTTGGGAATCGGCTCAAATCCAACCAAAGCTCGGAACTCCTCGGGCGTAATGTGGTCTCTCCAAGTCACGGGCCTCCCGGTGAGCTGCGAGCCGATGTCGGCTGTAAAATCGGCGAGTCACGATAAGCTCTCCCGGCTCAGTGGAAACTATGAGTAGAGTCCCACCAAAACTCGAAAGAGCACGAACCGGGCCCTTGCTCTTTGAGGTGATGTGAATCCCCGTGCCGATGGCCTCCACAAACGCGTCCGGACCGGTAGCCCTCACCAACTCTTTAGGGTTCACCCCATTCTTCTCAAAATCCGGCATCCTGCGCAAAGATTCCTGCTATCTCGAGATGGTCCCCTAGACTTGTTCTCCTGTAGACAAGCACATCAAAAAGAAGTGTCGAGTCCTTCATCTCATTTCAAAAGCATGCATATAGTCACAAAAGTGCACATATTTTTCAAAAGAAAAGCATTCATACAAGTCTTTTTAGCATCTTTTGCATCAAAAACGTGACTTTCATCATTTGAAACACGTCATTTTAAGCACGTTGCTTTCCTAAGGCACAAAATCATAATTTTCACAATTCTTTGCACATAAGCATTATTTTTCAAATAAAATGGCATGCATGAATCATTTTCATCTTCCAAAATCATGTTTTCTCATTGAAAATCGGAATTTTGACCTAGTTCTAGCACAAGGCAAGAACTCCGTCTCATATTTAGACAATTCTCATTCTTACTTCATTTGCGAGAAAAAGTGAGTCATTCTCATAATTTTCATCAAATAAATTGCACATGCATATTCTTAGCCTCATAGGTTGTTCATGCATCTCAAAATCATTCAAAAATCCTAAGAAAATCCTAGAAAATTCCTAAGTTCGGGTTAAGCCCTAAATTATTCAAAAATCAAGCAAAATCATCGGATTTGAGCCAAATAAGAACGCTTACCCCAACCGATCGCGGGTTCGTCGATTTGTGCTCCCTCCTTCCCGGATAGAGCTCCGATGGAGGCGTGAGAAAGTCATACCTCCTATCCGTCCGGACAAGCTCCTTCCTCTTCCTTTGAGCGGCCGCGGAGACATTCCTCCTTGCTTGTCTTGGTGCCGGATCCATCTCAAATCAAGGGAAGCAAGGGAATTCAAAGAATTTCGAAATTCTTTCTTCTCTCCTCTCTCTCTCTCTCTCTCGGCTGAATGGGCGGCAACAATGCCCAATAGCCCGTTCAAATCTGTTTTAAATAATCTGTAAAAATCGGGTTTCAGTAGTACGGCTTCTTTTCCTTCCTCTCATGCCGGGCGGCCTCTTTCGCTACGAGCAAAAATTACGATTTTGCCCTTGGACTTTCCACTTGGGCCTCAATCCTCGTTATCCTCTAGCTGAGATAACACCCTCTTCGAAGATATCCCTTATCTCCTAAGCAATCAAGCTCTATTCCCGAGTCACCTCCGATTAATTTCGTTATAACGGGATAACGTTAGGTGACAACCTCCAATTGTCGAGTTCTTCTTAACTTAAGCTACCTCTGTCATGAATAGTGACGTATGCTTAAGTCATTCAAACTTTGGCAACCCATATCTACGATTCGAAAGAGATTGAGACGTATGCTCAAGTCATTGGCAACCCATATCTCGATTCGAAAGAGATTGAGACGTATGCTCAAGTCATTGGCAACCCGTATCTACGATTCGAAAGAGATTGAGACGTATGCTTAAATCATTCTAGCTTTGGCAACCCATATCTACGATTCGAAAGAGATTGAGACGTATGCTCAAGTTTTTCAAACTTTAGCAACCCATATCTACGATTCGAAAGAGATTGAGACGTATGCTCAAGTTCACCAAACTCTAGCTACCTCTATCCACTCGATAGTGACGTAAGCTCTAGTTTCAATTAGGTGACATCCTCCGGTAATTGTCAATTCGGTGACATCCTCCGGTAATTGTCAATCGGGTGACGACCTCCATTAATTGTCAAAATCTCAAGAATCCTAGACATCGTTCCTAACTATCTAGTGATGCTTGAACTACGATCAAGGCTTGATTCCTCAGGGATACGTAGGTAGCCTTTTATAAAAGGTCCGGCCATCCAGGACCACTTCGGTCACCTGTTCCTTCGTCGCTCCTCGGTGATGAAGTAATCCCTCATAGAGACCACCTTGGTCACTTCTAGCATATCCCCGGTAGGATCAATTGCTTGACCTCCTAGGTCATTTTCTATTTTCCCCGACAAGAGACCGGTTTTCTCTTCTCCCTTCCTCGGCGGATCTTATTCCGAACTACGGCTGGCTTGATTCCTCAGGGATACGTAGGTAGCCTTCCAAAGGTTCGGCCGCTCGACCGTCTCGGTCATCTAATCCGTCTCGGCATTCGCCGAGATCGGATCCTTTTCTATCGACAACCCCACTTGCCTTGCAAGTGACGTTGCCGAGGGTTTGTAAGTACCCAAATCGCTCATGCCTTAGGTTAATTTTCGACAATTTCGGTAAGTTTTCCGGTAATTCCCCGGACCTTCCCGGCGTTAGGAAACATTCCGGAACTGTTTTTATTAAATAAGGGCTGAAGAGGATCCTTCCTAATTAAGAAACACGTTTTTCTTAATTAGGAAGGAGGGTTCTAGAATTTGCCACCTTGCATGGTTCTAGAATCTTTGAGTCATTCGGGATAAGCCCGCACGGGCTGCATTAGCTCATTGCTCTTAGCCGCACGGCTTCATTCACCTTATCCAGTTACCTATAAATAGAGGCCTCCTCTACCCATTTCAACACACACAATAGAGGCACAAAATACACAATACACTTATAAACACTCCCAAGACGTGAAGAATATTGGTGCAAGCTCAAGAAGGTGAAGAAGGAAGGCCAGAAGCTACCTCCCTCCTCCTTGAAGACCCAAGACCAACCTCTCCTCCTAGCTCCGTTCGAAGAAGCAAAGGAAGCAATTGGTAACCTCGCACGCCCTAACCTTGCTTTTAATTGATATACTTGCTCATTGCATTCATATATCTTGCTTGGGACTTGGCATTTATTCATAAAGATCACATCTTTATCACCCCCTTTCCCTTTTGCATGCATTAAGACCTCATTTGTCATAAAAATGTAGTCTTTTTCATAAAGGTGCATCCTTTGCACCTAAAACCCCCATTTTCAAATAAAAATGTCATTTTTATGCATCATTTGCACATAAAAATCCAATCTTTTCAATAAAAATGCATCCTTTGCATTCAAAAACCTTTTCCAATGCATCATTTGCATAAAAATCCTATCTTTACGCATCACTTGCATAAAGATCATTTCTTTCAATCAAAAAGCATCATTTGCTAAAACCAAAAATGTCATCTTTTCATTAAAGAGTCATTTTCATCATGCATTTCCCCTTTCCCCCAACCTTGGAACGGACCGGTGTAAAAGATCCTATCTTTACATCGTTCCTTCCATTAAAGGTTCACGATTTCTTTGGAAAGGGATAACCTTGAACCCTATATCTCCGATTATCGCTTAAGAAAGAGTATGAAGCCTCTATACGAGCTCGACCGTCTTAAAGCGTAGGATTGATGGGCTAAGGACCCTCCTTTTCTAAAGAACCTCATCTTTGACCAAAGAGAGTCATTCTCTCGATCACGCAAGTCCCGAGGGTCCCGAGGTTAAAATGCGATGATCACAAGTCATAAGATGAGGACGGGATCATAATCCCAAATACATAAAATTCCAAGGAATCCCGGCGACAACCAACAAATGGTTTTGTACGTCCAGGAAGACAACTTGGGACATTCCCCCCTTTTTCTCAAACACATGCACACAAGAAAGCACGCAAGCAAGCACGATTACTGAAATCTTGGGAGACTTGCTCCGGCAAGGCACTTTGGGTGAACGCCAAACGTTCTTCCCAAGGGGTAACTTAACCTCCGAACCCAAGTAAAAACCTTTTTTTCAAAGTTTTGAGGTAATCAAAATGGCGTGGCGACTCCGTTTTTCAAATAACTCGGATGTCTTCAAACTCGCGTGAATCCACAAAATTTGGGCACACATTCACGGTTTGGCGACTCAGTGGGGAAAGCCCAAAGGAGAAAAGCTTTTATTTTCAAAACAAAAATCGATACTCGGTATATAGGTGGAAACCACTTACCCTTCCTGTACACTCCCTGACGTGGGAGTTGGGATAACCGGTGGTTTAACAATCCCACGTACCAGTATCCCTTTTCGAAAAAAAAAATTTTTTGAAAAATAAAGAAAGCTTTTCCCTTTGAGCGGGTTAGACTCCCGTCGTCGATTTCATTAATCGTGCTTGCTTCCTTTACCTTGCATTGCATCATTTGCATCTTGGAATTTCGTGCATACTTTGAAACGGGAAACAACCGAAAAATCGCAAAGGAGTGGAACTGGAAAATTGATCCATGCGGTCGTACGGCTAATCCTCATAGGATTCGACCATACGACCTCGGTGGCAATTCCACCGGGAAAAATCGGGGTTAATCTGGCAAGTCCTAGCGGCTTGGGGCTACTCGGCTCCACGGCGGCGGGGCTCCCGAGAAAAATTTACGTGTTGCATTCTCCCGTCCCGAAAATCATTCCTTTAAAACACATTTATGAAAATTTCTGTTTTAACTCAAAAAGGAACAATTTTAGGAGACCGCACACTACGCGCACCTTTGATATATCTGTACACTTTGCACGCACGTCCTTTAAACCGGGGTGGTTCCGATTGCGATCACGGACTGGCCTTACGATGCTCCCGGGCGCGCACGGAATCATCCCAACCTCCCATGGCGGCCGGTGTCGACCAATGCACGGTCAGGTGTCACACGTTTCAAAAATCCGTGACTTTTGGTTGGTTTTGGTCTAGTCCGTGTCATATAGCCCGGTTGCATACCCACGTAAAGGTCAAGCCTTAGCTCATAACGGAAGCCAAGATTTTCGCTCAGCGAAATTACGCAGAAATTCCGACAAGGAAAATCGGTGGGATCTTGACTCCGACATTGACTATTGACCTTGACCCGCACGGAATGCGTAAGAGTCAAGACCGAGTCTTTGCCAAAAATCAAAAGATCTTTCGCTCAAGCGAAGCTACGCAAAATTCCGACAAGGAAAAATTGGCAAGATCTTGGCCGGCATTGACTTCGATTCCGACCCACGCACCGTGTATGCAACGAAGTTCAATGTGACACCGTGTCATCCGGCTTTTACCGCCCGACCCATGCCTATTATTCTCTCGGACATTACCGAAAGTCGAAACCGTCATTCGCTCAGCGAAACTCACGCAAAGATCCGTCAAGGCGAGAGAGACGAGACTTTCCCGGTATTGCCTTGACTATAATCCGCATCGCTCGTGCGTTGAAAGGTCCTATGACCCGCTAGACCCGATAGGAGCGTTCTTTACTCTCGGTCGGTGGGATCCGCGTGCCCTATAGGACCCTCGCCGGGTGTCCACCTGGGAGGTCGAAATACGGGTGGAATACGAGGGCTTATAGACGTAGTGACGGAACCCAGCTGATCCGGGATCTAGAGTAGTTGTGAAAAAAAGAAGGGCGCGAACCCCTTTTCCAACCAAATAGATATTAATAAAAGACAACTTTTTTAAGTAAACTTGAAGATTCTAATTTGCATATTGCACAGAGCCTTGACTAAACACCTACCCGAGTCTAAACCTTTCCTATCCCTTTCCCGCGGCGAGAAAGAAGTGGGTGAGAACACCGGGTCGGCAACTTGTTAGTGCGAGAATCCTCGGAGCAGGTTCGCGAGAATCCTCGGTTTTGTCGGCTTTTCGGTGTCAAAATGGCCAACATGGTAATCCACAACGGTAATGACCAAGCGGTTGGAGGGGCTATCCCAGTTCAACCCAAGCCTCACATACGGTATGATGTATGTGATTGTGAAAGGCGCCTAGAGTATGAGTATCAAGAATGGATCAATGAGGACGCTCCTTCAAGGAAGAAGAAGAAGAGAAAGTCCACACGGCGAAGCTTAAGGAAAGATACGAAGCTAGGGACAAGAGCGTAGGAACTTTGGGAGAGCCTTCGGGCAAGTTCGACTACTATGTCGGTTATGCCAAGGAACTGTCAAGGAACCCGTCACCCCAAGCACGATCCCGGCTGATATCCCTATGATCGGTGACCCTCTTGAAGTAGAAAATTAGAGTTTGTTGCCATTGTAAGATTCAACAAAAAGCTAGCGAGATCTAGAAGACGAATACGAGAAAGCCTATAGAGTATTTGGCCAATCGGGGAAGGATCAAAGTCTCTCCCGAAGAAGACTTTATCGGCATCATTCAAGCTTGACCCTCCTATTGGCTATGCTTGACAAGGTGGTGGTATCAAAGATTGGCAAGGAAAAGATGACCTATCGGCGGTGCGTCGACAAAATGAGCCGGACACTTGGTCAATGAGTCCGGTCGCTACGGAAGAGCTAGGCGAAAGATTGCAACAAGTTACTTTAGTTCCCCTCACCATCTTTCCACGGTGCAGGCTGTCAATGATTTCCGGCAAGCTTTTGATCGGTTCGAAGTCTCCAACTTTACGAAGAACGGCGCAAGGCTGCTACTCCCCGGGGCAACGGCAAGAAGGAGTGAGATCCGGTCCAACCCTTGTCAAGTCCCCCTCGAGTCAATAAGTAGCGTAGGGTCCGAGTCGGTAGCGTCTATTCGGTCGAGTCGGGAATCTTTGAATTCCGAGTCCTCGAGAGTCATCAGAAGGCCTCACGCACGAGGATTATGAAAATGTAATCGATGTCATCTTTCCCCTTATTTTGAATGAAATGACAAATCTTTACGATTATCCTCTTATTGCCAACTTAACAAATGATAAATTAACTCAAAACTTAACAACGAGTTAATAATGAATCATTTGAACAAGATGCAAACACACTAAACGAACAATACATTAAAGAAATCTTTAAGCGGGTTTCGAGAAAAAAAGGAAAACCGTGCCCAAGCTGCCGAGCAGGTTTTGATAAGTGTGAACTTGGGTACTATTGAGGAACCTAAAGAGACACAGTTGGAAGCTTCTTCCGGGGGTTGAAAGGGACGAGATTGATCGGCTGCTTTCGGAGAATACGTCGGCGTGTTTGCATGGTCATACAAGGATATGCGGGGCTAGGCGGTTCGATAGTAGAGCACAGAATCCCTCTAGCACCGGATGCTAAGCCGGTAAAGCGAGCGAGAAAGATCAAGCGGAATGGTCTCTACAGGTCAAGGAAGAAATTGAGAAGCTCTTTGCGGGTAGGGTTCATCGAGTCATTGAATACCCGACATGGTTGTCCAACATCGTGGCCGTAACCAAGGCCGATGGGAAGGTGCTTGTTCTTTGTGTGGATTTCCGAGATACGAACAAGGCCGGCCCCAAAGACGACTACCCTACGCAAACATAGACATCTGGTGGACTCCACTTTGCCAACTACGAAGTCAAATCCTTCGTTGATGGTTTTGCGAGCTACAACCGGATCAAGATGGCCGAGGAAGACCAAGAAAAGACGGCCTTCACCACACCATGGGGAACCTCTTTGTTATACGGTAATGCCATTCGGGCTCAAGAATGCGGGGCTACTTACGAAGGGCGGCGGCAGCGCTTTTTCATGACATGATCCACAAGGAGATTGAGGTCTACGTAGATGATATGATAATCCACTCCAAAGGAGAGGGTGGGCGGCACTTTGTTGACCTACGAAAATTCTTTGAGAGGTTGAGACGGCATTCCATGAGACTAAACCACACGAAATGCACCTTCGGAGTGACAAGGGGAAAAGTGCTTGGGTATATGGTCACGGAAGCGAGGTATAGAAGTTGACCCCAGAAAGATCAAAGCCATCATGGATATGAGGCCACCTCAAACCCAGGACGAAGTCAAGAGCTTCATGGGTAAATTGCGGTACATCGGCCGTTTCGTCAATCGGTTGACCACTATGTGCGAGCCCATCTTCAAGCTCATGAAGAAGAATGTGGACACGAATGGACCGAAGAATGCCAAGATGCCTTTGACCGAGATCAAGGCATACTTAGTACATCCCCGGTACTATGCCCCCACATAGACGAAGCCTCTTACGCTCTATCTCCTTTATCCAGAACACGGCGAGTTGGAGCTATGCTTGGCCCGGGAGAAGAAAGACTCTCGGGTAGAAAACGCCATTTACTTTGTCGGCCGGAAGCTACGGGGAGTGAGCTCAATTACTCGGCATGTGAAAAGACACATGCGGGGCCAGTGCAGGTAGTCGGCAAGTTGAAGCATTATATGCGAAGCCCGCCTGTGAATTTGGTCTCGAAAATGGACCCCATCAAGTACATCTTTGACAAGCCTTCCCTCTCGATGCGTTTAGCGAAGTGGTCCTTCTTCTTGGCGAGAATACGACATCAACTATGTGACCGAGAAAGGCCATCGAGGGTCAAGCATTGTCGAGATCACTGGCGAACTTCCCCGATAATGAAGACGAGAGGGCACGAACCCCAATTCCCGAGATGAAGGGATCTTTGCGGTTGAGCACGAGAATAGATGGCAATTGTTCTTTGACGGAGCCGCTAACAAAAGAGGAAATGGTGTAGGAATGCTATTGGTCGATCCGAAAGATGAGCATACCCCATAGCCCTCAAGTTGAACTTTCTGCCACGAACAATGTCGCCAGAGTATGAAGCTTTGCATTCTTTGGTTTGGAGAGGCGCCTTAGAAAAGAAATGTCAAGGAGCTCGAAGTTTACGGAGACTCGGCCACGATCATCAACCAAGTCTCCAACAAGTGGAAGGCTGTGGACCCTAATGCACAACGGTATCATGCCCGTATGGAGGAGTTGGTGGACGGTTCGGAGAAGTGACTTTCCACTACTTGCCGAGGGAAAAGAACAGTTCGCGAGATGCCCTAGCTACTCTAGCCTCATTGGTAGAGATCCCCGAGGAAAAGCCATAAAGCCCTTGAGTGGGTAGAAGAGAAGCCCCGGCCTATACATTTGTGAAGTGGACACAGGACCCGAGCCTATAAAGGAACCTTGGTACAATCAGTTACCAATTCCTCAAAGACGGAGAGTCGGCTTTCGAGAGACGAAGAAGGTAGACCAAAGAAGGAGTCGAGCCAAAAGCTTGCGAGCCACGAAAGGTTGGCCTCCCATTATGTCATCCTAGGAGGCAGCACATGTACAGAAGCGGTATCAAGGACCGCTCCTCTTATGTGTCACTCAAGAAAGAGCCGAGAGAGTTGATGGCCGAAGTCCACAATGGTCCTTGCGGTCCTCACATGAATGCCGAGCCACGATGCAAGTGATCCTCGAGAATGGGTTACTCTTTGGATCTCCATGGAGGCAGGCTGCGTCCGGCACGTCCGAACTGCGACAAGTGCCGGCGGTTTGCCAACCTCAACCATCTCCCACCTCATGACACATGCTTGCATGACGACTCCTTGGCCGTTTGCAACTTGGGGCATTGACGTGATAGGGAAAATAGCCCCGACGGAAGCAATGGGCACGAGTTCGTGTTGGTAGCCATCGACTACTTCACCCAGTGGGTAGAGGCCAAGTCCTGAGGTCCTCACTTCCGGAAAAGTGGCCCGGTTCATCAAAGAAAACATAATGTGCGAGATATGGGGTGCCCAGCGAGATCATTTACGATAATGGGTCACACTTCGAAGGAAGGCTGCGATAGGCTATTTGTCGAGTCGAGTTACTCGCCACAAGTCGTCCCCGTACGGACCTCGAGACCAATGGAGGCTGTGGAAGGCTGCTAATAAGACACTCGAGCGGATCATCAGGAAGATGGCCACCCGTGGTCGTGATTGGCCCGAAAAGCTGCACCTAGCACTGCGGGGCTACGAACGTCTGTCGGAAACGACCACGGGAGAAACTCCTTTTGCCCTAACTTACGGGATGGAAGCGGTGTTACCGGTGGAGTTGGAAATCCCGTCATTAAGGGTCCTCTGGAAAACGGTGTCAACGAAGTAGAATGGCTACGAAGCCGGCATGATGAATTGGCCTTGCTCGATGAGAGAAGGCTCGAAAGCCATGGAGCACACCGAGCCTACCGGGCGAATGGCCGGAGCGTTTGATAAGAAAGTCAAAGCCGAAACATCAAAGAGGGTGACTTAGTGCTTTGAAAGTAAAGCCCCCTACCGAGAGACAACCCCACAGGAAAATGGGAACCCGTTTGGATCGGCCCTTATGTAGTGCGAAGATGCGTCGGGAGGAGCAATGAAGCTTGCGAGACTTGGACGGCAATCCCTTTGTCCACCCGGTCAGCGGTGATAAACTCAGAAGATACTATGTCTAATAATAAAAAAAAAAAAAAAGAAAAAAAAAAAGAAAAATCTTAGTGCAAAAAGAGTAATACCCGGCTAATTGAAAAACCCCAAAAGGGCGGTCTAGGCAAAAAACGGGGTTGCACGAAAAAAAAAAAAAAAAAAGACTTAGTTTTGTTAGTTCACGGAATGAACTACGAAGACTGAGCCCCTTAGCCTTTCTTGTAAAAGGGAACGTAGGCGGCCATATATGGTTCGGTCTAAACAATAAAAAAGGGCAATAAAGCTTCCATAAAGTGCGTCCTTAGCAATAAATAAAAGGGTATTTCAGTTTTTCATAAAACGGGTCCCAAGTAATAAGACATTTGAATTTCCATGAAACATGTCTTGATTAATTTCTAAAATAATATTTCTTGTTCATTACAAGTCAAAAATTTCTTGATGAGTTCAAGCACGGTCTACCTCTTGACTCTGCTAACACCTTTAAAAGATCTAAAATACAATAAAATGCCTAAATAAACTAATGTGTTTGCAAATGGCAATAAGAGGATCTTGAGAAAAGACTTGTCGGTCGTCATTCGGCGAGTCTTCTTCGGTCTTCTTCCCTTTTCCTCGGCCTCGTCGAGTCTTCTTCCTTTTCTTCTCAATAATGTCGGTATCCCTCATCCCGACCTGCGGTATCCTCGCTGGAGCCTCTACCAACCCCGTGTCAATAAGCGCTCTCTCTATACGAGCACGAGTCCGTATCTCCTCCCTGCTGAGACTCGGTCAAATGAGCAACCTCGGACAACCTCTTGTACAGAGCCTCCATGTCCACGACCAAGTCACACGATTGGTTATGGCACTCGCCTTAGCCTCGGTCTCCCTCGAGTCCTACTCGAGTCGTGGTCGGCTCCAATAAAACTCGGCGTCTATCCTCCAAGATAACTGAGTCGCTCCCGTCTCCCTCTCGTACCGGTCCAAGTAGACGGTGGTCAAGATGGTGCTCTTCTGCTCCTAAAGATAGCCACAGGTGGGAAAGCGGTGTATGTCCAAGCCCTCGAGAAAAAAGTGAAGGCGGTGGGTCCCTCATGTCTAGAGACATCACCTCCATGGTCCGGATGTCCTCCCGAGTCACTCAAAGGCTCTGTAAAGCCCCAAGCTTGCTGGATACCAAGCGGGGTATGTAGAAGGATGACCGGCGAGAATCACGGAACCCTCGCGGCATAAGACTCTGAAATATCCTCACAGTGCGCAACCTCCGGTGTGGTATCCACCAACGGATGTCAGAAGTGGATAGCCTAGCCATCATCGGCTCGGCTACCACTGGTCTGCTGCCTAGGTGCACCTCTCAGAAATCACCCAAGGGCAGCGAGTCGGCAAAGCCCCAGGCAAAGCCCAGAGCCTCTCCTGCGGCCACAAAGTCAACACGGCGGACTCCCGGACCTCATGAAATGGTCTCCCAGAGCCATCTGTCGATCCCATGCAAAGTCTCCCCCAAAACCGGTGGGACGATATCCTTCCCAGCCACTGCAGTCTCGACCATGTCCGAGGAGACCACCGTGACAAATCCCCACGGACTCGGCGGTAAACGAACGAGAAAAGACGCAAAGGATAAATGCGTCCATAGCCACCATGGTAGCGGCCATAGGCGGAGATCCAAACACTGCCGGGATCTCGGAAAGGTCAATCTGTCCGAGGCTACCATCATCTCCTCGGCCTCTCCCGGAGGAATCTCGCGAGAAAAGATGCAAGCTTTACCGCCGCGGCACGTCTCCGTCAGCGGAATAGATATAGCCTCGGTCTCGGGACCCCCAATCAAGGCTCACGAAGTCTTCGTGCGTTGGGACGATTTCGTTGTAAGAAAGCGATAAACATGTCTCCGGACGTCCCGAGAACTTTCTTTGCGGCTCTCAACGAGTCCCAATCGGGCGGGAGATCCCTCAAATGCCATAAAGACTTGATCTTGAAGGAAGAATCAAGCAGCCCCTTGTGATTTTGGAAGTTATGTCTCGCCCAAGATTGAAGACCGGACGAGAAAATGGTCTCTCTTCCCCCTTTGTAGTCTAACGGGCCTCTCCATCGCAAAAGTGATCAAAGGTGGTGTCTTTAGGTCCAAAATATGCCACAGGAGCAGTTGAAACAAGTTTGGGTTGAAAATAAAATGAAATGGCCAAGCTTTGGTTTTATTCAAAAAATGACCGATCCGAGACAGGCGTGAGCCGCACGGCCTCTTTTGCCCTCGAGGCCATGCCGCACGGCTTCATTTGCACGATGTAAATTGCAAATCTGCGGCAACCAAAGTTGCTGCCCAAGGAGTTTTCACCCCACTTTCTCAGCAAAACACGTACAAAAACATGTCCGAGAAGCCACCCAAGCAGTTTTATATCATTATATATTATTTTGGCCCGGTTTCGGCCCCAATTCCAAGCAAAAAAGTCGCCCAGAGGCTCGGATAATATGCAAATTGAAAAAGCATAAATTAGAAAAGTAAATAAAGCGTAAATACAATGTCTTCGCCCCACAGGCGTCAAAATAAAGCAAAAATAAACAAGTTGTGCATAAAAAAGTGTTCATTGTTTGTTTTGTTCCAAATCTACTCTAGAGACCCCCTAGGCCTCGAGATTCTTCTTCTTCCTCATCCTTTGCTCGGCTCATAGACGCTAGGCTCTCTCATCACGTCCTCACAGTCGCTCGCATCGGAAAGAGGGATGTTGTCGTGCTCGTACTCCGCCCGGTGCTCCAAGATATCAGCATTAGGACCTCGCCCACGAGGCTGGCCTTTGGATGAGTACTCCGAAGCCGAGGAAGAGGATCTTTGCGCCCCGACATGCCTCCTTTTGCGCACGGGCTCCTGCACGCTTGTTGGCTTTTAGTAGCGCGAGCCGGCTTCTTGACCAAGGATCGGCACACGTCTTTCCGGCCCACATTGCACGACCAACTGTCATAGGTGCGAGTGGAACTGAGAAAAGAAAAGAAAATCTCGAGAAAATCTCGAGAAAAATCTCGGAGAAATTGCAAAAAACGAGAAAATGCTGAAAGCTAAAAAGGGAATAAGACCACTAAGAGTATACTCACGGTGCTATCGGGTGGCGGGGTATCTTGGGGCTCCCTCGTGTCGAGGACGGGAATCCTCATCCTCCTCGGTACTCAGGTGTACGACGTATGAGAGGTGTGCGGGAGGGATAGGCGGGTCGATAGGCTCATCCTCCCCGTATCCACAGTGACCGCCGGCTTCGTCGGCTTACGTGGCGTCCTCGGGCGGCTCCACAAACACGGCGTAGGGGTACCCATGTCAAAATACTCCTCCGCGGCTATACCTCCACAGTACCTCTCAATCTCATCCACTTTGCCCGGTCCACAGGCTGCGGCATCCGTCTTGGAGGATCGTGTGGAGTAATGGCGTCAATGGAGGGACATGACCATCTTTGCCTCGAAACGGTCCCCGAGATATATGATGTCGCAAGTCGGCCCGGTGAGCCACCTCCTGCCTTGTCACCTCAATAGCATCTCCCGGCCAAAATCTCAGGATACACCCCGGGGGTAGAAGTCCACTCCATCCGGTCCATCCTTATTGAGCACGAGGCTTCACCATCTTGTAGTCGAAAGTGATCCGGGTCTTCCCAGTGAACCTATCCCTCACATCTCCCCTCCGGCGAACCATCGCGGGGAAAATGGTGATATCACTCTGCTGGTTCCAAGGAAAGAACCCGATCACCTCGCAAAACCGGGCTGCATGTTCAAAAACATCAAAAAGGTCATTTTCTCATAAGAAGTCTCAAGACGAGAAAGAGAAAAGAGAAGAGAAGAGAGGCTACCTCGAGGGCAAATGAGAAAGCGATCCATAGAAGCGGCTTTGTTTATTTGTACATGTCCGAGAGAAGTATAACTCGGCCAATCCGGCCTCTCCCCAAGAGACCGTCCCTATCCCATCCACATCAACCAAAGAGTCAAGGAGGCAAGTCATGGCTAGCGTCCCGAGAATTAGCAAAGATAGTGGCGCGACGGCATCAACCACCACAGCTCTAACCGGTGGTGGGCGATCACGTCACTACCGGCAAAGTCCCGCATGCGGTTACGGGCGCCACCTCGACATTCCTCGTCTCCATACCCAATCCCTTGGGAATCGGCTCAAATCCAACCAAAGCTCGGAACTCCTCGGGCTGTAATGTGGTCTCTCCAAGTCACGGGCCTCCCGGTGAGCTGCGAGCCGATGTCATTGTAAAATCGGCGAGTCACGGTAAGCTCTCCCCGGCTCGGAGTGGAAACTATGAGTAGAGTCCCACCAAAACTCGAAAGAGCACGAACCAGGCCCTTGCTCTTTGAGGTGATGTGAATCCCGTGCCGATGGCCTCCACAAACGCGTCCGGGCCAGAGTAGCCCTCACCAACTCTTTAGGGTTCACCCCATTCTTCTCAAAATCCGGCATCCTCTGCCCAGATTCATTGCTATCTCGAGATGGTCCCCTAGACTTGTTCTCCTGTAGACAAGCACATCAAAAAGAAGTGTCGAGTCCTTCATCTCATTTCAAAAGCATGCATATAGTCACAAAAGTGCACATATTTTTCAAAAGAAAAGCATTCATACAAGTCTTTTTAGCATCTTTTGCATCAAAAACGTGACTTTCATCATTTGAAACACGTCATTTTAAGCACGTTGCTTTCCTAAGGCACAAAATCATAATTTTCACAATTCTTTGCACATAAGCATTATTTTTCAAATAAAATGGCATGCATGAATCATTTTCATCTTCCAAAATCATGTTTTCTCATTGAAAATCAGAATTTTGACCTAGTTCTAGCACAAGGCAAGAACTCCGTCTCATATTTAGACAATTCTCATTCTTACTTCATTTGCGAGAAAAAAGTGAGTCATTCTCATAATTTTCATCAAATAAATTGCACATGCATATTCTTAGCCTCATAGGTTGTTCATGCATCTCAAAATCATTCAAAAATCCTAAGAAAATCCTAGAAAATTCCTAAGTTCGGGTTAAGCCCTAAATTATTCAAAAATCAAGCAAAATCATCGGATTTGAGCCAAATAAGAACGCTTACCCCAACCGATCGCGGGTTCGTCGATTTGTGCTCCCTCCTTCCCGGATAGAGCTCCGATGGAGGCGTGAGAAAGTCATACCTCCTATCCGTCTGGACAAGCTCCTTCCTCTTCCTTTGAGCGGCCGCGGAGACATTCCTCCTTGCTTGTCTTGGTGCCGGATCCATCTCAAATCAAGGGAAGCAAGGGAATTCAAAGAATTTCGAAATTCTTTCTTCTCTCCTCTCTCTCTCTCTCGGCTGAATGGGCGGCAACAATGCCCAATAGCCCGTTCAAATCTGTTTTAAATAATCTGTAAAAATCAGGTTTCAGTAGTACGGCTTCTTTTTCCTTCCTCTCATGCCGGGCGGCCTCTTTCGCTACGAGCAAAAATTACGATTTTGCCCTTGGACTTTCCACTTGGGCCTCCAATCCTCGTTATCCTCTAAGCGAGATAACACCCTCTTGAAGATATCCCTTATCTCCTAAGCAATCAAGCTCTATTCCCAGTCACCTCCGTTAATTTCGTTATAACGGGATAACGTTAGGTGACAACCTCCAAATTGTCGAGTTCTTCTTAACTTAAGCTACCTCTGTCATGAATAGTGACGTATGCTTAAGTCATTCAAACTTTGGCAACCCATATCTACGATTCGAAAGAGATTGAGACGTATGCTCAAGTCATTGGCAACCCGTATCTACGATTCGAAAGAGATTGAGACGTATGCTCAAGTCATTGGCAACCCATATCTACGATTCGAAAGAGATTGAGACGTATGCTTAAATCATTCTAGCTTTGGCAACCCATATCTACGATTCGAAAGAGATTGAGACGTATGCTCAAGTTTTTCAAACTTTAGCAACCCATATCTACGATTCGAAAGAGATTGAGACGTATGCTCAAGTTCACCAAACTCTAGCTACCTCTATCCACTCGATAGTGACGTAAGCTCTAGTTTCAATTAGGTGACATCCTCCGGTAATTGTCAATCGGGTGACATCCTCCGGTAATTGTCAATCGGGTGACGGCCTCCATTAATTGTCAAAATCTCAAGAATCCTAGACATCGTTCCTAACTATCTAGTGATGCTTGAACTACGATCAAGGCTTGATTCCTCAGGGATACGTAGGTAGCCTTTTATAAAAGGTCCGGCCATCCGACCACTTCGGTCACCCTGTTCCTTCGTCGCTCCTCGGTGATGAAGTAATCCCTCATAGAGACCACCTTGGTCACTTCTAGCATATCCCAGTAGGATCAATTGCTTGACCTCCTAGGTCATTTTCTATTTTCCCCGACAAGAGACCGGTTTTCTCTTCTCCCTTCCTCGGCGGATCTTATTCCGAACTACGGCTGGCTTGATTCCTCAGGGATACGTAGGTAGCCTTCCAAAAGGTTCGGCCACTCGGCCGTCTCGGTCATCTAATCCGTCTCGGCATTCGCCGAGATCGGATCCTTTTCTATCGACAACCCCACTTGCCTTGCAAGTGACGTTGCCGAGGGCTTCTGTAAGTACCCAAATCGGCTCATGCCTTAGGTTAATTTTCCCGACAATTTCGGTAAGTTTTCCGGTAATTCCCCGGACCTTCCCGGCGTTAGGAAACATTCCGGAACTGTTTTTATTAAATAAGGGCTGAAGAGGATCCTTCCTAATTAAGAAACACGTTTTTCTTAATTAGGAAGGAGGGTTCTAGAATTTGCCACCTTGCATGGTTCTAGAATCTTTGAGTCATTCGGGATAAGCCCGCACGGCTGCATTAGCTCATTGCTCTTAGCCGCACGGCTTCATTCACCTTATCCAGATTACCTATAAATAGAGGCCTCCTCTACCCATTTCAACACACACAATAGAGGCACAAAATACACAATACACTTATAAACACTCCCAAGACGTGAAGAATATTGGTGCAAGCTCAAGAAGGTGAAGAAGGAAGGCCAAGAAGCTACCTCCCTCCTCCTTGAAGACCCAAGACCAACCTCTCCTCCTAGCTCCGTTCGAAGAAGCAAAGGAAGCAATTGGTAACCTCGCACGCCCTAACCTTGCTTTTAATTGATATACTTGCTCATTGCATTCATATATCTTGCTTGGGACTTGGCATTTATTCATAAAGATCACATCTTTATCACCCCTTTCCCTTTTGCATGCATTAAGACCTCATTTGTCATAAAAATGTAGTCTTTTTCATAAAGGTGCATCCTTTGCACCTAAAACCCCCATTTTCAAATAAAAATGTCATTTTTATGCATCATTTGCACATAAAAATCCAATCTTTTCAATAAAAATGCATCCTTTGCATTCAAAAACCTTTTCCAATGCATCATTTGCATAAAAATCCTATCTTTACGCATCACTTGCATAAAGATCATTTCTTTCAATCAAAAAGCATCATTTGCTAAAACCAAAAATGTCATCTTTTCATTAAAGAGTCATTTTTCATCATGCATTTCCCCTTTCCCCCAACCTTGGAACGGACCGGTGTAAAAGATCCTATCTTTACATCGTTCCTTCCATTAAAGGTTCACGATTTCTTTGGAAAGGGATAACCTTGAACCCTATATCTCCGATTATCGCTTAAGAAAGAGTATGAAGCCTCTATACGAGCTCGACCATCTTAAAGCGTAGGATTGATGGGCTAAGGACCCTCCTTTTCTAAAGAACCTCATCTTTGACCAAAAGAGAGTCATTCTCTCGATCACGCAAGTCCCGAGGGTCCCGAGGTTAAAATGCGATGATCACAAGTCATAAGATGAGGACGGGATCATAATCCCAAATACATAAAATTCCAAGGAATCCCGAGCGACAACCAACAAATGGTTTGTACGTCCGGAAGACAACTTGGGACATTCCCCCCTTTTTCTCAAACACATGCACACAAGAAAGCACGCAAGCAAGCACGATTACTGAAATCTTGGGAGACTTGCTCCGGCAAGGCACTTTGGGTGAACGCCAAACGTTCTTCCCAAGGGGTAACTTAACCTCCGAACCCAAGTAAAAACCTTTTTTTCAAAGTTTTGAGGTAATCAAAATGGCGTGGCGACTTCATTTTTCAAATAACTCGGATGTCTTCAAACTCGCGTGAATCCACAAAATTTGGGCACACATTCACAATCCCGAATAAGGTCATATCAGACAACGGCTCACACTTCGAAGGGGAATGCGACAGACTGCTAGCTGAATTCAAGATCACACGCCACAAGTCTTCTCCCTACCGGCCACAAACAAATGGCGCCGTAGAAGCAGCAAACAAGACTCTCGAACGGATCATCCGAAAAATGACCACCCGAGGACGAGATTGGCCCGAGAAGCTGCACCTTGCACTTTGGGGCTACCGAACATCAGTCAGAACAGCCACGGGAGAAACCCCATCCGCCCTGACATACGGGATGGAAGCAGTCCTTCCCATTGAATTGGAAATTCCCTCACTCCGAGTGTTGCTGGAAAATGACGTCAACGAAGCCGACACGACGAATTGGCTCTGCTAGACGAGCAACGACTAAAGGCCATAGAATACGTCCGAGCCTACCAAAGTAGGATGGCTAGAGCTTTCGACAAGAAAGTCAAGTCCCGAGACATCAGGGAAGGCGACCTGATACTCAAAGAAAAGCCTCCCACTCGAACCAACCCACTGGGAAAATGGGAACCAACATGGATTGGCCCTTTCGTGGTTCAAAAGATCTTCTCCGGAGGTGCCATGAAGCTGACAGACCTAGACGGCAATCCCTTCGTGAATCCAGTTAACGGAAGCAAACTTCGCAGATACTTCGCCTAAAGAAGAACAACTGTGCATCTCTTGGCACTCCATGTAGTGTCGAACTACGCATACCTGAGCCCTCTAGTCCGGGGAAACGTAGGCAACCTTAATTGGTCCGGTCTAAAAACACACAAAAAAAGTCAAAAGTTTGAATGTCAATCAAGACCTCCATCAAACTACACACTTTCCAAGAGCATGCCCCCACCATCACCTTGACCAAGTCAAAAAACGGCGGCAACATCAAAGGACATCAAAAGGTCACTCAGCATCAAACGACTGACCCACGTCTGCTTCCAAGCCAGGGGCTTGTCTTCGCCCTCACGCGCTTCGAAAAAAAAAGAGCTTGAGCAAGGGCTCACAAAAAAAAAAATTAAAAAAAAGCTCAAGAAGAAGCTACAAAAATAAAAAGAGAAGCTCAAGCAGAAGCTACAAAAAAAGGAGGTCAAGAGCCCGATGCCAACAAGAGGCAAGGAAGCCACGGAAAAGACCATCAAAACGACTTGTCAGGGGATCATTCAACCTCTCAGCCAAACACAGAGCCCGAGCAAAAGGGATTGTCGTCAAGGCCCAGGCTGCTTCAGTCCGCAAATGCAACAGAAAAGTCCAAGGATGGACACCGCCAAGGTGCACAAAAGAAACAAAAGCGAACAAGAGATCTTGCGTCTCGACAAAGCTTTAAAAGTAAATCACAAATCCCTAACGATTACAACATTTCTTGATGAGTTCAAGCACGGTCTACTCTCAAGTTCACAACATGCTAAAAGACAGCTTAATACATTTAACAAATAATGTGTTTACAATGCAATGAATGGATACCTAGGAGGTCATTCCGCGCCATCTGCGCTTGTCCCCTCGCAATTCTTCCCTTTCTTCCCTCGTCCCCGGCGAGTCTTCTTTCGCTCCACGCGAGCCAACTCTGCGTCTCTCAGTCCGAGATCAGGGGTCCTCCCAGTAGAGTCAAACAATCCAGCAGCTCTCAAGGCTTCATTCGCCCATGCTTCGGCTCGGATCTCCTCCCTGCGAGTCTGCAAAAGAGGACCTCTCTCCGTCAGTCGGTCAACTCTAGTCTCGTAGTCAAACAAAGTGTCTCCCGTCACATCCCGAGGGTCAGACCAGGCTTCGGCACTCCTAAGGCAATAGCTACCACGGCAGTCGGGCCCCAGAATCGCTCCACGCCTGCTCTCCAAAGCCACTTGGGACTGCCCAACGTGCTGCTCATACCAGGCCAGGTACTGAGTCGTCAATACGACACTCTCCGACGTCTAAGGAGCACCACAGGAGGGAAAGCAGAATACTTCCATACCCTCAGAAAATACAAAAGAGCACCTGGATCTGCCATACAAAGAGGAGCTACCTCCGCAGTAGCAAGGTCATCCCAGCCCAACAAAGGCTCCTGCTTCATCCCAAACTGCCGGGAAACAAGCGACGGAATGTAGAAGGAGGACCAAGACAAACCTGGAACTCTGACAACATAGGACCCTTCCTGAAAGGCCCTCCTAGTCTTAATCCCCCAGTGCGGAACCCACCAACAGATCTGATGCGTACCGAGCCGTGCCATCCATCTCTCCCAGGCGGATTGATCCATATCCAACACAAGAGGTCGCCAAGCAAATGACCACGGGCTAAACGACGTCGGAGCCTCGGGCATGGCCTGAAGTCTCTCTCGCAGCCACAAGGTGAGCAAAGCGGGGCTTCCCCCTCTCATGAACCGATCCCCAGTCGCCAGACGGTCAATACCATGAAGAGTCTCCCCCAGCACCAACGGGACAATATCCTCTCCAGCTCTGCAGTGCCCAACCACATCTAGCAAAGCGTCATCGCAAACCCCAAGGGAGCTGACCATGAAAAGCGTCGCTATCACGCACAAGGCAAACGCATCCCACGAGACATCACTCTCATCATCAATCATGAACCGCTCCGGCAGCGCAGAAATATCAATATGACCCGAATCAAGGATCATGCCCAGTACTTCCCCCAGCGAAGTCCGAAGAAAGCCTGCAAGCTTCACGCTCACAGCGGCACCGCCAATCAAAGGAAGCGAGATGGTCTCCACCTCCGGTCCTCCAATCAAAGCCCGAAAATCCTCAAAGGTGGGCACTATCTCATTGTAGGAGAAGCAATACACATGCCTCCTAACATCCCAGAACTTTGCGGCAGCCCGCAACAACTCCCAATCAGGAACCAACTCCTTAAGGGACCAAACCGAGCAAAGTCAAAACCTTACCTCGAAAGCCCGCCTCTGATGCCCCATACGGCGTCGCATCCACATTTTCAGTCGCTCAAGGAAGTCTGCTTGCCGCTCCTGCGAAAGCCTTGGCAAAATTCGTGGAACGTACGAAGAATCCATGGCAAAAATGGAGGTTCCTAGAGAAAATGGGGAAGAAAGCTCGAAAATAGCTGCAAATGGGGAGTGGGGAAAGTCCAGACATCCGGAAAGCATTTATCCCTTCCCAAAAGCAAAGGTGATCCGTACGGACCTCTTTGCACCCTAGGTTGGTCCGTACGAACCTTGTTGCATCATGGCCCCACTTTCCCAGCAAACAGGCCAACAACCACTGTTCCCAGCAGGACCTTGCTCCAAATTGCCGAAACCCTGGCCAAAGCCATTTCCGGCAAACACACGCTACCCACAAACACACTCTCAGCTCACGTGGCATGCCCAAATAAAAAAAAATATAATAGCAACAATTCCTAGGACAATTCCCGAGAATTACAAAGCCACATTACATCTTAGAATAAAATACTTTGCGATACAAATGCGAATGTTTTATTATAGGTACATATAATGTCTGTTGCTAAAAAAAAAAAAGAAGATATGGAAAGAGGGAAAGCAAATGAACCCTAGTCCGACTCTTCATCATCATCATCATCATCAACGTCCTCAAGCGAGAAGTCGGGCATCCCGGTAAACTCGCCAGTCACACCCTCGTCGTCAGAATACTGAACCCCCTCCTGGGGTGGGTACTCAAAGTACTCAGAAGGATCAAATCCGGCGAAGGGATCAAAGAAGGAAGGCTCTGACGAACCCTCACCCTGTGCATCCGGTGGAGGAAAGAACTGATAAAGGGTCTGCAACCTCTGAGCTCCCGAGGACGTCCCGGCATCCATGCTATGCCGCCCCCGCGAAGGTCCCTCCTGCTGTTGCTCCGGCTCGGTCCTCGGCGGAGGAGCATCCATAGAATGCCTCGAAGTCATCGGCTCGTACGCCGGCACACGTCGCGAAGATCGGCAAGACAGCTTCGACGCCATCTTCTTTGCGAAGGACCGCATCGCCACATAACGGCGGGTCAGCGTGTCATAGGCTCTCCCAGAGACCTGCACAAGCAAACAGCCAAAGAAATGCTCAGCTAAAGAGATACAAGCATAAAAACAAAAAAGAGAAAAATACAGAAAAGATGCCAAGATGAAAAGGAGTAAGCACACTCATCGGCGTATCAGGATCCACCCTAGAGGCGCAGAGCCTCGCTCGGTGGATGGGCATACACACCTCCTCCTCGATGAATCCCCGCGGACATATGTGAAATCCGCCCAGCACCGAACCTCCGGGACTCGCGGCGGGCCTCCTCCTCTCCTCGCCAACACCTGTGGCGTCCTCAACTTCCTCCTCACGAAGGACCCATACTCCACTCCTACCAGAACAAACTCATCGGCACTCACCCGCCCAAATACCTCTCAAACTCCAGCACATCCATATCCCGGGAATCCATCATTCCAAAAGGCGGATCCCTCGGAGCTAGGCGAAGCATACCCGGGCCATGCTGCCAAAAGACCCTCTCTCCCAAGTACAAGACGTCGCAGATCAGGCCCCACAGCATCTTCCTCTGCGCCGTCACCACAGGAGCACCCTCGAACTCATCAGCCTCATACCGAGCCCAGGGGTACAAAGCAAACCCCTCCGGGCTATCTCTCCCCAGATGCTCCTGCACATCCCCGTAGGCGATGGTGAGCTTCCCCCTGCTGGTCCTCCTCATCCTCGCCGGACGGGCCCAGCCTAACATAGCAGGATAGGCCGCTATGGCCCCAGGATCTCTATCCCACGGGAAGCACTGGAAGATCTCGTAGAACCACACCTGTGACAAAAACAGAAAATGCTCAGTGCAAAAGAAAACGGAGAAATGACAAGTTGCTAAATCAAAAACAGCAATAAACTCATACCTCCAAAGGCCAAATTACTTCTTTGCCCTTATAATCTTTGCCCCTGGCTGTCCAAAGGCCTGTTTCAGCAGATTCAATGCAGTTTGGTCCTTAACCCATCAACACAAGCACCGGCCGTCATCGTAAGCCCGGACTTCGCCCACTAAACGGCAACGCAAGCACCGGCCGTCATCGTAAGCCCGGACTTCGCCCACTAAACGGCAACTCAAGCACCGGCCGTCATCGTAAGCCCGGACTTCGCCCACTCAATGACAACGCAAGCACCGGCCATCATCGTAAGCCCGAACTTCGCCCGCTCAACGGCAACGCAAGCACCGGCCGTCATCGTAAGCCCGGACTTCGCCCACTCAACGGCAACGCAAGCACCGGTCGTCATCGTAATCCCGAACTTCGCCCACTCAACGACAACGCAAGCACCGACCGTCATTATAAGCCCGGACTTTGCCCACTCAATGGCAACGCAAGCACCGGCCGTCAGTGTAAGTCCGGATTTCGCCCACTAAACGGCAACGCAAGCACCAGCCGTCATCGTAAGCCCGGATTTTGCCCACTAAATGGCAACGCAAGCACCGGCCGTCATCGTAAGCCCGGACCTCGCCCACTAAACGGTGAAACAAGCGCAAGAAGGAGCCCGCACCTCCAAGTACAAATCTCAAGGCACAAAATGCCTCCAAAACGCTCAACGGCAACTCAAGCACCGGCCATCAAAGTAAGCCCGAGCTCCTTCCCCAGCAAGTCAAAATGGGAATTCTTGCAAACCCATACAAGACCGCATATCCCCAGCACCGGCCGTCATCGTAAGCCCGGACCTCGCCCACTAAACGGCAACTCAAGCACCGGCCATCAAAGTAAGCCTGAAGTCACCTTCTCAGCAGAAAAAGCCCCTACAAGGCCACAATGATCTCCAACGGATGAACACCGGCAGTCATCGTAAGTCCAACCTTTTCCCCAAATGGGCAAAACGCGAGACATTCACACCTCTCACAGTCAAAGCTCAAGGAAGCCATGCCTCCACAACCGCAGTCAGAAGACGAATCAAGTACTCACGCATGACGCAACCACAGTCAGAAGACGAATCAAGATGACGCAACCCCAGCCCGGAAGGCTTTAAATCACTTGGTTCGGAAGACCGTATAAACCTCCCACATTACTATCTCCAGCCCGGAAGGCTTTAAACCACTCAGTTCGGAAGACCGTATAAACCTCCCATATCACTATCTCCAGCCCGGAAGGCTTTAAATCACCCGATTCGGAAAATCGTAAAAATTTCCATCTCAGGACACCACCATGTCCTCACAATCGACCTCGGCGGTCACCACATCTCAGGATGCCACCACGTCCTCACAGTCGACCTCGGCGGTCACACCACAAACCATCTTCTCGTAAGATTACCCATCTTCTCGTAAGATTACCCATCTTCTCGTAAGATTAACCATCTTCTCGTAAGATTACCCATCTTCTCGTAAGATTACCCATCTTCTAGTAAGATTGCACATCTCAGGATGCCACCACGTCTTTACCACCGACCTATGCGGTCACCCCAGGATGCCACCACGTCCTCACAGTCGACCTCGACGGTCACACGACACTTCAGGGCACCACCATGCCCACATACACTCACAATTTCACGACCTCTGAACTACAATTAGGCTTGATTCCCGCTAGGGATACGTAGGAATACTATCACAGGGTCCAGCCATCGACCTATGCGGTCACCCAGGACGCCACCACGTCCTTAACACTGACCTATACGGTCACCCAGGACGCCACCACGTCCTTACCACCGACCTATACGGTCACCCAGGACGCCACCACGTCCTCACCATCGACCTATGCGGTCACCCACAGGATACCATCACATCCACACACAGAGTTTCAGTCAGAGGACATCTCCAGTCCTCGTGCACAACAACACTCACCCCACACACGAACTACGATCAGGCTTGATTCTCGCTAGGGATACGTAGGAATCCTATCACAGGGTCCACCCAACTGACCTAAACGGTCACATAACAGGACACTGCCACGTCCTCACACACCGACCTACACGGTCACATCCTCTCCCAGCACGCGATCCAGATTAGGACCCTTATCTTATCGATGACCCCACTTCCTCCGTAAGTGACGTCGTCGAGGGGCTTCTGTAAGTACCCCAATCTGGATCACCCTCTTCCGAGCACATGGAAAACACCGCAGACTCACAAATGTAGTCTTGAAGACCTCTGACACTCAAAACCCTCAAAAACCCCCAACCAAACCAAGGGAGGAACCTTTCTGGGAAAAAAAAGGGACAAAAGGACCTTTTGGGAATTTTTCAGAAATCAGAAAAGCACAAATGGTCCGTACGGACCTCTTTGCTGCAATGATTATTGAATCCCCTTAAAGTCCAATATATTTCCTCAAATCCCAGAGAACATCATTACTGGAATGCATGATTGGTCCGTACGGACCTTATTGCATGCCTGGTTGGTCCGTACGGACCTCTTTGCAACCAGACATCATCATTTCAGAATCCTCTTAAAGTCCACATTATTTCCTCAAATTGAGGAAAACCAAAAATTTGGATTACCTGCAAGGTCCGTACGGACCTTATTGCACAGATCCTGGCACTATAAATAAAGGGCTCCCCCTCCCTCATTTCACACATCTCCCTCTTCTCTCCACTCTCCCCAGCCTTCAGGCTCCCCTCTAAGACCCTTCAGGGCAATCTCGGCCCCTTTCGGATCCTTCCGAGGCTTTCCGAGCTCCCTTGTGGTGCTCCGAAGCCTCTCTGAGCGCTCCCACGATGCTCCCGCGCTGCCCCGAGGCACTCTCGAGGTACTCTGAGGCCCCTCGTGTTACTCCGAGGCCTTGCCTGGTCTTTCCCGAGGCATCCCGGCCCTTTTCGAGCCAAATCGACGATTCCAACGCATGCCGAACCTCTGCCCAAATCCAATCGACGATTCCAACGCACGCCGAACCTCTGCCCGAATCCAACTAACGATTCCAACGCACGCCGAACCTCTGCCCGAATCCAACCGACGATTCCGACGCACGCCGAGCCCTGCCCAAATCCAGTCAAAGATCCCTGCAATCCCAACGCACGTCGAAACTCTGCCCGAGTGCACACTTGACAATCCCGAGGCACGCCGAAGTTCTGTCCGCAGACAACCGGCACATCCCAAAGCAATCCCGGTCCGTCCCGAAACACTATTCCATCCTCAAACACTATTCCCCAGCGGAAGACAGACACGAACCAACATTGGTAAGGCTTCCTTCCTACACTATTTCAATACATTTCAATACGTAGTGTACAATGTAGACATCCGACACACCATGCATTTTTAAAAGCATATACACACACACAACAGTTAAAGAATATTAGGGATATCCGAAAGATTCGTTTTTACGAGGTGACTCGGGTGAGCTCTAAGATTCTAATATTCTCTTCCCGAGGAGTCATCTGACCTCCGAACTCAAAATATCATCACACAAAAAAATAGTTTATTTTTAAACTGATGCCCTTTTTCAATGTTTTGGGCTTAATAAAAACGGCATGGAGACTCTACAAAGTGACAACACGGCGAGACACCTCCCAACTAATGCAAAAGCGGGAATAAGCCAGATGCCAGGGCACGAACGCGCTGCCTCTCGGATCCGAGCGAACTTTCCCGACGCGACGCAACAAAAATACGAGATTGCCGGGGCCTCCGCACGCGAGCCGGATCCAGGTAGTTTCACTAAGGGATATAGGCAGATTCATGGTATCGACTATGATGAAACCTTTTTGCCTGTAGCTATGCTTAAGTCCATTAGAATTTTAATTGCCATAGCCGCATATTATGACTATGAGATATGGCAAATGGATGTCAAGACAGCTTTCCTAAATGGGAAGTTACTTGAGGATGTATACATGATACAACCTGAAGGTTTTGTCAGTCCATAAAATTCTAATAAGGTGTGTAAGTTGCAGAGATCCATTTATGGATTGAAGCAAGCTTCTAGGAGTTGGAATCTTCGTTTTGATGAAGCAATCAAAGAGTTTGGCTTTATCAAGAACGAAGATGAACCTTGTGTATACAAGAAAATTAGTGGGAGCGTAGCACTATTTCTAGTGTTGTATGTCGATGATATCTTACTCATTGGAAATGACACTTCTGCACTACAGACTGTCAAGTCTTGGTTAGGAAAGTGCTTTTCAATGAAAGATATGGGCGAAGCTGCATATATCCTTGGTATCAAGATCTATAGAGATAGATCTAAAAGGATGATTGGTTTAAGTCAAAGTGCTTACATTGACAAGATTCTTAGAAGATTCCAAATGGAAAATTCTAAAAGAGGAAACTTGCCAATGTTGCATGGTGTATCTCTTAGCAAGACTCAAAGTCCTAAGACTAATGATGAGCGAAAGAAAATGAATGGTATTTCATATACTTCGGCAATTGGGTCTATCATGTATGCTATGTTATGTACTAGATCCGATGTCTCGTGTGCTCTAAGCATGACGAGTAGGTACCAATCGGATCCCGGTGAACCACATTGGATACCAGTCAAGAATATCCTCAAGTACTTATGAAGAACTAAGGATGTATTCTTGGTCTTTGGAGGAATGGAAGAAGATCTTGTTGTAAGAGGTTACACAGATGCTAGCTTCCAAACCAACAAAGATGATTACAGATCGCAGATAGGATTTTTGTTTACGCTGAATGGAGGCACTGTCAGTTGGAAAAGTTCCAAGCAAAGTACCGTCGCTGATTCTACAACCGAAGCTGAGTACATAGCAGCATCTGATGCAACTAAGGAAGCTGTTTAGATCAAAAAGTTCATTAGTGATTTGGAAGTCATTCCAAGCATCAATGATTCTATTAAACTTTATTGTGACAATAATGGTGCCATTGCACAAGCAAAGGAACCAAGTTCACATCAGAGATCCAAACACATACTTCAACGTTTCCACATTATTCGAGAGATATGCGAAAGGGAAGACATAAAGATATGCAGAGTAGACACTAATGACAACGTGGCGGACCCATTAACTAAGGCTCTTCCACAAGCTAAGCATGATGGACATGTTAGGTCCATGGGTATTCGATACATGGGAGATTGGGCCTAGTGCAAGTGGGAGACTGTTAGTGTTATGCCCTAGGCCTATAGTTGATAGACCTATATGTTGACATTATTTATTATTATATGAAAAGTTTATTGTTTGATTATTATATATTTTGCATATTTATTATAATAATCTTCGTCCCTAATTATTAAGTGAATAATTAGTATAATTGTTAATGGATAATCATATGATAATTATATGCATAGAGATGCACATTGAAATTATGGGTACTTGTTAGTGAACAAGTAACTAGACTTGACCCGTATGAGATTTATGTCATGGTCAAATGTCATAATTAAATCTCATATGGTCACTTCATTTAGTCCCTAGACCTGAGACTATCATGACCTTACATATGATGAAAGTTATGTTTGATTTTAGTCAAACGATATCTTAACACAATATCTATAAAGGCTATCTTTGGCATGATCGGATTCATGATGGAAAGGATGATAAGTCAAGATGGAATTTGTTCCTCGAAAGAGAGATGTTTTACTTAGGCCCCTCGATGAGTGATAATGATGAAAGTGTATGGCCATACCCCAATACGATTGGATTATCATTATACTCAAGATCGAGAAAGCATTGAACAAATACAAGTTGACGTGGACCATGACTTGTGTTCAATATAGCATCGTGAGACAAAGGGAGAATGGAAGTATACCATTGGAAACGTGAACTCTTATGTTATGTTATTTGGGTAGACATAATGGCTTGCTAGAGTCCGGTTATATTTTATGAGGGTCAATATGATAGGGTTCATTGCCAACATAATATAATTCTATTGGGTCACATACAACTAGAATGAATTGGTTAAACCAAAGGACGAAAATTGAAAAGTCATGATGTGGCATATGTCATCGCGCGACATAACTTGCCCATGGGCTGTTAGTGGTCGTGCGACATAACATGCCTGAAGCGGTTTGCAGACAGTTTTCTAATACGATTAGGAAACAAATACTAATACTAAGGTAGTATAAATATGAGGTCTGTGAACCCTAATTAGCTAGCCGAATTCTCTAAGGAAAATTCATAAAAGGGTTTCTCAATATTCTTCAAAGGTTTAAGGATCTAGCAATCATCAAGAATTGTTCTTGGTTCATTCAAAGGTGTGGATACTACTAGAGGGTCTTCGCTCATACGACGATCAAGGCCTAGAGTTCAAATCTGAAGAGTCAAGTTCTTGAAGATCAAAGTTTGTGATTCAAAATCACACCGACAAATCGTTCGATAGCTCAAGAACGGAAAGCAATTAAGGTTGGTAATTCTATCTCATAGGAATTCAATTTAATTGTATAGAATGGATCTTAGGGCTCTTGAGTTTTGTGTTAATTTAGATGCTTATTCTGCTGTCACATACGTGGGTGTGCAACAATTTTTGGAGAGGGATAGCCCGAATAGGTGCCAGTTGTACCATTGGTCTCGGTATGGCGAGGATGAGCTGGAGGGTGACCCCTGGATGACGCGGCATAGGAATCTTCTGCGGGGCCTCACTTGCAACTCCATGTACTTGGGGGAGAGGGTTTTCTGGCAGCATGGCGCTGGTAATCCCCTTATTGCTCTGAGGGATCCACCATTCCACATGATGAACCCTGCTGAGATGGACGGTTTTGAGTTTTAGAGGTACCGGGCTAGCGTGGGTGCCAAGGAGTTCATCCTAAAGAGCAAGGAGTATGCGGCCTTCGCCAGGCAAAAGTTGAGGACGCCTTAGGTATTAGCGAAGGAGAGGTGGACTGGTTTGTCGTGTCCTCAGGATGTCCCGGTGCCTGGGCCGGACTTCACCTATGTCCATGGGGATTCTAGGAGGAGAGTATCGGTGAGTTTGTTTACTCTTTTACTTCTTGGCATCTTGTTTTGTATTTCTCTCTTTTGTCGAGTATATTTTTTGTGTCTCTTTTGCTGAGTATTTCCTTTGTTGTTTGTTGTGCAAGTCTCGAGGCAGACCGTTGACGTGCTTACTCGTCGGTATGTGGGGCTGAGGGCTTTCACGAAGAAGCTCTTGAGGAGGATGTCCTGCGGGTCTTTGCGGAGTGCAGCGTCTTTTGAGCCAATGCCTTCGAGGAGGTCTGCTGCGGGTCTTTGCGGAGTGCAGCGTCTTTTGAGCCAATGCCTTCGAGGAGGTCTGTGGATAATCCTTCTTCAAGGGCTGAGGCGGAGTGACAGCCTGAGGTACCGGTTCGAGAGCGGCAAAGCTACGATGCGGGGACTTCTTCGGAGGGCCGGAGGCCGCGAACCTATCACCAGTTCTTCCCTCCGTCGAGTGCTCAGGGTGAGGGTTCATCCTTGCTTCCCTTCTTTGATCCTTTTTTCGGGCTCACTTCTTTGGACTATCTGGAGTATTCGATTGAGGAGTGGTCGAGCTTTCCGATGATGAGGAGGTGGCCGCCGGGTTTGCCGGGATGCAGGGGTTACCATCGGGCGAGGGTGATGGTGAGGATTCAGAGTAGGACTCTTTTTGTTTTCCTTCTCTTTTTTTTGTATTGTATTCGTAGGATAGCAGACTTTTGTATCTGTAATAAAATACTTGTATTTGACGGACAAAACATTTTATTATTTGTAATGTAATATTTATTTGTACTTTCGCTGGGACTGGCCTAGGAATTGTTACTAGTTTATATTTATTTTTTTGCATGTCACATGAGATGGGGATGCATTTGTGTTTAGTGTATGGGGGCTGGAAACAGCTTTGGCAGGGTTTCTTGAGCAGTCGGGTGCAAAATCCTGCTGCAGGCAGCAACTGTTTTGTGGTTGCTGAAAATTTAGCCAGGGTGCAAAGTGGTCTGTACGGATCACTCATGCATAATATGGACACTTCTTTCTTTTGGAGAGGGGATAAGATTTTTTGAAAATCTGGATATTCCTCATCTCCCCATTCTCAAATTGCAGTCATTTCGACCCTTCTTCCCCATTTTCTCGAAAAACCTTCATTTTTACCATGGATTCGACATTCGTTCCGAGAGTTTTCCTGAGGCTTTTAAAGGAGAGTCAAGCGCACTTCCTTAAGCGGCTCAAGATGTGGATGAGGCACCACATGAAGCACAACAAGCAGGCTTCTAAGGTGAGATTTCAACTTCGCTCCGTTTGGTCTCTTAAGGAGTTAGTTCCTGATTGGGAATTGTTGTGGGCGGCCACAAGGTTCTGGGATGTTAGGAGGCATGTGTATAGATTCTCCTACAATGAGATTATGCCCACCTTTGAAGATTTTCGGGCTCTGCTTGAAGCACCGAAGGTGGAGGCCATCTCGCTTCCTTTGGTCGGGGGTACGACCGTGAGCGTGAAGCTCGCGCATTTTCTTCGGGCTTCATTAGAGGAAGTAAAAGGTATGATGTTTGATTCTAGTCATATTGATATTTATGCGCTGCCCGAGAGATTTATGGGTGATGATAAGAGTGATGTCTCGTGGAATGCGTTTGCTTTATGCGTGATAGAGATGCTTTTCATAGTCGGCTCCCTTGGGGTATGTGATGGGGCCTTGTTGGATGTGGTAGGGCACTGCCGAGCTGGTGAGGTTGTTGCTCCTTTGGTTCTGGGGAGACCCTTCATGGCATAGATCGCTTGGCGATGGGGGACATGTTCATGCAAGGGGGAAGTCCCGTTTTGCTCACCTTGTGGTTGCAAGAGAGGATTCAAGCTATGCTTGCGTCTCCGTCATTTTTCAGTTCGTGGACATTTGCCCAGCGGCCTCTTGTCTTGGATATGGATCAGCCTGCTTGGGAGAGATGGATGGCTCAGCTTGGCACGCATCAGATCTGCTGGTGGGTTTCCCATTGGGGGATTAAGACTAGGAGGGCCTTTCAGGAAGGCTCCTATGTTGTCAGAGTTCTGGGTTGTCTTGGTCCTCTCTATATCCTGTCGCTCGTTGCTCGACAGTTTGGGATGAGGCAGGAGCCTTTCCTGGGCTGGAACGACATCTCCACCAGGGAAGTAGCTTCTTTCTCTATGACAGATCCAGATGCCGTCCTTTTCTTTCTGAGGGTATGGAAGTATTCCGCCTTCCCTCCTGTGGTACCCCTTAGACGCCGGGAGGGTGTTGTCTTGACTACCGAGTACCAAGATTGGTATGAGCAGCATATCGGACATACCCAAATGATTTTGGGGAGCAGGCACGAGGTGATTCTGGGGTAAGATTGTCATCTCAGCTATAGCCTTAGGAGTGCAGAAGCTGGGCTAACCCAAAGGATGTCACGGGAGATGCTTTGTTTGACTACGAGACCAAAGTTGACCGACTGACAGAGAGAGGTCCCTTTTGCAGACTCACAGGGAAGAGATCCGAGCCGAGGCATGGGTGAATGAAGCTCTGCGAGCTTCTGGATTGCTTGACTCGATAGGGAGGACCCCTGATCTCGGAGTGAGAGATACAAAGCTAGCTCACGTGGAGCGAAGGAAGACTCACCGAGGATGAGGGAAGAAAGGAAAGAATGGTGAGGGGACCAGCACGAGTGGCGCGGAATGACCTCCTAAGTACCCACTCATTGTCATTTGCAGACACATCTATTACTATATAAAAGATGAAGTCACTATAACACTTTCCCTCCAAAACTCTCACCTAGACATAATTTTGGTCATTTTCATTTTCCTCAAGCATTTAATCTCAAATAATAAATGTAATAGTAATTAGTAATTGATTTTTGAGAAGCATTTAATACAAGCTAATTAAATCCATTTAATGACTTTTGATCAAAATATTTTGAAGAATAACTGATTATTGAAAAGCTTAGAAATCATTTTTTTGTATCTTGATTTGAACTTGAAACCACCGTTTTACAACACACTTTCCAGCATAGATATTTGAAAAGGCATAACAAACCTGCCTATAAATAGCATCAACATTTAGTCTCTTGAGTAACTTTCATAAAGTACAAACAATGTCTCATTTGTTTATTTATTTTGCTTGGCTTGCAACATCAACTGAGTACAATATGTAATGCATTTTTCATAATGATGATGTATATCCCATTAATATATATTCCCCCCGTCCCAAACAAAAAATTGAATGGCAACAAAATTTCAAATTTGATCTAAGTTTTTTTTTAAAAGTTTTTTTGTAATCTATTTTGAGACTGCAAAAAATAAATGTGTATATTTATAAATGAAAAAACAAAAGATGATGAAATTCTTTAAAAAAAAAGTTGTTTAACCATTTTGTAATGATATTTCTAAATGGAGATACATATGTTGATGATTTGAAAAGATATATACATATAAGTATAAGTATAGTTGATGAATTAATCGTGAAATTGATTTGGTATTGGGTTAGGGTTTCAAAAGCGATAGAGAAAGATTGAGGGTTAGCTAAAAATTTAGATTGAGGGTTTTGGAGAAGGTTTATATTTATATGATGGGTTTAGGGTTGAATCAGATTATTTTCGGGTGGGTTCTATTAGCTAGCAGCCCAGTCCATTAAGAAATTAACTGAATTTATTATAGTAGTCCATCGTAAAAAAATTACTTTAATTTATTGGTTTATTCTCTTGTGGGTAAAACTTATATAAGAGGCAAATAAAATTTTATTTTCAGATCTCAAAATAAATATGATATTTATATTAATGGTTTTTTTCTTGACTTAAGAAGTTGATAGGAAATGGAATGAAAAAATTTAAAAATGAAGATGGAATTATTTTAGTGATGTGGTACCACCTATATTTCAAAATGAATGATATTGTAATTTCAAAATAAATGATCTTGGATAAGTGTATTCAAAATTATATTTTTTTAAAATTATTATTAGTTCTTATAAGATTTTTTGCAATTTAATAATTATATAGTATACTCCCTTCGGTTTAAAATATTTGTCACTTTTAAATTTTTCACAAGTTTTAAAAAACATAGCTATTATACCAACTTCATGATTAAAATACCAATATTATCATGATTTATTATTTCTCCTTCATTACTTACAACAATAAATCAATTAATAAAATGGAAAAAGTTTCAATGTCATTATATATTATTGTTGAATGTCTTTTATTTAAAAAATATTTTTCTAAATTAACCTTTATACATACTAATAGTAACTTATTTTATTTAGTTTCTATTATTTGTAAAAAAAAATTGGCCGTGCGTTTAACGCACGGGTGTTAGACTAGTTATTTGTTAAATGTATTAAGTTGTCTTTTAGCATGTTGTGAGCTTGATAGTAGACCGTGCTACTCATCAAGAAGTATTTTAATTATGATGATTTGTGATTTACTTTTAAAGCTTTATCGAGACGCAAAAATCTTTTGCTTGCTTTTTATCTGAGCCTTAGCGGCATCCAATTTTTGGATTTTTGTTTGTACTTGTAGACCGAACCAGTCTGAGCCTTGATGGCACCCAATTTTTTGGATTTTTGTGTGTTTTTATACCGAACCAATGAAGGCTTCCTACGTTTCCCCCGGACTGAGGGGCTCAGGTCTCCGTAGCTCGAGACTTTTAGGCGTAATGGGGAGACGGAAAAGTCGATATTCTTTTGGCGAAGTATCGGCGGAGTTTGCTTCCATTGACTGGATTCATGAAGGGATTTTCGTCTAGGTTCTTTCGCTTTATGGCACCTCCGTAGAAGATCTTTTGGACCACGAACGGGCCGATCCATGTTGGTTCCCATTTTCCAAGCGGGTTGGTTCGGGTGGGAGGCTTTTCTTTGAGCACCAGATCGCCTTCCCTGATGTCTTGGGATTTGACTTTCTTGTCGAAAGCCCTAGCCATTCTGCTTTGGTAGGCTCGAATGTGTTCCATGGCCTTTAGTCGGCGTTTGTCTAGTAGGGCCAACTCATCGTGCCGGCTTTGGAGCCATTCCACTTCATTGATTTAGTCCGAACGGCATCAGTGTGTAACAGTAGGTTCCCCAGGGGGTTGTGAAGGCGGTTTTATCTTGGTCTTCTTCGGCCACCTTGATTTGATTGTAGCTGGCAAACCCGTCCACGAAGGACTTAACCTCGAAATTGGTCGCAGTGTCAGCCAACATGTCTATGTTTGGTAGTGGAAAGTCATCCTTGGGACTTGCTTTGTTGAGATCTCGGAAGTCCATGCAGCAGCGTACTTTTCCATTAGCCTTGGTGACCATGACTATATTGGAGAGCCAAGTCGGGTATTCGATTACCCTTATGAAGCCGACGCGGAGCATCTTCTCAATCTCTTCCTTGACTTGTAAGGACCATTCTGGCTTGATTCGGCGTAGCTTCTGCTTGATGGGCTTAGCCTCGGGATTCAGGGGAATCCGATGTTCCACTATGGCTGGATCTAGGTGGGGCATGTCTTGGTAGGACAAAGCGAACACGTCCACTAATTCTTTGAGCACGGTGAAGAAACTTCCGATTTGCATCTCTTTAGGCTCTTCAGCAGTCCCAAATTCACTTTGGTTAAAACCTCCTCGGCAGCTTGGGCCCGATTTTCCTCTTGTTTGACAACATGCTTAAAGATTTATTTAATATATTATTCATTTAATGTGTCTGCATCTTTATCAAGTGAATCGTTATTAACTATTTTTGATTTAATTAATTTATTAGTTGTTAAAGATGCAATGAGGGAATACTCGAAAAGGTCAAAACTTTTATTTAAAACGTAGGGGAATACATTGTTGGCTATGAAATCATAATCGTCTGGCATAAGGCCATCAGATGACTCGAGAGACTCGAATTCAAAGACAACAGACTCGAAATGTGTTTCGAATCTAGACTCTAGGACGCGAGGGGTTAGACCAAGCTGTTCGATCATTTCCTCCTTGCTGGCTACAGGTCTGGAGAAGGTGGCCCAGTTCTTTAGTGGCATTGTGGATAAGCTTGAGAGGATGCGAGGGTCGAAAGGCTTCGCGCTGCTGTCCCCAATCATGGTTACCACAGAGTTATCAGAAACAAAATCGATTAAGTCTGGGACTTCGATTTCTTCACTTAAAAGTTGTTGTAGCGATGGCTCGTTCTAGGCATCTTCTGTGGAGTCTTCTTTTCTTGCCTTGGGCATCGTTAGCTCGAATACTTACTCATCCTGCTTGTTTGTGGCAGGGGTGATGACAGAAAGTTTTTTGAGTTCTTCCACCAAATAAGGGGTTTTCCCGAACCAAAATTCATTGTGAATAGTGGTGGTGGTGGGTCCCGGTAGAGTTTGTGCATCGAGGAATGCTCTCCTGACGGGGTTTGGTTCGAGGCCTCTTGTAGCGTTGTGAAGGATTTTTTGAGTCGCCACCTATATTATTCGTTTGGAAAACATAGAAAAACCATTTTTTGAAAGAGATTTGGGTTCAGGGCTTAGGTTATGAAATGGGAAGGTCAAGGAGCACCCATTCCACCCAATCCGGAGATCGGTCTTGCTAAAGAAAAGAGAGATTTTCAGAAAAGAAAAGAATTTCAAATAAAAATAAATAAAGATCCATTTAACGGGGTTAAACGAAATGTAGGATCAATTGCTTCGAGACCATCCCCATGATTTAGGGAGGGTCTAGGCCGATCCTAGATTCTATGGATTTATACCACTCTAATAATCAATTAGAAAGAGATTTAGGGGTTACCTTGCGTGAGGTGATTCGGGCAGAGTTTCGACTCAAGTTTAGAATCGAATCTTGACACGGATAGAGCTTCGCCTCAGTCCTTGACTCGGATCTTGATGCTTGTTTATCAACAAGGTTGACAAACAAACTTTGAGGTAACTTTAGGGGTGATTTCAAAGGAATCTGTCAGGGAGAGAAACCAGTAAAATGTGTGGGATCGTGGACCTTTGAACCTTGGAAGTCACCAAGTATTTATAGGTGTTGGGGAGGTAGAGGTGGAGAGATAAAACACTCCTAGGAAGGTTCCAGACTCCAAAATTATTGATTGGCCGGATGGATAAAGTTTTATCCCGAAAAGAGGTTGAAATCGACGAGGAAACTGTCATCTGCATGCTGCAGAATGACAATATCTAGCGCGAGACACGCCATTCCGCGCGAGATATTGCGGTCTGTGGACAGTTCTGTCCTTTCCCCGTTATCTCATATGCAGTTTAGTCCCAAACTAACGGTGGTTAGTCAAAACTTAACGAAACATGACGAAATGGTGGATTTCTACTTCTTGACTCAAAGCGAGAATTAGAGTGGTATAAATTTGATCCGATTTGTTCAGAATGGGGTGTCTACAGAGCCCCTCGGTGACAAGTCTTATGGAAGAAGTCATGTCGACGATAGAAAAGACATCATTCTGAACATCGGGATGGTCGGGCCGCACGGCTTCCTACGTATCTCTATCGGAGAATCAGACCATAACGTAGTTCGACTCCAAAACACGAAAAGGATGCTTTAGGTATTTTGAAAATCATTTTAAAAATCGAGGAGATTTTGTTTTGGAAAGGTAAATTCATACTGAGGAATCAAATCAAGACCCAATTCTGAATATACCTGCCTGTCTGAAGATTCACCTGTCTGGGCTCCGAACCTGTGAGGAAATATGTTAGAAAACAAAGGCTTACCTGTCCGGTCCTTTGAGTCATGTCGGTTTTGTCACGATTCGCCTGTCTGGATTCCGAATCGGGCTTTTTGTTGTTGAGGATGACGATTCACCTGTTTGGGCGTTGAATCGAGCTTTTTGATTTGACGATCCATCTGTCTGGGCGTTGGATCGGGCTTTTGTGATGACGATCCACCTATCTGGGCATTGGACCGGGCTTTTAATTTGACGATCCACCTGTCTGGGCGTTGGACCGGGCTTTTGATTTGACGATCCACCTGTCTGGGAGTTGGACCGGGCTTTTGTGATGACGATCCACCTGTCTGGGCGTTGGATCGGGCTTTTCTGTCGACTATCCACTTGTCTGGGCGTTGGACCGAGCTTTTTCTTTTGATGATTCACCTTTCTGGGCTCTGAATCATGTGGACTGAGTTGATTTTTGGATCAATTGGTCTTCGGGCGACTGGTGTCGTACCAGGCGATCGTGCGTATGTCACGTTTGGCTCGTTTCGTGACTTGCGGTGCCGATATTTCCACGTTTCCTTGCTAGTGTATCATTTCCAAGGGTAAATGTGTCAAAATTTTAAATTTTGACATTGCATAGACGCTTATTGTCGAGGACAATTTTGTCAATTTCCAGAAGGCATATCTCGCGCGAGATAAGATATACCGTTCGGGATATCCACTATCGAGGCAATATATAACAGCAGCTGCTATTTTAATTTGAAACATTCTTTTCAAATTCCCTCCCTAGCTTGAGCCAAGGCGATTTTCTCTGCAAATTTTTCGTGAGTTACTTGTTGATTCCTCCCTCCAAACAACTCTCAATCCTTCCTCCTTCCACAATCAATGGCTCAAGAGAGAAAGAATCCGAATTTGGGGAGTTATTTGTTTGGGAAAGATTATCCCCGCGACGACCTTACATTCGATAGGGACACACATATTTCTACCGTCGTTCGGGAGGGTTTGGTAAGAGCTTCTCTCTCAATTCTTGTTTCTTATATTGCATTGCATTCAAATTCATGCTTCTTAAATCCCAATTTCATCAATGGCCATTTTTCTTTGCTTTGGTCTAGAACTTGGTTCTATCTTGCATGCTCCGTTTTTGTTGAATTTGTTGAATGATTGTTGTTGCGTTGAGTGCGTATGAATCCCCTACATATCATGGATTGTAGGAGGCGTTGATTCGGGTCATCAATTGCATCTTTGGGCAAGATTTTCTTGTGTGCACGCCAAGTGTTCGATGAAATGCCTCAATGAGAATTTTCTTCTATTCCTTTGAATTTCTGACATGGAATGATTTCTAACATTGCCCCTTTTGCTTTTCCTCTATTTTGCAGTCGTATAGGCCGACGAAAAATTGTCGTGGGAGCCCAAAACTAGCTAGAGCCTTGTGGGACAAGATCAAGGACCTTGATGGGGTTCGAGATAGGATGGCCCATTGGGGCTTCTGACTTTCGTTGATAACCTTTAGGGGATGAGACGGATTCCCCAAGTCCTTCAGGCGATCAGGGAAAGGTGGTGGGATACTACCCACACCGTGCATTTGCGCTTCGGGGAAGCCACTTTGACTCCGATGGACTTCCTTGCTATCACGGGGCTAGATTTCACCGGCCAGTCCCTTCCGAAGACTGCGGGTAATAAGCCTGCGGGCCCTACTGTGTGGAGACAGTTGATCGGTTTCGTCCCTAACAAGGTTAAGGGATTTGCTTCTGAGCTATCCCCTCTCCATGGTCAGAGTGAGGAATATGCTCTTAAGCCAAATGTGAACACTGATCGATTGGTGCGAGGTTCCCTCTGGTACATTCTTTCTGAGACCATCTTTCCGAACCACTCTTCTACGGCCCATCTTTCTCTTTAGGGTTTGCTGGTGAATTTGGATGAGGTGAGTACCTATGATTGGGGCTCAGCGGTGCTGGCCTTTTGTTATCACGCCATGGACGAGGCGTGTAGGCACACCAAGGATACCCTGTCGGGGTATTCCTGTGCTTGGGAGGTATGCTCCTGACTCTGTCTCTGTCTTTTATATATACTCTTTGTCTGTATTTCCTACTGAATCTGCTCTGTTTTTGTGCAGATATGGGGTTATGTTGTCTTCGGGCTACACAAGTTTGAGCTGGACAGTCCGGACCCTCTGTTCCCAGACATCAGGAGGTGGAGCCACCCTAATCGGAGCGTTGATGAGGAGGAGAATCAGGAGTGGACCCTGTCGGTCGCAGAGGCGCGGGCCATGCTGGACACTTTTGAGTATGAGCGGCTGGGCATTTATCCATGGACCCTGTTGGAGCGGGAGGTTCACCGAGCTTGGGATGCCACTGCGATGCAGAGGATGCTGGCATCTCTGGAGGGGGATACTATGTATCTTGTCGAGCGAGTCTTCCCACATCATGGTCGGGGTAGACTGTCATATAGGGTGCCAGCGGATCCGCCGAGGGCGATGTACCCCACCCACTATATTCCTGATGATGATTATGCCGATCTCATGGTGGGTTGCGCGGCTACGATTCTTGTTGTTCGAGGAGCCTCTTATGCGGAGTTCCTGCCTCGACTGATGGGTCCCCTTCCGGTGGGTGCTAGGCGGTCGTTCGCTCGTGGTTCCGCCTCTGCCTCTGCCTCAGGTTCGTCAGCCCCTAGCACTTCTTCCCAATCTAATGGTTCTTTGCCCTTCGTGCGAGATTTCGGTCCTCTGAGCTATACGTATATGATGGGGAGTATGCCGATGATGGGCCACATCCCGACTCTGGATCATATTCCCGAGGGTTACCGCCTTCCGCCCGATGTCTCCTCGGTATGTTTATGTTCATATTATCTCTCGTTTCACGTATTTGTTCATATAAGTGTATATGTCCGACTTCATCTGAGCATTCCTTTTCTTTTGTTGTCAGGTCACTATGTCCGCGACCGATTACAACCGTGGAGCGACCAAGAAGGCGGGACTGATGGCCCTGGTGTCGGACCTGTCTGAGAGGCTGTTCCAGAAGGCTTCTTTGGCAGCTTCGACGGTGGCCTCTGCGGTGACTCTGACTTGTGGATCCAAGAGGTCGAGGAGGGATGGTAGCCCCCATGGTGGTGATGGCGAAGGTGCCGGCGGCTCGGGCGACCTGATGGCTAGACCCCCCTTTTCTCCCTATTTCTTTCTCTGATGATTTGTACATATTGGCCGTGTGGGCCCAGACAATTTTCTTTCTTTTCGATACCTGTTAGCAAGTAGATAGCACAAAACATGGTTTTCTTAATTCCTAATCCTAGGTCTAATTAGTTAGTTTTTTAACTTTCTCGACTTTTCGTGGTTGGAAATGGAATGGCCATCTAGGCCACAATTTTGAGCTTAAATTTGGTGTTGCACTGCATGTTGGGAACTGTATGCGCAGGTTTTTCGAGACTTGCTTCGTCAAGTCGAGGCTAGATCGTTATTGGTGCAAAACTGTTACTGTTTTGTCGTGGCGATGTATCGCGCGTGACATGGAATCTCGCGCGAGACACGCTACCCAGGAAGAATCCTCTTCCTTCATCGAACAGGATTTTGTCAGTTTTTCCTATAAAAACACCCTGTAGTCCGGCCAGATAACACATCCTAGCCATTTAAACTCTAGAGATATTCTGTTAGGGTAAAGTTCTTGTCTTCTTTTTCACCCCTGTGATCCATGGCTTCCAAGGAGATCGTCCCAACGTCCATGATTGTTGATGATTTTTCTTTATCGTCTGAAGTGGTTGAATCTTTCAAGCAAGCATCAAGAGATTTTGTGAGGTCATTTCGCAACCGATCTCGCAATAGTTTTATAGCAGAATTCGGATTCAAAATCCTTTTCACCTTGACGAACCTCCAACCGGATTGGAATCTCTTGCAGGGTGCCGCTCGATTTTGGGATCCCTCTGTCCATCTTTTCAATTTTTCTTTGAATGAGATGGTGCCTACTGTGGAGGAATTTGCTATTATCTTGGATATGCCTATGACTGGTGAGATTGCTGTTCCTAAATACAATAGGAATCATTCAGAGGCCTTGAATGAATTTCTAGGGATCCCCCTTGATACTTGCTATGAGTTGGTTCACCGCAGGTGGGTAGATTGTTCTTCTTTTCCTGAGCGTTTCAGCGGAGATTCAGATGATGATGCCTTTCATGTCTACAAACGGAACTTTCTGGCCCTTTCTCTTTTCGGAGGTGTTTTGTTCACATGCAGGGATGGCTTGGTTGACTCCTAATTGGTGGAAATTGTTCTGCAGGCTAGGAAACGTTCTAGGAACATTATTCCGCTTATTTTGGGTGAAACCCTGCATGGTCTTGATGAGCTACATAGGACCGGTGCCATGACTCAAGGGAGTCCTCTTTTGTTGACTATTTGGCTTAGGGAGCACCTCAAGTTGGTAGGTCCCCTATTGGAATATTCTCTGTTCACGTATCATACGCGAAAGTTACTGATCAAGGTCTCTCGGTGGATGAGTGGGCTGAGCTGATTGCGAAGACTGTAACTGCTGATATTTTTTGGTGTCCACCTTATTGGAGATTGAACAAGTATGTTGCCAATACCAAGGGTTTTGACAGGGTTGTTCTTCCGGGTTTGCGAGATTCCTCCTTTTATTTTCCCAAGCGGGAGCTCCGTCAGTTTGGTCAGCAGCAGGACACTTATTTTTTCGAAGGGGCCTCTCGTGAAGTGTCTTATATTGGTGTAGAGTTTGCGCAGACGCTAGCTCAAGCCTGTTGTGTAGGAACTAGTCGGGATCGCTGGTTGAACCTTCGAACTTTTGATGCAAGCATTTTCTTATCTGAGAAGTATTTGGATTGGTTCCTTCATACCGGTCACCCTAGTGTGGAGAAGATTGATGATCTGCATCTTCCACTGTTCGGGGATTCTTTCGTAGCCAGCAGTATTTTGCGAAGGAGCGAGGCTCAGTCTGATCCTGCTAATGTACGCACCGATCCAACTCAGGATTTTCTTGATGGGGATTGGTACAAGAGGCAAGGCAAAGGGATGCCTGGAAAGACGCAAGCTTTAGATAGGCCCAATGTCTTCAAGAGGCTTTCGGAGTCCGTCTTTACTCGTCTCGAGGGATGTTCTGCTTCGAAGGGTCCAAAGCGCAAGAAGGATCGCGAAGACGGTGGTGATTATGTCCGCCGGCCTACCAAGTCAATGAAAGGCTAGATCTTAAGGAGTACCAAGAGATTGCTTTGATAGATCAATAGTTTTATTTTATTAGTATTTTTTTTCAAGATTGATAGCTTAGCAAATTAGTCATTGTGGTTAGGATTTCCCTTTTACCGTTAATAAAATGCATTCGATTAATGAAAGGACAAAATTAAATTTATTTATTTGATTAGACCAAACCTGAAGGCTGCCTACGTTCCTCTTTTACAGCAATTAAATAAGAGGCTCAGGTCTAACGTAGTTCATTTTTGAGAAAAAAAAAGGACAAATACGGCTTCAGGCCAAAGGATAATCTCGCGCGAGACAAGGCCCCTCTTTTTTTTTTTTTATGCACACCTGTTCTTTTGCCTAGACCGCCCTTTCGGGTTTTCAACCTAGCGGGCTTCTTTTCTTGTGCAAGCTCTAATTTTTGCCTAGGCCGTCCCCTTCGCGATTTTCAACCTAACGAGCGATTTTTCTTTTAAGAGGCCAAGTCACGCAAAGTATTTCTTGAGCTTGTCCATGTTGACTGGCTTCGGTAGCTGATCTCCGTCTAAGTCTACCAGCTGAAGGGCTCCCCCAGAGACTATCTTCTTTACGATGTAGGGTCCTATCCATCTTGGTCCCCATTTGCCTAGCGGGTTGAAAGGTCTAGGACGATGCTCCCGGAGAACCAGGTCGCCCACTCTGATGATCCTTGTCTTGACCTTTTTGTTGAAAGCTCTTGCCATTCTTCTTTGGTAAGCTTGGGTGTTCTCGGCTACTTTCAGCCTCTTTTCGTCTAGCAAGGCTAACTCTTCGTATCTGCTTTCTAGCCAGTCGACTTCGTTCACTTGGTTTTCTAGGAGAACCCTTAGTGATGGTATTTCCAGTTCTATTGGTAAGATAGCCTCCATTCCGAATGTGAGGGCGTAGGGAGTCTCTCCTGTGGCTGTTCAGACTGAAGTGCGGTATCCCCACAGTGCGAAGGGTAACTTGTTGGGCCAGTCTTTCCCAGTGATTGCCATTTTTCTGATGATAGTTTTGATTGTCTTATTTGCGGCTTCAATTGCTCCATTCGTTTGAGGCCTGTAAGGAGATGACTTGTGCCTTGTGATTTTGTATTCGGTCAGGAGGCAATCGGTTTCCTTCTCGAAGTGTGAGCCATTATCGGATATCATCTCTTGCGGGACCCCATATCGGCATATGATGTTGTGTTTGATGAATTCTGCAACCTTTCTGGCATTCAAAACCTTGTAGGAGGCGACCTCGACCCATTTAGTGAAATAGTCAATGGCTACTAGGACGAAGCAGTGCCCATTGGCCCCTGTGGGTGTGACCTTTCTAATTACATCTATCCCCCATGTCGAGAACGGCCAAGGAGAAGTCATAGGGTACAGCAAGAAAGGCGGTGCGTGCTGAAGGTTGGCGTGTATCTGACACTTATGGCACTTCTTGACCATTTTGGTACAGTCGGCTTCCATGGTTAGCCAAAAGTACCCTTATCTGATGATCTTTTTGGCGAGCATATTTCCTCTCATGTGGGTTCCACATATGCCTTGATGAACATGGTCCATTATTTTTCGGGCCTCTTCCTCGGTGGCACAAAGGAGGTTTCCTTGGGAATGTTTCTTGAATAGACGGCCAGCAATGATGACGTAATTAGCGGCCAACCTCTTAAGGGCGATCTGAGTCTTCTGGTCTGTCTCAGGTGGGATGGTTCCATCTAGGATGAAATGCCAGATATCATGGTACCATGGTTTCTCTTCGGAGTTCTTAACGATGGCACATTCGGATAACCATTTGTCTTTGCAGTCATGGAGATCTATAACGGCGCAGTAGGCAGGAGTTGCATGCCGTGTTATTTTGAAGGGTTTGACTGCCTTTCCTTTAGGGATTTCGACCAAGGAAGCGAGTGTAGCCAATGTGCAGCAAACCGTTTTTTGTCTCTAGGAAGATAGTGGAATGAGACATCCTGAAATTGTTGCGCCAACTCTTGGAGGTGGGCACTGTACTTTTGAAGGGTTGGATCTTGGATCCTCCACTTTTTCAGTGTCTGATTGATGATTAACTGAGAGTCCCTAAATACCTCGAGTTCGATCACGTTGCGTTCTAGGGCGGCCTCAAGCCCCGCTACTCATATTCTGCGGTGTTGTTGGTGGCGTCAATGTCAATACGTATTGCTAATGGAGTATAGATGTCGTCAGGGTCTACCAACAACATTTCGATGCCGAACCCTCTCTTGTTGGCTGCGCCATCAAAAAATAATTGTCACTTATTTTCGTCTTCTATGCTCATGATATCTTCATCAGGGAATCGCGGGTCTTCCCCCTTCGCTTCGTCACAAGGAAATTCGGCCAACTGATCTGCGAATACACTCCCCCTGACGGATTTCTGAGTGACGTAAGTGATATCATATCCCGCAAGCATGAAGTACCATTTGGCCAATCTCGACGACAAATTTGATTTGTCTAGGATATATTTCAACGGATCCATTCTTGCAATGAGATGAATCGAGAAGGCTTCCATATAGTGCTTTAGTCTTTGTGATACCCAAACAAGAGCAGCGCAAGATTTTTCGAGTGGAGAGTAATTGATTTCGCTGCCTTGGAATCTTCGGCTGACAAAATATATGGCATTCTCTATGTGTGAAGCAGGCTGTTCTTGAGCAAGCATAGCCCCTAGCGCGTTGTCAGTAACTGTGAGGTATAGCTTTAAGGGCTTTTCCTTGTGTGGTGGAACCAGGATGGGAGGGGAAGTTAAGTACTGCTTAACTTCCTCGAATGCTTCTTGACATTCTTCAGTCCACTCTTGAGGTGCGTTTTTCTTAAGTAGCTTGAAGATAGGATCGCACATTGTAGTCAGTTAATTGATGAATCGACTGATATATTGGAGTCTACCCATGAATCCTTTTACCTCTTTCTGCATTCTGGGTGGAGGCATGTCTATGATGGCTTTTATCTTGGCGGGGTTCGCTTCTATGCCACGCTCGGTGACCATGTACCCTAAGACTTTCCCTTTGACCACTCCGAATGAGCATTTGGCGGGGTTGAGTCTCATCTTGTGTTGTCTCAGTCGATCGAAGAATTTTCTGAGATCTCTGAAGTGCTGATCATCTGTCCCCTTTGAGTGAACAATCATGTCGTCCACGTATACCTCTATTTCCTTGTGGATCATGTCATGGAATAGTGTCGTGACTGCCCTTTGGTAAGTAGCCCCAGCGTTCTTGAGACCAAACGGCATGACCGTGTAACAGAACGTCCCCCAAGGTGTGGTGAATGCTGTTTTGTGCTGATCCTCCTCTGCCATGAGGATTTGGTTATACCCTGCGAAGCCGTCGACAAATGAGCGAACTTCGTATGTGGTTGTGGCATCGACCAACATGTCTATGTTTGGTAGTGGGAAATCATCTTTAGGGGATGCCTTGCTCAAATCTCTAAAATCGACACAGACTCGTATTTTCCCATTCGACTTGGCTACCTGTACCGTGTTTGCTAGCCATTCCGGATACTCGATCACTTTGATAAACCCTACATTCAAGAGTTTCATGATTTCTTCTTTTACTTGCATTGACCATTCCGGCTTGATTCTGCGTAGTTTCTGTTTGACTGGCTTGGCATTGGGTAGCAGCGGTATCTTGTGCTCTACAATTGACTGATTCAACCCAGGCATATCTTTGTAGGACCAAGCGAAGACGTCGACATATTCTCTGAGGAGCTGCGTCAAGGTTTCTCTGTCTTCCCCCTTGAAGAAGCTGCCAATCTTTGTTTCTCTGGGGTCTTCTGTTGTCCCGAGATTAACCGTTTGCATTTCCTCATCGTCAACGGGGCCATTCTTTCCACAACGACCTACTTGCTTAGCTAATTCTTTTAAAATTTGTTCGTTTTCTTGATCTATCTCATCGTATGATTCATTATTAACGTGTTCGTTATATTGATTATTATTAGTTAATTCATCATTCACGATGTTAGCAATCTCAGGGTACTCGGAAAGATCAAAGTTTTCATTAAGGAAGTAGGGGAATACATGTTCGGCCACCGCCTCGATTTCCTCTTGAGTGAGTTCATCAGAGGTGGAGCCTGCTTCTAGTGTGAAAGTTACAGGGCCTATCTTCCTGCGGGGATGGGGAGTGCAACCAAGCTCTTTGATCATGAAGTCTTCATCAATAACTGGTCCTCCGGTGACGTGCCAGTTTAGAATTGGCTCATCACATTTCTGTATTAGTCTTGTGTAATCAATAGTTGGAGCATCCCCCTTGGAGATTGCATGGATCTGGCTATCTTCTAACCGGCACAGGTCTTCAAACTGTCGCACAATGTCTTCTCCCAACACAAAGTCCCATTCGCTTGTCATTTCTGCCTTCGTGCCCCACAAATTCTTTGGGATTAGTGAGACGGTCTATGTTTCATCTGGTGAAGCATCACAATCACTGAAGATTTCAAAGCCCGGTTGGCGCTTTCCTTTATCATCAGTCCATGGTTCTGAAAAGATAAAGTAGAGAATGCTTTCCCCTTCCCGGATGAAGTAGCCATTGAGTGTCTTTCGATATGGCTCGAGGTTGAAATTTCTGACTTTTGGGTCATTGTGGCCTTTGTATGCGGTTCCTTCCCACTTGATTTGAGTGAAGTCCCACTCTTCTTCGTCATCCCCATCGTGGATGGAAATGATGTATCCTAGGCCATGCTTTGTGTGAGGTGGGGGAACCGATGGTGGTTCCGTTATCCCTTGTAAGTGCTTTCCAAGCCCCAAGCCAGGAAAGTATCCTTTTGTTTGCATCATTTTCCAGACAGGAAGGTTTCCAGAAAACCAAAGTGCCTTGGAGTAATCATTTTCGTTGCAAGTTTCTATGACGTTCACAGTGCTTTCTTTCTCGATTTCAAAGCCGCTGAACAGGAAATCAGAAGTGCTATGTTGTACCTCGAGGATAGGGCTAGCAGTAACCATCTCTTCGTGTATGGTGACTATCGTATTATTGTGTCTGAACTTGATACATTGGTGTAGGGAGGAGGGCACACCCCCTATGTTGTGTAGCTAAGGGCGGCCAAGCAGCAAGTTGAAGGATGTCGGGATGTCGATGACTTGAAATTCGATGCTCATTGTGACTTGCCCCATTTCTACAGGTATCACAACTGATCATAAAGCGGTTCTAGCAGTACAATCGTACCCCCTTACAGTATGCCCAGATGGCTTAAGGTCTTTGTGGGTGAGGCCTAATAATGATAAGGGTTTCTTTAGAAGGACATTGATTGCAGAACCATTGTCGACCAAAATGCGTGGCATTCGGTATCCATTCACCTTAGCAGTTATGTAGAGGGCCTCATAATGATTGTTCCCATAGGACGGGAGGTCCAAGTCAGTGAAAGTGATGATGTTGCCAAACTGTACTTGACCAATCATTTGAGTGAGCTCTTCGGGTGTTGCTTCCGAGGAAATGGTCATTTGAGCCAATGCCTTTTTCAACATCTCACGGTGCTTGTGAGATTCTCCTATGAGATCCCAAACTGAGATGTTTGCTTGTGTCTTCTTCAACTGAGTTAAGAGAGGGTCTTCCGGTTCGCTTGGTGATGAGGCTTTGGCTTGTTTAGGAGGATTTTCATCCCTTGGATCTTTGTTGGTGATCACACGACCGGATCGTGTGAGGAGATTGACTGTTTTAGACCCTTTTTCCTTTTGTTCTAAGATTTTCTCCCAAGACATCATATAACATAAAGAAGATTTATTAAATTCAAGAGGGCTCTAGTCCACAATTGTGGCTAGACGAGTAGGATCCTTGAAGCTACTTTCTATTTCTATCAAATTGACCACATTGTATGGCAAAGGATTAGTAAGAATATTAGGTAACCCTATCTCTTTATCGTCGAACAAATCTTGGATGACGTCTTTCAAGTGGAAACATGAGTTGGTGTCGTGGCCGGTGAAGTTGTGGTACTTGCAGAAGAGGTGATGAGCATGATTGGCAGGAAGATCTTTCTTTGGAGGTCCACCTTCTCTTGGTTTGATTTTTCCGTTCTTGACGAGCACCTCTAAGAGTTCTTCTTGAGTAATCCCTTCAAGCTTGTCATAATGTCTATCCCTTTTCTTCTTTTGTGGTGGAGGTACCGCAGAGTACTTGCCATTTTCGGGATGATTGAAGACAATAGCATTAACAGAAGTGTCCTTGGGGTTGGAAGAGGAAGAGGAGCTCTTGTTGTAACGGAATCCACTTTCTTTCTTGGCTTCCCTTTTCTGTTTGATGAGGTCGTCTAACCGTATGCCCGACTTGTGAAGTTCGGCGAAGCTAGGAAAATAGTTGCCGGCCAGTTTGTCTTGGTACTCCTCCCTAAGACATTGTATGAGGATGTGGATTTGCTCGTCTAGGCTGGGCCTATCAACGATTTCAGTCAGTTTGGTCCTCCACCTTTTGACAAAATCTGTGAAGGATTCATTCGGAAGCTGCTTGGTTTGTTCGAGATCCCTTCTAGTGGTGCGGTAAGTGGAGTTATCCTCATATTGCTTTTGGAAAGTACAACTAGCGAGTGGCCAATCGAGTCTTGTAGAGAGTGGGAGAGTCATGTACCAATCCCTAGCGGCACCATCGAGGGTTTGTGGGAAGCATTGAGCTAACAGGTTGTCATCAACACCCATAGGTAGCATGGCCCAAGAGTAGGTCTCCAAATGTGATTTAGGACAGGTGGTGCCGTTGAATTTTGCAATATCGGGTGTTTTGTACTTTCTAGGAAGCTTGGACATGGATTGACGAAGGGTGTCATAATCAATAGAGAGCGAGGCTCCCTTACTTACATCGAGGGATGCAAGTTTCTTTTCTAACATGGCCATGGTGAGGGGTTCGTTTTTGCTTTCCCCTTTTCTTTCTTTCTTGGATGTGTAGCTTTCGTTGTCGGAGGAGGAAGATGACGAGCTAGACTCGTACTTCTTTTTCTTGCTTTTGCTTTGGCGGCGACCCTTGGCCTTTTTGGTGTATGACTCCTCTTCTCCGGAGGAAGAATCATTTTTCTTCTTCTTTTCTTTGTTGGTTAGTGCTGCCCTAAGCTCTTGGATTTCTTCCACGAGAGTGTGGATTTGGGAAGCTTGCACTTCTAGGCGATCATTGGCTTCTTCCAGAAGTTTGTGGTTGTTTTCGGACAAAGTTTCATTACCCGGAATATTGTCGATATCGGACATTGTGTTGGGAGTCTTGGAGTTGAGTAGCTTCGGAAAACTGACAGAAGAGATGCAGAGATGATGTCAGGATCAAATCTAGCCCCAACGAGTCGGAAGCAGGGTTAATCGGTTTAGGCTCAATCACAGCAAAACAGAGGCATTATCTCATGTGAGACATGTAGTCCCGCACGAGACAATCACACGGAAAGTCGATTTTTATTAATCCTAATTTGTTGGTCGGAACGGAGAATCCGTTTTGAGGGGTTTCTAAGGCCTTTATCAGAACCTAACGACTAAGCAATCAGTCCGATTTTTGTAAAACAAATCCATGTAAGATCGTTTTTGAAGGATATATATATTACTTTTTATTTTTTTCAAAGGGACATCCGAAAGGGTCATTACGCATGGACTTTTCCGAAGGGACTTTTCCGAGGGACTTTTCCGAGTCCTTTATTGTCAATTTTACATGGCTTTATTTTGATCAAAAACAAGAAAAAATTACCAAGTCAAACCGACCGGTCATGGAGTGATCCTAAAAAGACAATCTGCATGAAAATGTGGCGACGCAGGGCTGAAAGGCTAGGCTCCCCGCGATATGACAATCTAGATGGATTGAATACGCGGAGTGGGATGATCCAACTTCGGAGAGACCGGCGACTAGGTGGTTACCGTCATCCGTCCTTAGTGTGGGTCCCGGGTTTATAGAGGGTATGCAGTGCAATGACAGATATATCATGAGTGCGTGTGTGTGATAGTCAATCTAGGTGATAGATAAAAATAGAGATTTTTTTTTGAAAATAAAAAGGAAAACAAATAGTGGCCGCACCAAGTGGTTGCCTACGTTTCTCCCAAATTAGGAAGACTCAGGCCGTCGTAGTTCCAAATAATGAGAGAGCGAGAGAGAGAGAGATGAATAAATTAATTACAACTCCCGAATCCCCAATGGACCGGACTTTAATAAAATAAAACCCAATCACACACAGTTTATAAATAACAATCAATTATTTACCTAAAAAACGGATTCGAGTTCGACATCTTAAGGGAGGCCTTAAGATGAGGGAACTATGCAGATAATGAATTCTGAGATCCCACTTGCGTGTTCGAATCTCGTCTTAGACTATGAGATGAACAGGAAAAACCAGAAAACAACAGATTGTCGAGGCGATATCTCGCGCGAGATAGGATATCTCGTGCGAGATATGCCTGATCTGAGAACAGAAAAACAAATTTAATTTAATTTTTTTTTGAAAACCTCTCTTTTAATTTTGACGCAAGTTTAAGCCTCTTAATTTTATGTCCCCAGCAAAGTCCCCACTGTAGCGTTGTGAAGGATTTTTTGAGTCGCCACCTATATTGTTCGTTTGGAAAACATAGAAAAATCATTTTTTGAAAGAGGTTTGGGTTTGGGGCTTAGGTTATGAAATGGAAAGGTCAAGGAGCACCCATTCTACCCAATCCGAAGATCGGTCTTGCTAAAGAAAAGAGAGGTTTTCGAAAAAGAAAAGGATTTCAAATAAAAATAAATAAAGATCCATTTAACGGGGTTAAACGGAATGTAGGATCGATTGCTTCGAGACCATCCCCATTATTTAGGGAGGCTCTAGGCCGATCCTAGATTCTATGGATTTATACCACTCTAATAATCAATTAGAAAGGGATTTAGGGGTTACCTTGCGTGAGGTGATTTGGGCAGAGTTTCGACTCAAGTTTAGAATCGAATCTTGACACGGACAGAGCTTCGCCTCAGTCCTTGACTCGGATCTTGATGCTTGTTTATCAACAAGGTTGACAAACAAACTTTGAGGTGATTTTAGGGGTGATTTCACAGGAATCTTTCAGGGTGAGAAACCAGTAAAATGTGTGGGATCGTGGACCTTTAAACCTTGGAAGTCACCAAGTATTCATAGGTGTTGGGGAGGTAGAGGTGGAGAGATAAAACACTCCTAGGAAGGTTCCAGACTCCAAAATCAATTGTTGGCCGGATGGATAAAGTTTTATCCCGAAAAGAGGTTGAAATGGACGAGGAAACTGTCATATGCATGCTGCAGAATGACAATATCTCGCGCGAGACACGCCATTCTGCGCGAGATATTGTGGTATGTGGACAGTTCTGTCCTTTCCCCGTTATCTCATATGCAGTTTAGTCCCAAACTAACGGTGGTTAGTCAAAACTTAACGAAACATGACGAAATGGTGGATTTCTACTTTTTGACTCAAAGCGAGACTTTGAGTGGTATAAATTTGATCCAATTTGTTCAGAATGGGGTGTCTACACCTCTGAACCTCCCAAGGTTTCGTTGGAGCTTCTCCCATTTGTCTGTTGCCGTCGACCAATCTTGTTTGGCATTGATCAGCTCTGTCCTCTTCTTCATGTCCTCATTCAGATCACCGCTTTTCTTTGTGAAGTACCGGGCCATGTCGAAGTTGTAAGGACGGAGGTCGGAGGTTGCGTACGAGCCTCTTTTATCAGTAACTGGGCGTTTTCCGCATGCAGCTTTTCTGTCTTCCGCCATATCTTTGGGGGTAGGGACATACCCTAGGCCACAACGGTTAGTTTGTTCTTTGACCTCGATGATCTTGTGGGTACCTTGATGGTGTTTGCCCAGACCGAGCCCCAGAATGTAATTCATGAGCTTCATCATCTTCATGGGAGGAGGGATACTGTCCCAAGTCAGGGGGAGGTCTATATGGCATACTTGGGCTTTCGGGCTTTCAACCGTGAATCCCGTTAGCATCATGCCTTCGTCGTCATGCTTGATTTCTAGGACCGGGATGCCATTCATGTTTGTTCCTTTAGTGGTCACACTGTCCCCGTAAATGGTGGTGAGGTCGCTCCCTTGAACGAATTTCACGCATTGGTCAGCAGGGTGGATGTCACTCCATTTATTTGGAGCAGCCAAGGCCGGCCCAAGATGGCGGTAAAGGTGATCGGGATGTCGATAACCTGGAAATCTGTTGGCATCATCTGCTTTCTGAACCACAGGTTTAGAGTGGTTACCCCCAAAACTGAGCGAGACATTGATTCATAAGCTTTGATCGTCTGAGCCGATGGATTTAGATCGGTTGGCTTAATTCCTAGCAAGTTCATCATCTTGGCAGGGAGGACATTCATGGCCAATCCTCCATCTACCAAAACCCGAGGAAGGCGATGCTCATCGAGTTGAACGGTGATGTAGAGAGGCTCATTGTGGTTAGCCCCAAAATTCGACAGATCGAGCTCAGTGAAGGTAATGATGTTACCGTAGTGAAAATTGTCGATCATTTGAACTGCCTCATTCGGGGTTATATTGATTGGGACCATAGTCCGGGCAAGGCTTTCTTCCAACTTGAGCTTGTGAAGATAGGAGGAAGTGAGTAGGGACCAGGTGGGATATGTTGGCTTGAGTGCGCTTGAGCTGGGTCAAGATCAGGTCTTCAGCCTCTGGGTCAAGCACTTCAGCTTCTTTGGCGTTGGGTCCTTTCTCGGTTTGAGGCTTAGGTATGGCTGACCTTTTGTCTGTCCTTGAAGGATTTACCGGGATCTGCCCAGAGCGAGTCAGCACCTTTACTCCTGGCTTTACTTCTCCTCTGCTTGTTTATCCCAATTATGTAATGGGAGGGCCCTGGTTAGCGTACGACCATGCATTGCATCTCAGCTCGTTCACCGTTATTGCTTTTGTTGGGGCTTTGATGATGGCCTTGATGTCTTCCCAAGATAAAGGTTGGGGTGTCAGGATGCTTGGACCGTTGGTTGTTATGCGGAGCTCGTCCCAGCTTATCATGGAGCAGAAATGGCCATGATCTTGAGTTGAGTTAGGCTGAGGAGATTTGTTGGAATAAATGACATAGTAGTCAAACTTTTCAGATGGTTCTCCCAGGGTTCCAACTGTGGGATCACCGGCTTCATACCTCTTTTTCAATTTTTGATGGGAAGAGTATTTTCTCCTTCTTGGGGGACGGTCCTCACTTATTTCATCTTGGAAATCAGCATATAGACAAGCGGGGCAGTCGCAAACATCCCACCAAATGTGCTCGACAACTTGAGGTAGTCTTGGAACCTTGGGGCATTGACTTGGCATGTCTGGCAGGCTTTGTGACTTCATGTCGTAGCTACGGGGCTCGTATATAGGCAAAGGATTAGATTCCAGGGTATATTGGGAGACTCTAGGAGCTGAGGGAGCGGGTACGTCCTCTTTTTTCACGGGAGCCCCAGCTGGCTGGGGGGTGGCCAATGTTTCGAAATGACGCATGGCACCTTCAATCCAAGCCTGTTGCTCGCCTTGGCATTTTTCAAAAGCTCTGAAAGCTTTCCAAACCTCTTCCAATGTTGGGAAATTTCTCGGGGGCGGAATTCTGTTTCCCTCACTGCCATATGTCGACTATCGTATTATTGTGTCTGAACTTGATACATTGGTGTAGGGAGGAGGGCACACCCCCTATGTTGTGTAGCTAAGGGCGGCCAAGCAGCAAGTTGAAGGATGCCGGGATGTCGATGACTTGAAATTCGATGCTCATTGTGACTTGCCCCATTTCTACAGGTATCACAACTGATCATAAAGCGGTTCTAGCAGTACAATCGTACCCCCTTACAGTATGCCCAGATGGCTTAAGGTCTTTGTGGGTGAGGCCTAATAATGATAAGGGTTTCTTTAGAAGGACATTGATTGCAGAACCATTGTCGACCAAAATGCGTGGCATTCGGTATCCATTCACCTTAGCAGTTATGTAGAGGGCCTCATGATGATTGTTCCCATAGGACGGGAGGTCCAAGTTAGTGAAAGTGATGACGTTGCCAAATTTTACTTGACCAATCATTTGAGTGAGCTCTTCGGGTGTTGCTTCCGAGGAAATGGTCATTTGAGCCAATGCCTTTTTCAACATCTCACGGTGCTTGTGAGATTCTCCTATGAGATCCCAAACTGAGATGTTTGCTTGTGTCTTCTTCAACTGAGTTAAGAGAGGGTCTTCCGGTTCGCTTGGTGATGAGGCTTTGGCTTGTTTAGGAGGATTTTCATCCCTTGGATCTTTGTTGGTGATCACACGACCGGATCGTGTGAGGAGATTGACTGTTTTAGACCCTTTTTCCTTTTGTTCTAAGATTTTCTCCCAAGACATCATATAACATAAAGAAGATTTATTAAATTCAAGAGGGCTCTAGTCCACAATTGTGGCTAGACGAGTAGGATCCTTGAAGCTACTTTCTATTTCTATCAAATTGACCACATTGTATGGCAAAGGATTAGTAACAATATTAGGTAACCCTATCTCTTTATCGTCGAACAAATCTTGGATGACGTCTTTCAAGTGGAAACATGAGTTGGTGTCGTGGCCGGTGAAGTTGTGGTACTTGCAGAAGAGGTGATGAGCATGATTGGCAGGAAGATCTTTCTTTGGAGGTCCACCTTCTCTTGGTTTGATTTTTCCGTTCTTGACGATCACCTCTAAGAGTTCTTCTTGAGTAATCCCTTCAAGCTTGTCATAATGTCTATCCCTTTTCTTCTTTTGTGGTGGAGGTACCGCAGAGTACTTGCCATTTTCGGGATGATTGAAGACAATAGCATTAACAGAAGTGTCCTTGGGGTTGGAAGAGGAAGAGGAGCTCTTGTTGTAACGGAATCCACTTTCTTTCTTGGCTTCCCTTTTCTGTTTGATGAGGTCGTCTAACCGTATGCCCGACTTGTGAAGTTCGGGGAAGCTAGGAAAATAGTTGCCGGCCAGTTTGTCTTGGTACTCCTCCCTAAGACATTGTATGAGTATGTGGATTTGCTCGTCTAGGCTGGGCCTATCAACGATTTCAGTCAGTTTGGTCCTCCACCTTTTGACAAAATCTGTGAAGGATTCATTCGGAAGCTTCTTGGTTTGTTCGAGATCCCTTCTAGTGGTGCGGTAAGTGGAGTTATCCTCATATTGCTTTTGGAAAGTACAACTAGCGAGTGGCCAATCGAGTCTTGTAGAGAATGGGAGATTCATGTACCAATCCCTAGCGGCACCATCGAGGGTTTGTGGGAAGCATTGAGCTAACAGGTTGTCATCAACACCCATAGGTAGCATGGCCCAAGAGTAGGTCTCCAAATGTGATTTAGGACAGGTGGTGCCGTTGAATTTTGCAATATCGGGTGTTTTGTACTTTCTAGGAAGCTTGGACATGGATTGACGAAGGGTGTCATAATCAATAGAGAGCGAGGCTCCCTTACTTACATCGAGGGATGCAAGTTTCTTTTCTAACATGGCCATGGTGAGGGGTTCGTTTTTGCTTTCCCCTTTTCTTTCTTTCTTGGATGTGTAGCTTTCGTTGTCGGAGGAGGAAGATGACGAGCTAGACTCGTACTTCTTTTTCTTGCTTTTGCTTTGGCGGCGACCCTTGGCCTTTTTGGTGTATGACTCCTCTTCTCCGGAGGAAGAATCATTTTTCTTCTTCTTTTCTTTGTTGGTTAGTGCTGCCCTAAGCTCTTGGATTTCTTCCACGAGAGTGTGGATTTGGGAAGCTTGCACTTCTAGGCGATCATTGGCTTCTTCCAGAAGTTTGTGGTTGTTTTCGGACAAAGTTTCATTACCCGGAATATTGTCGATATCGGACATTGTGTTGGGAGTCTTGGAGTTGAGTAGCTTCGGAAAACTGACAGAAGAGATGCAGAGATGATGTCAGGATCAAATCTAGCCCCAACGAGTCGGAAGCAGGGTTAATCGGTTTAGGCTCAATCACAGCAAAACAGAGGCATTATCTCATGTGAGACATGTAGTCCCGCACGAGACAATCACACGGAAAGTCGATTTTTATTAATCCTAATTTGTTGGTCGGAACGGAGAATCCGTTTTGAGGGGTTTCTAAGGCCTTTATCAGAACCTAACGACTAAGCAATCAGTCCGATTTTTGTAAAACAAATCCATGTAAGATCGTTTTTGAAGGATATATATATTACTTTTTATTTTTTTTCAAAGGGACATCCGAAAGGGTCATTACGCATGGACTTTTCCGAAGGGACTTTTCCGAGGGACTTTTCCGAGTCCTTTATTGTCAATTTTACATGGCTTTATTTTGATCAAAAACAAGAAAAAATTACCAAGTCAAACCGACCGGTCATGGAGTGATCCTAAAAAGACAATCTGCATGAAAATGTGGCGACGCAGGTGGCCGAAAGGCTAGGCTCCCCGCGATATGACAATCTAGATGGATTGAATACGCGGAGTGGGATGATCCAACTTCGGAGAGACCGGCGACTAGGTGGCTACCGTCATCCGTCCTTAGTGTGGGTCCCGGGTTTATAGAGGGTATGCAGTGCAATGAGTATATATCATGAGTGCGTGTGTGTGATAGTCAATCTAGGTGATAGATAAAAATAGAGATTTTTTTTGAAAATAAAAAGGAAAACAAATAGTGGCCGCACCAAGTGGTTGCCTACGTTTCTCCCAAATTAGGAAGACTCAGGCCGTCGTAGTTCCAAATAATGAGAGAGCGAGAGAGAGAGAGATGAATAAATTAATTACAACTCCCGAATCCCCAATGGACCGGACTTTAATAAAATAAAACCCAATCACACACATTTTATAAATAACAATCAATTATTTAACTAAAAAACGGATTCGAGTTCGACATCTTAAGGGAGGCCTTAAGATGAGGGAACTATGCAGATAATGAATTCTGAGATCCCACTTGCGTGTTCGAATCTCGTCTTAGACTATGAGATGAACAGGAAAAACCAGAAAACAACAGATTTTCGAGGCGATATCTCGCGCGAGATAGGATATCTCGTGCGAGATATGCCTGATCTGAGAACAGAAAAACAAATTTAATTTAATTTTTTTTTTGAAAACCTCTCTTTTAATTTTGACGCAAGTTTAAGCCTCTTAATTTTATGTCCCCAGCAAAGTCGCCACTGTAGCGTTGTGAAGGATTTTTTGAGTCGCCACCTATATTATTCGTTTGGAAAACATAGAAAAATCATTTTTTGAAAGAGGTTTGGGTTTGGGGCTTAGGTTATGAAATGGGAAGGTCAAGGAGCACCCATTCCACCCAATCCGAAGATCGGTCTTGCTAAAGAAAAGAGAGGTTTTCGAAAAAGAAAAGGATTTCAAATAAAAATAAATAAAGATCCATTTAACGGGGTTAAACGGAATGTAGGATCGATTGCTTCGAGACCATCCCCATGATTTAGGGAGGCTCTAGGCCGATCCTAGATTCTATGGATTTATACCACTCTAATAATCAATTAGAAAGGGATTTAGGGGTTACCTTGCGTGAGGTGATTCGGGCAGAGTTTCGACTCAAGTTTAGAATCAAATCTTGACACGGACAGAGCTTCGCCTCAGTCCTTGACTCGGATCTTGATGCTTGTTTATCAACAAGGTTGACAAACAAACTTTGAGGTGATTTTAGGGGTGATTTCACAGGAATCTTTCAGGGTGAGAAACCAGTAAAATGTGTGGGATCGTGGACCTTTAAACCTTGGAAGTCACCAAGTATTCATAGGTGTTGGGGAGGTAGAGGTGGAGAGATAAAACACTCCTAGGAAGGTTCCAGACTCCAAAATCATTGGTTGGCCGGATGGATAAAGTTTTATCCCGAAAAGAGGTTGAAATCGACGAGGAAACTGTCATCTGCATGCTGCAGAATGACAATATCTCGCGCGAGACACGCCATTCTGCGCGAGATATTGTGGTATGTGGACAGTTCTGTCCTTTTCCCGTTATCTCATATGCAGTTTAGTCCCAAACTAACGGTGGTTAGTCAAAACTTAACGAAACATGATGAAATGGTGGATTTCTACTTTTTGACTCAAAGCGAGACTTTGAGTGGTATAAATTTGATCCAATTTGTTCAGAATGGGGTGTCTACACCTCTGAACCTCCCAAGGTTTCGTTGGAGCTTCTCCCATTTGTCTGTTGCCGTCGACCAATCTTGTTTGGCATTGATCAGCTCTGTCCTCTTCTTCATGTCCTCATTCAGATCACCGCTTTTCTTTGTGAAGTACCGGGCCATGTCGAAGTTGTAAGGACAGAGGTCGGAGGTTGCGTACGAGCCTCTTTTATCAGTAACTGGGCATTTTTCGCATGCAGCTTTTCTGTCTTCCGCCATATCTTTGGGGGTAGAGACATACCCTAGGCCACAACGGTTAGTTTGTTCTTTGACCTCGATGATCTTGTGGGTACCTTGATGGTGTTTGCCCAGACCGAGCCCCGGAATGTAATTCATGAGCTTCATCATCTTCATGGGAGGAGGGATACTGTCCCAAGTCAGGGGGAGGTCTATATGGCATACTTGGGCTTTCGGGCTTTCAACCGTGAATCCCGTTAGCATCATGCCTTCGTCGTCATGCTTGATTTCTAGGACCGGGATGCCATTCATGTTTGTTCCTTTAGTGGTCACACTGTCCCCGTAAATGGTGGTGAGGTCGCTCCCTTGAACGAATTTCACGCATTGGTCAGCAGGGTGGATGTCACTCCATTTATTTGGAGCAGCCAAGGCCGGCCCAAGATGGCGGTAAAGGTGATCGGGATGTCGATAACCTGGAAATCTGTTGGCATCATCTGCTTTCTGAACCACAGGTTTAGAGTGGTTACCCCCAAAACTGAGCGAGACATTGATTCATAAGCTTTGATCGTCTGAGCCGATGGATTTAGATCGGTTGGCTTAATTCCTAGCAAGTTCATCATCTTGGCAGGGAGGACATTCATGGCCAATCCTCCATCTACCAAAACCCGAGGAAGGCGATGCTCATCGAGTTGAACGGTGATGTAGAGAGGCTCATTGTGGTTAGCCCCAAAATTCGACAGATCGAGCTCAGTGAAGGTAATGATGTTACCGTAGTGAAAATTGTCGATAATTTGAACTGCCTCATTCGGGGTTATATTGATTAGGACCATAGTCCGGGCAAGGCTTTCTTCCAACTTGAGCTTGTGAAGATAGGAGGAAGTGAGTAGGGACCAGGTGGGATATGTTGGCTTGAGTGCGCTTGAGCTGGGTCAAGATCAGGTCTTCAGCCTCTGGGTCAAGCACTTCAGCTTCTTTGGCGTTGGGTCCTTTCTCGGTTTGAGGCTTAGGTATGGCTGACCTTTTGTCTGTCCTTGAAGGATTTACCGGGATCCGCCCGCAGCGAGTCGCACCTTTACTCCCGGCTTTACTTCTCCTCTGCTTGTTTATCCCAATTATGTAATGGGAGGGCCCCTGGTTAGCGCATTTACGACCTCATGCATTGCATCTCAGCTCGTTCACCGTTATTGCTTTTGTTGGGGCTTTGATGATGGCCTTGATGTCTTCCCAAGATAAAGGTTGGGGTGTCAGGATGCTTGGACCGTTGGTTGTTATGCGGAGCTCGTCCCAGCTTATCATGGAGCAGAAATGGCCATGATCTTGAGTTGAGTTAGGCTGAGGAGATTTGTTGGAATAAATGACATAGTAGTCAAACTTTTCAGATGGTTCTCCTAGGGTTCCAACTGTGGGATCACCGGCTTCATACCTCTTTTTCAATTTTTGATGGGAAGAGTATTTTATCCTTCTTGGGGGACGGTCCTCACTTATTTCATCTTGGAAATCAGCATATAGACAAGCGGGGCAGTCGCAAACATCCCACCAAATGTGCTCGACAACTTGAGGTAGTCTTGGAACCTTGGGGCATTGACTTGGCATGTCTGGCAGGCTTTGTGACTTCATGTCGTAGCTACGGGGCTCGTATATAGGCAAAGGATTAGATTCCAGGGTATATTGGGAGACTCTAGGAGCTGAGGGAGCGGGTACGTCCTCTTTTTTCACGGGAGCCCCAGCTGGCTGGGGGGTGGCCAATGTTTCGAAATGACGCATGGCACCTTCAATCCAAGCCTGTTGCTCGCCTTGGCATTTTTCAAAAGCTCTGAAAGCTTTCCAAACCTCTTCCAATGTTGGGAAATTTCTCGGGGGCGGAATTCTGTTTCCCTCACTGCCATATGTCGACCCTGCCATGGGAGAGTGAAGGACTGCTTTGACGACTGAATCGGAAAGGCTGTAGGACCTTGCGACTTCGACACTGAAGAGATGGCTCCCGGGAATTCTCAACCACTCTTGGTTCGCTGGAGGGGGTAAAGGGTAAGGTTTAAACTGGGGAAGGCCTTTTTTAGATAAAGGAGGGAAAGCTCATGCGACATGCAGTTTCCTCTTTATTTTTTTTATTTTTTTTTGTTGTTTTAATTTACTTAAAACGTGTTTTCTCAGAATCCTAAATGGGTTGGAAAAGATTTCTCTTCTTTTTCGCAACTATTTCTAGATCCTGGGTCAGTGGAAACCGTCACTACGACTATAAGCCCCTCGTTTTGCACCTGTATTTCGACCTCCCAGGGTGGACAGCCACGGGCGAGGGTCCTATAGGGCAAGTGGTTTCCACCGGCCAAAAGAAAAAAATGAACCTAAGGACCGAGCCTGTCATGTTCGTTTTAATGCGTCTGCCATGTGAATAGTGAACAAAGCCAGTACTTAAAGTCAAGATCGGGTCAAGAGTTCGGCATGACCTTTCTTCACCTTGCTTGCGCAAGGGATCTATGACTTTAGGTTTTGGCTAGGTCATATTGTCATGGATGACGCATTAAAGGCTTGTTAACATGGTGTCATGTGGGCATGGACGTATATCCGGTACGGAGCATTGTCTGGGTGGAGTTTTTGGAAATCAAGATCGGGTCAAGATTTTAGCATGACCTTTCATCGTCTTGCTTGCGCAAGAGATCTTGATTTATAGGCTTTGACTCAGATAACGGCCGACATGGGAAATGTATCCAGGCTTTATGACACAGATTGGGTCAAAAACCAACCAAGTCTGGACAGAGTGTGGCGTAAGAGTGCATGGTTGACACTGGCTAGAATGGAAAGTTTGGAATGATCTTATGCGCGCTTAAAAGGCGTAGGAGCACCAATTGAACTGCATCTGAGACCATCCCGGGTTTGGGGTTGTAGTGTGCAGTGTACAGGATAGGAGTGCGCGTAGTGTGCGGTCACTAAAATTCTTTTTCTGAGTAAAACATAAAGTTTTTGCGGAATGAATTTTAAATGTATGTACACAGATGTATTATGATGCATTTTTTTTTTGTATTTTTTAATAAGCAAAAAAATTAAAGCACATGCACGCACACACAATAGTTAAAGAAAGGGTAAAATGAAAGTTTGACCCTCATCATTGTTTTAAAAATCTTTTTTTTTTGTTTAAAAGTTTTTAAAACAAAACATCCCCAGCGGAATCGCCAACTGAAATTACCCGATCCGTGGCCGGACGGTCATCTCGCGCTGTGCGGCCATGCTGTCTTTTCGTTTTAGAGTCGCCACGCCGTTTTGATTGTGCCCAAAACATTTAGAGAAGACTTTGCTTTTGTTTTGTTGTGTGATGAGATTTTTTAGTTCGGAGGCCAGGTTACGCCTCTGGAAGAGATATTTGAGCTCACCCGAGTCGCCTCGTAAAAACGAGTCTTTCGGTACCCCTTATATTCTTTAACTGTTGTGTGTGTGTGTATGTGCTTTAAAAAAATGCATGATGTATCGGATGTCTACATTGTACACTGCTTTATTGAAATGTATTGAAATAGTGTAGGAAGGAAGCCTTACCAATGTTGGTTCGTGTCTGTCTTCCGCGGGGGAATAGTGTTTGAGGATGGAATAGTGTTTCGGTACGGACCGGGATTGCTTCGGGATGAGCCGATTGTCTGCGGACAGAGTTTCGGCGTGCGTTGAGATTGTAGGTTGCGTTCGGGCAGAGTTTCGGCGTGCGTTGGGATCGCAGGGATCACTCGGACAGGGGTTCGGCGTGCGTTGGGAAGGCAAGAGTCACTCGGACAGAGTTTCGGCGTGCGTTCGAGTTGCTGGTTTGACTCGGAAAGAGCCGGGATGCTTCGGGAAAGACCAGGCAAGGCCTCGGAGTACCACGAGGGGCCTCAGAGTACCTCGAGAGTGCCTCGGGGCAGCGCGGGAGCGTCACGGGAGCGCTCGGAGAGGCTTCGGAGCACCGCGAGGGGGCTCGGAAGGCCTCGAAATGATCCGAAAGGGGCCGGGAGTGCCTCGAGAGGTCTTAGAGGGGTGCCAGAAGGCTGGGGGAGAGGAGAGAAGAGGGAGATGTGTGAAATGAGGGAGGGGGAGCCCTCTATTTATAGTGCCAGATTTTGTGCAAGAAGGTCCGTACGGACCTTCTAGGTAATCCAGGATTTTGGTTTTCCTCGATTTGAGGGAATAAGTGGACTTTAAGAAGATTTAGCCATGATAGTGTCTAGTTGGAAAGAGGTCCGTACGGACCAACCTTGCATGCAATAAGGTCCGTACGGACCAACCATGTAGGCAAGTAATAATGCTTCCCGAGATTTGAGGAATAAGTTGGACTTTAAGGGGATTCAGTAATCATTGAAGCAAAGTGGTCCGTACGGACCACATATGCTTTTCCAATTTCTGAAAAATTCCTAAAAGGTCCTTTTGTGCTTCTTTGTCCCAGAAAGGTCCCTCCATTAGTTTGGTTGGGGGTTTTTGAGGGTTTTGAGTGTCACGGGTCTTCGAGACTGCGTTTGTGAGTCTGCGGTGTTTCTCGTGTTCTCGAAAGAGGGTGATCCAGATTAGGGTACTTACACTCGTGACTTTTTCGAAGACGGGCGCAGACATATGGCCCGTTGAGCTGTAGTTGATCCCTCTGTCGACCTGAGTGTTGAAAAACTAGCTCAGTAGACATGTGAAGATCGTTATGATGAAGTAGCTCATACTGGTCACTCCCTTATCCCATATGATTCAAATGACCTGGCCGTTATAGCCAAGCAGATATTGAGGATGGGCTTGAGCCTTGGGACGCTCCCACCGTCGAGCCAAGAAACATTGATGCCATTGTTCAAGAGATCACGGAGGTGGACGAGGAAGAGGAGGAGATAACCCGAGATCAAATGTTTGATGAGGTGGATCAACAACAACAATAGTATAGGTTTTCGTTTTCTTTGTAATGAACAATCTCTCCAAACAATTTTATGTCTTTATTTGTTATTCACGCCTTATCCTCGTTTGGGTGGCTCTTTACTTTATAACTTTTGTAACGGTTGATATTATCCCATTTTAGGAGATCATCCTCTGAATGTTGAATTACTCTAACTTTTGAGACGAAGGTGTCTTTGTTTTATTTGTTGCGCTTGTATGAGAAGGAGATCGAATAAGACTTTAGTCGAATCTGTTTAGAGAACGAGATTGACTAAGGCTTTGGTCGGACTGTTTTATGGAACAAGGTCGACTAAGGCTTTAGTCGAATCTGTTTAGGAAACGATATCGACTAAGAGTCTGACTTGTTTAAAGAACGAGATTGACAAAGACTTTAGTCAAATCTGTTTAGAGGGCGAGATTGACCGATGCTTTAGTCGAATCTATTTTAAGAATCGAGATCGACTAAAAGTTGAATCTGAACTAATACATGGAAAGTGCTAGAAAATAGTTGGTAGAACTTTTAGAGAGTAAGCTCTTTTTCATTGAGTACACAACTATTACTTAGGAAATTGATCAACTCTTACATTGATACAAGAAAAACTTCAAAAATAATACTTGGTCAAATGACTCGCATGCCACAGATGTTTCAACTCACTTCATCCAGGGTCGTCAATCAGGTAAGTCCCTTCCTTGACTACTTTAGTGATAATGTATGAGGCTTTCCAGTTGGGCGATAGTTTGTTTTGCTTGGCTTTAAGCCTTGTTACTTTGATCTTTATGAGGATATAGCCACCAACCTTGAAGGACCTTCTCTTGAATTTCTTTTCATGATACCCCTTGGTTTTTTTCTTTTAGTTAACCATTCTAAGATGGGCAGTCATTCGCTTTTCATCTAGTAATTCAAGATCGATCAACCTATTAGAATCATTTTGGGTCTAATCAAACAATTCGACCCTGGCTGTTGGAATCTGTAGTTCGGCTGGTGCCATGGCTTCCGATCCTAAGTCATGAATGAAGTTGATGGCGTTTTCCTCAGTAATTTTGGCCAACGACTTTGCTTCGATCCACTTGGTGAAGTAGTCTACTGCAACGATCACATATTTGCAATTACCACGGGCTGGTGGGAAGGGTCCAATCAAATCCACTCCCCACATGTCGAAAGGCCTAGTGGCGATCACAGGAGTTTGTTCCGTGGTCGGCAGCTTTAGCAGATCGACATATCTCTGGCATCTGTCTCATTTTTTTTAACATATTCATGAGCATCTTCCTTTAAATGTGGCCAATAATACCCCATAGTGATTATCTTGTCTGCCAAAGTTCTGGCCCCTGGGTGGCCCCCACACACGCCATTAAGAACTTCGAACAACATGTTTGGGACATCCTAAGGATGGACGCACCTTAATAGTAGCTTGGTAAACGATCTCCGAAATAAAGCTTCCCCATGGATAGTAAATCGAGGGGATTTCTTCTTAATCACTCGATCTCTTTGCTCATCCTCAGGCAGCTCACCGCTCTCGATGTAACCTTTAATTTCATCAATCCAACACTTGGCACTGTTCTCAAAGCACAAGACTTGAACTCGCTCGTAAGATGGTTGCTCAAGGTAAGAGAGGGGCAGGTTGTGCTCTTCATCTGGTGTAGCCATCTTCGAAAGTAGATCGGTTAGCTCATTATCCCCACGACCTATCCTCTGAATTTCCCAAAACTCCAAGTCCTGGATCAACTTCTTCACTAATCTGCAATATTTGACCAAGATCGGGTTCAGCAACTCGTACTCACCTCTAACTTGATGGACGGCCAATTAAGAGTCGCAATAAGACACCACCTTGGTCGCGCCAAAGCATTTATCTTACTCGATGGCTACTATTAGAGCCTTATACTCGGCCTGGTTATTACAGGCTTGAAACTTGAATCTCAACGCTTCCTCAAACACCTTTTTACTTTCAGGCTCAGCCAACACAACTTCGGCCCCACTGGCCTTCTTGGTTGCTAACCCATCTAAATATACCTTCCAACAATCAACATACAAACTAACCTCTTGTCGGTCTGACAGTTCTTTCCTCTTGAAAGCTTTATGTTTAGGAACTTCTGGATCATCCTTATTACTGAATGAGAGCTCAACTAGAAAATCCGCCAAAGGTTGTGCCTGAAGGGATTTTCGAGGTCGATACTCGATGTAAAATTTTGTTAACTCGATTGCCAATAGAGTAATTGACATGAACTTTCCGACTTGTGTAAGATCTTCTTCAAAGATACGTTGGTGAGCACGATTATAGGATGAGCGCAGTAGTAAGCCCTTAACTTCCTTGCAGCAACCACCAAATCGTAAGCTACCTTTTGGGCATTGCAGTACCGCCCTTCTACGTCCGACAGAGCCTTATCACATAATAGACCGCCTTTTGAGCGCTTTTCTCCTCCCGGACTAACAAAGTTGCAACCGCATGATCTCCTGCCCACAAATACACATATAGGCTCTCTCCTTGAGTCGAACTACTAAGAAGTGGAGGAGAAGCGAGATAGCTCTTGAGTTTTTGAAAATATGATGAACATTCAGCTGGCCACTCAAAGGATTTTGTCCCCCTTAAAGTTTTGAAGAAATGGAGAGATTTCTCGACCGACTTGGCTATGAAACGCCCCAAAGCAGCTACTCAGTCATTTAATCATTGAACCTCTTTTATGCAAGTGGGCTCCTACATTTCAACTAAATCCTTGATCTTCCAAGAATTAGCTTTAATCCCTCGTTGTGATACCATGAACCCCAAGAACTTTCCTGTTGCCACTCCGAATACACACTTGCTTGGATTCAACTTCATGTATTGGTTTTGATAATCATGTCATCAATGTAAGCCTCCATGTTTCAGCCAGTCTGACTAGCAAAGACTTTATTGACCATCCTTTGGAAAGTAGCCCCAACATTCTTTAGTCCGAACGGCATTTTTGTATAACAGTACACCCCACCGGAGGCCTGGAAAGCTATTTTTTCAATATCTTCCTCATACATCTTAATTTGGTTATAACCTGAATAGGCATCCAAAAATTGAGAGTGGTATGGTCGGCGATGGAGTCAACCAACTTGTCAATACTAGGCAAATGATAATTGTCATTTGGGCATACTAAGTTCAGGTCCGTAAAGTCGACACACATTCTCCACTTTCCATTTACTTTCTTGACCATCACCAAATTTTCCAACCAGGTAGTGAAGGTCGCCTCTTTTATTATGCCTGCGCTGAGTAGCTTGTTGACCTCTTTCTTAATGGCGACCTCTTTGTCCCGAGCAAAAAATCTCAGTTTCTAGCTTTTGAATTTGATTGTGGGGTTAACCTCGAGCCTGTATACGGCCACTTCTTCTTTAATCCCTTTCATATCTTCGACTCTCCAAGAGAACACATCCAAGCTTTCTCGCTGCAAGGCGACGATTTCGTCCTTCTCTTTAGACAACAACTGACTACCAAGTTTTATTTTTTGGTTGGGGTAGGCTGCATTAATTTCCATCTCTTCAAGTTCATCAACAGGCACAACTTCTGGACTATCCCTAAATTGTAGGGTTTCATTTATGATCTCTCTAACCCTTCTTCTTTCTTCCGCTGGAAGATTTGATGCTTCAACCTCGATCATCCTATCCAATTATTTTGGCAGATAATTAGTACAGGTGGCCCCCAAGTTTTGGTCGATAAAAAGACATAGGCCTCCAATGAAAATTAGGTCGACCAAAACTGGATCAACTGAATTCTCCTGGCTAAGTTTGAGCTCCAGTTCCATCTCCAAGTCATTTGAGGGACGTGTCGCCTCAATCATGACTTGTTCACGTGAGGGATAAGGCGCCTCCCCCTGTACCGGATTGGCCAAGATTGGTTCATTAAGCTCGATCATCTCCTCCTCCATACACTTGATAGGTTCCATTATCGAGGTCGTAGTTGATGATTTGGAAAATTTCCAGCTTGCCTCAGGTGTTTCAATCTCGAGCACTCTTTTCTTCTTAGCTCTGATAATATGGATAAGATATTTTCTAGCCATCCCCAACATAGACCCAATGCCAAGAAGGGTAGGGAACTTGACCCTATGATGTAGGATTGATGGGATCATCCCCAATGCGAATTGGCCAGGAATACCCAGGATTTTGTGGTAGTCAATTACCACATCAATAACAATGAATGTCACCTTAGTTGTTGTTCTCAAAGGATGTTGCCCGACGTCTACCTCCAACTCGATCTGGTCTTTTGCATCGACCTTGTGGTTCGTGAAACCTTCCAGTTGACATGAATAAGGTGACAAAAGAGTATCAGCCCATCTCCTTAAATATGTTGTAGTAGAGTATGTCTTTGCAAATTCTAGTGTCCACCAAGATTCGGCTGGATGTGCAATTTTCAATGACCCCTAGGATGATCAAACTTTGCTCTCAATTGGCCATGTTGGTAGGCAACTCGTATGGATAGAAACTGATGTCGTCCTCTTGTAAAAAACTCCTTGGTGGAACATAAGGAGCTTTAGTCAAGTGGAAAATTTTGTGTTTGAGAGACGTGTTGCTTGTCTCCTCTACAATTACTCCAAGAGTCAGCCTGGGTTACCTTAGCTCTGGCGGCCCTCCTGCAGGTCGATCCCCTATCGAGGGACGATCTCCTTTTATGAATTGATCCAAACGACCCTCATTGACCCAATTCTGGATTATCCTCTTCAAACTTAAGCAATCTTCCGTATTGTGGTCGGTATCTTTATGATAATCACAGTACTTGTTGTTGGCTCTACAAAAATTGTTCTGGGGGTTCATAGATGATGGGACCCAAATCAATCGTGTTCATAATCTAAGTTTGACTGATGGTAAAGGGGTGAAGTTTTCAAGGACTCTTTCAGTCGCCCTAGTATGGTTTTTCCCCTTACCATTGCCTTGGTCGACCTTGGCAGCTATCCCCTTAGACAACTCTCCAGCTCGGCACTCTTGGCGCCTTTCTTTGTTTCCTTTCGTTCCTCGGCCACAGCAATATCATATGCTCTCTCAAACAGCTCTTTCATGTTGGTCGCTGTTGGGTATGCATGTTTTAACCCTCCTATTTTGTATTAGATTTGATTGATACCATAACCTCCTGTCTATTTTAAGGACTTTAGGACCCTATGTAATGAAGCTTAGACTTCAATTTTTTAGCTAAGTTCATTTTATAGAATAGGTTAAATTTAGGCTTGAAGACTGGCACAAAACTCATTGGATTGGAGAGTTGCAGTTCCAGCAGTGTTCAAAACCGACCCTATGAACCGCACATGTAACCGCATGTGCATTTCTCCTTTGAATCTGCTTCTTGAACCAAGCTGCAGTGCTAACCGCTCTTGAACCGCACTTTGTGCGGTTCATGTCTGCAACCGCATCTGTGCAACCTCCTGGTGTAGCAAACCGCATGATCCTAACCGCTCCTCACCAACCGCATCCAATGATTGAAGACTTGAAGTAAACCACTTTTTATCCGTTGGAATCCACGTCAGCAATATCAAAAGTCAACCACTAAATTTTGTCACGTGATTCAATGTCAGAGAAGATCTGCAAGGAACTTGAAAAGGTGACAGGTGTCCTAACCTCATTGCTTGCAGCTGGAGCCTGATCAGCTTTATCTGCAGCAGTTGTACCAAAGGACAAAAGTGGATATTGTGGACCAATAGGATTGCATCAAGTACTGTCCTTACACAGCTATATCCAACGGCTAGTTTCTTGATGCTTGGGTATAAATACCCTTAATCTTCACCATTTGAAGATTGCTTGAAAAATTGAGAAAGTCTTTGTGTTCATTGAAGTGAAGCTACGCCGAAATTCTTAGTCCTTTGAATCTTCATCTTCAACCTTCAAGAAATATTCCCCGGCCAAATCAAGCCTTAACACATTCAAGAATCATTGAGCTCTACATCTCACAGATTTAAAGAGCCTTGATCTTGTTCTCACACACACACCTCACTTGTTTAAACACATAGTTTATTCATTTGAGATACACTGGTTATAGTCTTAGGATTTGATCTTCATAGAATAGATTTTATATTTGAGTAACGATCTTTGTATCTTGTAATCTCTCAAACTCAATAGTAAAATCACTCTTGAAAATCCAAGACTAACCATCTTGGTAGTGGACGTAGATCGTTTATCGATTGAACCACTCCAAATCACGTGTTCTTATATTTCTGCATTTATATTTCCTGTGATTACTAATTATTTATCTCTATCTCTGTTTGATCTTATTTTAGTTATCCATTATTGTGAAATAGTGTTTGGAGTTAACATTGTCAAAAATACACGTGTTTGTAAAACTGCTCTTACCAAAACCGCAAATCAAAACCGCGTTTTACAAACCGCCTCTGCAAACCGCTTTACACTCTATTATTCCGTTGTGCATTTTACATCATTACTTGCAGTCTATTATCAACTGCAAGAGGATTTTGTAAGCAAGAGGTTTAGTTTTTAAAAGAGGGCGAAAAATTTGTAACAGCTATTCACCCCCCCCTCTAGCTGTATTTTCACCCTTGTTGCCACCTTTGGGACCAACAAGTGGTATCAAAGCAAACACATTTTAAAACCACTGTTTTTCAAGCATAACAGCTTGTGTGCCGATTCGATATGGCAAATACAAAGACAATGACTACTGTTAACTATTCACACATTCCAATCTTGGACGAAGACCACTTTGACATACTGGAAGTGCCGAATGCTTATTCATTTGGAAACTATAGATGAAATCTTTGGTGGATTGATCAATGGCCCTCTAATTCCAATGAAGGCTAACAACGATGCAACCACCAATGCTTTGAAACTCCGGAAGTCAAAAAGCCAAAAGATGAGTGGTCGGATGAAGAGAAGAGATTGGTTGCCTTGGACGGCAAGGCTAGGCACATCATTTACGGAACCCTCCCGTATCAACTCTACGAGAAAGTGATGTACCTCAAAACCGCAAAGCGAGATGTGGGATGCCATTGAGAGCTACCTCGAAGGTGATGACGAATGCAAGGAAAGCAAATTATATCTTTGTTGAAAGATCATACAACAACTTCAACAGAAAATCCAACGAAACCTTGCGTCAAACCTACGACCGATATGTTGAGGTAGTTAATGCTTGTAGATCTCTTGGCAAAACTTTAACCGATAAGGAAATCAATATGACTTTCCTATCTGCTTTAGGTTCTAAATGGGTGAATAAGGCTACCTCTTTAGAAGACTCCAAAGTTTTGGGTACTTGGTCGTTAAGTAACTTGTACGCCAATCTTAGAGTCTATGAATTAAAATTAAATCATATTGAAGAGATTGAAGGGAAAACCAAATCGTTATCCATGTTCGTCGTGGAACATGAGGAGAAACCATCTACATCCAATCAAACTGTAGATCATTCCATATCAACCTCATCACTCATCGAGATGGATGATGATGATTTTGCCATGTTTGTGAAAAGATTCCAAAAATTTAGAAAATCCTCAAAACCTTTCACAAAATCATTTTCAAAAGGCAAACCTCTGCAACGTTTTCTAAATTTGGAGATACAAAGAAAAAGAGTGATCTAGTTTGCTACAATTGTAGAAAACCTGGTCACTTTGCATCTGAGTGTCCACAGCCTAAATATGAATACATGAAAAAGAAAACCTCTCCTGCGAAATTTTCTCGTCGCAAGGGAATGGTTCTTTGAGGAGGAAGAGAATTCCAAGGAATTGGCTACTTGGATTGAAACAGTTCGATGATGGAAGTGATGATGAAACCGAAGAGGTTAATCTGCAGCAATTACGGGCGCTTCCGATGAGTCGGATTACGAGTCAATCGAGTCGCAAGATATGGAAGAAAAAGAGGTTTCTACAAAACTTCCAAATTTTACGTTGGATGAAAATATCAAACTTACTCCTAGCATTAAGATAGGAAATTGCTCGTATTCACGTCCCATTTTTCCTCCTACAAATGCTCCACCTTCAAAAACAATTCCAAAGAAGAAAATTTTGAAAAAGGTGGTGGAAGAGGTTTCTCCCATGGAACATGAAAGGATGTTCAAGGAAAGTGAAACGGTGATCCATCAATTCTCTAATCTTAAGAAAGCCTTAAGCTTAGCTCATGATGAACTTAATGCATGTACAAGACGGAGTAAAGCTGTGATGAAGTCCGAAATTTCAAATCTTAAGGACCAAATCGAAGTATGACTCCTCTTCTTGATCGAACCGCATCCTTGAAACTAAGGTTGCTGCACTTCAACTCCGGAATGATGACTTGGTAACCCAAATCAACGATCTCCAAAAGATTATTGATTCGTGGCTCAAGTCTCAATCCACCAAGGATAAAATCATGGACTCCCAAGTTCCTCCTGGAATTAAGGAAGGCCTAGGTTTTGGATCTGAGGAAGAGGAGAAGTGTGCATCCTCGAGTGAAAAGGATGAGGAAATTTTGGAACTAACTAAAGAAATTCCTAAGGGGAAGCATGCTAAAGGCAAGGGTAAAGGACGACAAATTAATTATGTCTACCCAAAGGGAAAGCAATATGGGAAGAACTCTCGAGATGAAGCGAAGGATTACGAGAGTGTAGCTTCGAAGGAAATGGCTTATGGAATTGGTCGAATCCTGCTCCAACCGCGGTGGAAAAGGCGGTTACGGCAATTCCGGTGTCGACCGCGCCTCTTCTTCGACCGCTCCTCCTGCCTTCAAAAGCAGGAATAGCGTTCCTAGAAAATACGTGGTCAAACTAAAGCCTGTTCCTTTTGTCCCAGCTACAACCGCTCCTCCCAAACCGCATGCAACTCCTAAGAAGAGTAAGGAGTTAGTAAAACCTCATGAAGCTTGTAGCTTTTATAAATGTTACGTGTGTGATGGTTTAGGTCACAAGGCTGCGAGAATGCCTTTTGCGGTTCACATCAATGCCGGGAAGAGTAAACCTCCTTCGTCAAACGGTGTGGGTCGTAAAGGGTTGCTAACCAGGACCCAAGGAATAAATGGGGACCTCGTTCTTAATGTTTACATTTCGGGTCCTCTGCTTCATGGCTGGTCACTCCAAGGAAAATGAATGGTATCTTGACGGTGGTTTGCTCAAGACATATGACTGGAGATAGATCATTACTTGAAGATGTCATTGAAGCAAGTGGTCCGTCTGTAACCTTTGGTGACAACAACAAAGGCAAGACCATTGGATATGGTATTATAAGGAGAGGAAACCTAACCATTGAGAAGGTTTCTCTTGTTGAAGGACTCAAGCACAACCTCCTTTCAATTTCTCAATTTTGCGACAAAGGAATGCTTTGCAACTTCACGTCATCAAATTGCTTTATCAAAGATAGCATCTCCGGCGTCACCCTACTCACAGGGATTCGTAAGAGTAATATTTACATTATTGATTTAGATTCTGCATGTAGTATTACTAATCCTTGTTTTGTAGCTAAGAATGTGAGCGAAAATAGTTGGCTATGGCACAAGAGGCTGAGCCACTTGAACTTCAAGTATCTTGCAAAGATTGGTAGGGAAAACCTCGTTCGTGGTTTAACCAAAGTGGCTGACCACCATCCAGAGAAATGCAGTGCATGCCGGCAGTAGCGATCCGCGTCGTCTTTCACCAGCAAGACCGCTCCATTAACTTCAAGATGCTTACAACTGCTTCACATAGATCTTTTTGGACCCGTAACCACTGCCAGCATTGGAGGAAATAGATATACCTTAGTGGTGGTGGATGATTACTCAAGATATACGTGGGTTGAGATGATGATTTCCAAAGATGATTGTTATGAGATTCTCACCGCACTTTTTAGACGGCTCCAAACTCGAAAGAAGACGACATCGTTAGTGTTCGATCGAGATAATGGAACGAGAATTTAAGAACAATGGTGTTGCTCGGTATTGTGATGACCATGGGATTGATCACAATTTTTCAACATTGGTGTTCCACAACAAAATGGGGTTGTGGAAAGGAAGAATAGGACGTTGATTGAAATTTGGAAAGACAATGATATACGAAGCGAAGCTACCTCGGTATTTACGTTTGAAGCAATCAATATCGCATGCTTCACTCAGAACCGCTCCCTCATCAACAAAACCTATAACAAGACTCCCTATGAGCTTTGGCGAGGAAGAACCCCCAACATTGTATTCTTCAAGATCTTTGGCTGCAAATGTTTTGTCCTCTACAATGGAAGAGAAAATAGAGGTAAATTCGGAGCTAAAGCCGACGAAGGTATTTTTGTTGGGTATGCTAAACATTCAAAAGCTTTTCGTGATTTCAATAAAACTAGTTTAAAAATAGTTGAGTCTGTCCATGTCACTTTCGATGAGCATTCTCTCCTTGAGCCACATTTGGCTCCAAATGTTGCTGATGATTTTGTTAAGCATAATGAACCAGGTGAACCATCTCAAACCGCACCTGAACCTCAACCGCAAAATCCAGCACCCTCAACTGAAATTCCCTCAAACCGCACCTTTGAAACCGCACACGAAGTTCCTACTCCGGATGCAACTCCAAGGGAAGAAGAAGTTGAGAATTCCCTATCCAGCTTACAGAACCTCTTCTTCAACTTACCTTCCATGACTTATTTGAAGGATCTAACGATGTTCCAATTGAAGATCTTGACAAACCTCGATCCAACTAGACTTACCCCGGAGGTTCGTGAAGTCGTGATCACCCCCTCACAAATGTGATTGGTGATCTATTTTCTGGTGTTCAAACAAGGAGATCGAACTATGACGAGCATACTTCTCTTTTATCTCAAGTTGAACCCAAGAAGATTGATGAAGCACTCCAAGATTCCAGTTGGGTCGTTGCTATGCAAGAAGAACTCAACCAGTTTGAAAGATGCAAGGTCTGGACTTTGGTGCCTAGACCTCAGGATCAAGGAGTAATAGGAACTAAGTGGGTATTTAGGAATAAGATGGATGAGAATGGAAGCATCACTAGGAATAAAGCAAGGTTGGTTGCACAAGATTATAGGCAAGAAGAAGGAATAGATTATGACGAAACCTTTGCTCCAGTTGCAAGATTGGAAGCTATCAGAATCTTCTTAGCCTACGCCTCTTTCAAGCGTTTCAAGTTATATCAAATGGATGTGAAGAGTGCTTTCCTCAACGGCGAACTGCAAGAGACCGTGTATGTTGCCCAACCGCCTGGATTTGAAGACTCCAAATTTCCCAATCATGTCTACAAACTCCAGAAAGCTTTGTATGGACTTAAGCAAGCTCCAAGGGCATGGTATGAGACTCTTTCTATATTTTTACTAGAAAAAGGATTTAAACGTGGTAAAATCGATACAACTCTTTTTATTGCCAAATATAATGAGCATACTTTACTTGTTCAAATTTATGTCGATGATATTATTTTTGGTTCTACTAACGAGTTACTGTGTAAGTGTTTTGAAAAGCTAATGAAAAGCAAGTTTGAGATGAGCATGATGGGAGAATTAAAATTCTTCCTCGGGCTTCAAATCAAGCAATGCGAAGAAGATATTTTCCTTAGTCAAGCCAAATAAACCAAGGAGTTGATAAAGAAGTTTGGATTAGAAAATGCTAAAGCATATGATACTCCTATGGCCACCGGCAATAAGCTAGATAAAGATCTCAAAGGTAAGAAAGTTGATCTGACTTTATATCGAGGTATGATCGGCTCATTACTTTACTTAACTGCTAGTAGGCCCGATATTATGTTTAGTGTCTGTGTATGTGCTCGTTACCAAGCTGATCCTAGAGAAGCACATCTTATTGCAGTCAAGCGTATAATCCGCTATTTATCTGGAACCACTAACCTTGGACTTTGGTATTCCAAAGATTCGAACTTCGATCTTGTAGGTTATTCGGATGCGATTATGCGGCTTGTACTATTGACAGGAAAAGCACTAGTGGTACTTGTCATTTCCTCGGGAATAGACTAGTTGCTTGGGCCGGCAAGAAGCAAGCTTCGGTTTCGGTGTCAACCACGGAAGTGAGTACATTCTTCTTTGGTAGTTGTTCTTTGTCAAATCCTTTGGATGAAGCAGCAGTTGGTGGACTATGGAATCCATGAAGGAAATTGCCCTATCATGTGTGACAACACTTCAACAATTTCAATCTCCAACAACCCTGTCATGCATTCCAAGACCAAGCATATAGATATCAAGTATCATTTCCTCAAAGATCATCTGGAGAAGAGGAATATCCATTTAGAGTACGTGGGGACAGACAACCAGATTGCTGATATCCTCACAAAGGCTCTTGACTCCAAGAGATTTTCCTTCCTCAGAGGAGAAATGGGTATGCTTGAACTTAAATGAATACATTCTTTTTATTAGCTAACTTGTGTGTTAAGTATAGTTTCAATTCCATTGTTGAAACCGCGTGCATCAAACCGCAAGCATGTCCAACCACACTGCAGCCAACCGCTTCACTCAAAACCGCATGCTGCAGCTCAACCGCTTGGACCTCAACCGCGTTTCAACCTGGAGTATTTTCTATCTTTACTTTTACTTACAGTTATTTAAAAAAAAAACTGTTCAAATTCCTTTTATTTATTTTTCAGTCCTTATTTTTCTTTAAGGGTTTATTTGCAAATGTTTTCCCATGAAATTTTAAAATTTGAATGCATTTAATGCAAAGGGAACATTAGCATTTAATGGCCTTCATGTCAGCCGTCATAGGTTGATGTGTTGAAGCTGAAAGGGTGCTTCATTTGTAATGATTCACTGAGTTGGTGAGTTTAACTGTTCTTTCACCTGCTAAACCCTAAACCTTTCCTATAAATAGAAGACACAACCTACCTTTTCAAACTTTCCATTCTGTCTTCTCTGGCACCGTACCTATCTAGTGTCAGTTTTCACCAAACCCTTCTTCTCTCTCTTCGTAATATTTGTTTTAAAATCTCTAAGTTCTTCTTCAATGGCACCCAAACTTATCGAAGACATGGTATGACTTCTGAACCTTAATCTTCTTACTTTTCTGAAATCATACTTGTTTAAACTTGCTTAAATCCGCCATTGTTGAACCTTTGAATGCTCGAGCACCAAGAACTGATTTTTGTTCATATGTTCTTCATTTCCTGATCATTTCGCATGAAATTTGTTGGGTTTTGTTCGGATTTATGCCTAGATTAAGTTTCTAGACTTTATTTCATGATCAATGATCATCTAGGACACTGATTTTGAATTTTTGAAGATTTTAGTTTCGAAAACCCACTTTATGATTTTTGCATTTTCTGGGTGATTCTGAGCAAAGTAGAAATTTTTAATGTTATATTGTTAATCTACTGCTCAATGTGATCATTTTGACATGTTATTTGTTCATTTTGGTTAACTTTCTTCAAATCTCTGTTCTTGATGTTCTTCGTGTTCTTCATGCACTCATGTGACTGTTCATCCTCATTTTCAGAAATTTCTTATGTTTTGGTTTGACCTAACCTTCAAATCTTGTTTTTCAAAACTTAGAAAATTTTTGGAGATTTTAATTTTATTTGCATGTTTGAACCGCGTCATTGATACCGCATGCTACTGTGAAACCGCATATCTAAAATTGCTTACCTTTGTGTTTCAAACCGCATGTGTTTTGGTATATCAACCGCACTCTAAGAACCGCATGCCATGTTTTCAAAACCGCATATATATCCTTTTGAAACCGCATGCTTGAAAATTACTTAAGTTTTACTAAGTATATAGGCTGGACACCATAAATTTCCTCTCTGAGCACCGCTTGCAGTGTGGGATAATTTTGGATTACAATGCCACGTACTAAGTAAATATACTTTGTATTTTTCCTATTTGTTTTCTTACCTGTGTTCACAGTTTCCTTGAGGTTGGAAATTATCATTTCCAAAACCGCACTATTGCCAACCGCATGTGTGCACCAACCGCTTGTGAACTGTGATGTTATTAAATTGTTCTAACTTGTGTGTTTTACTTGTAGAATACCAAGTACTTCTTACCAGGGTGGGAGATCAATGAAGCTGAACTGCGGTCTGATGCTCTTGGAAGAGAGATGATAAGGAAAATGCAAGCTTCTGGAATCCTTCCCCTCTTCAATAAACAACAAACCTTCACCATCCCTCTTTTCATTGACCAGTTCTACTCAACCGCAGTGCGTGGAGGGCGAGGCATGTCGATGGAACCAAGATTCCAAACTTAGTGGGAGTAGTTGAAGGATTCAAAGTCTCCATAGACTACTTGGATATTAGAGGCACCTTTGATTTCCATGTGTCTAATGCTCCTGTTGAGGTATCCCAAGAAGTACAGGATGCTACTTGCTCCACCCTCACTGGAAAGCTGGATTCCTTGTCTGGCTATTACAAGAAGATAGCAAGGAGAGAGTTTGGAGAGATGATGAGCCATTTGTGCTACCTAGTTGGGAATTATGTGTGTGGGAAGACGAGGAAACCACAACAACTTCACCTCTCGCGATGGCGGTATTGATGTGCCATCTACAACGGCATGAAGCTTCATTGGCCCAAAATTTTGATGAGAGAGGCGCGGCGGTATTGATGCTTACCAGCTGAAGACCAAAGATGTGCATACCAGATGGAGACCCTTTGGTAGATTGCTAACCGCCATATTTGCCAACTACCAGCATCTGGAAGATATGAGAACTACCACTCCAGAAATCTGCTATCATTGGGGAGTTGAAGAAACTTTTGGACTCAAGACTTGCCACTCCTTCAGATTTTCATTTGGCAATGATGAATACAAGTCCCTCTATGATGCTGATACCTTTCAAGCCAAGGAACCTTATGTTGAAATGACCCCTGCAACCGCAGTCAAGGGTCTGGCTAAAGCTGCGAAGGCTGTTTCTAGGAAGAGAAAAGCTGTTGAATCGCTTCTCAAGCAGACCAGAACCGCACCAACCCAACCGTGTGGTTCAACTGGTGCTGGCCCCAGTCAGAAAAAGCCAAGGAAGGGAAAAGAAAAGATGACTCTTCAGGATGAAGTAGTTGAAGAAGAAGAAGAAGAAGAAGAGGATGTAACTATTCCTCCCTTGATTGATAGAGCCAAGAACGCAAAGGAAACTCAGGCTAAGTTAGCCAAGATGTCTGATGAAGAGTGGACCACCTACTACAAGGCAGAGATTGAGAAGATAGAAAGAAAAATGGCTGAGAAGGGTGCAGCTAAAGGAAAATCCAAGGAACCCATTCCTCAACCGCCTCCTTCTAAACCGCCCCAAACCCAACCTCTTATCCAATCACCACCTCAATCTCCTATTCACTCCCATCATCCATCCCCTGCTAAGTCCCCAATTCCTGAACCGCATTCTCCTCCCCAACCGCAAAGAGCTGCAACCGCTCAGGGGGAGAAGCAACCTAGGCTCAAGCAGTTAGCCAAAAGGAGAACCCCTGTTAAAGGCCCCAAACGCTTTTTGCACCGCCTTTCTAAACAACCTACTCCTTCCCCACCTTCATCCCATTCATCTTCCCATTCAACCTCAAATTCATCATCCCCTTCTTCTACCAAATCCAATTCCTCCTCTAGCAAATCCAGAACCCCAACTCCCTCTCCTCAATGATCTAACCGCTCCAATTCACCCCATCAATCTAACCGCGCTCAATCACCTCCTTATTCTCATCATACCCCAGCCATCTCCATTTCAAATCTAAACCGCAATAGATCCCCATCCCCTAACCGCGTCAATTTACCTCCTCCTCCTCCTCCTGAAAATTCTCCAAACCGCATTCCTTCTCCACCTCCTCAAACCTCTCCCATTCCAGAAACTTCACCTCCTCAACAGAAATCAAACTCTGTTGAAGTCCATACTACCCATATAAATTCCTCCTCCAATTCCAACCCTATCACTTCTGGTATTCCAACCACAAACATTCCACCTCCTCCAACCGCTCTCTACATGCCAAGGTTGATTCTCAAACCGCTGAAATGGCCATCTTAAAGTCCCAATTGCTTGATGCCATTAAGGGGGAGAGGTCACCTTCAGATGTAGCAAACATTGAAGCTGCCCTCAAAACCGCTGCAGAGTCCTCCCTTTTCAAATTCAAAGTTGAACTTCAAGCTGCAGTTCTTACTTTCCTTGGGGACTCTGTCAACAAAGATCAACTCAAGGACTTCATGCAACAACTTACAACCGCCTTTTGTGACTCTGTTGATCACACAATTGGTAGGTTTAAAACTGAGTTGATGGGAGATATAAGGAGCCTTAACTTTTAACCTGCTCAAGCCTCTACCTCAGCCGCTCCTACCCAAACCGCTCCTTCTCAAGCCGCCCTTGAAGCTTTGGAACTCAAAGTCCTGTCTGAGCTCGACTCCCTCAAAGACAGAATTAATGTTGATCTCAACATAGTGGGAGACAGTCTCAAGGAGCAGGTAAAATCCTTTGATGATGATATCTCTTTCAGGTTTGAAAACCTCAAGGCAGGATTCAACCTCAAGCTAGACAACTCAATAAAGGAATTGAAGTCCAACCTGAATGTGACTGTGGATCTGGAACCTTTGAGAGATGCATTATCTACTCAAACTGTAACCATTCAGGATGAGATCTTCACATTCTACAATTCCTTGAAGGCCTGCATTGAAGGTTTTACAAAAGAGATCAAGGATAGTGTTGCTGCCCATACCAGATCAGTTGATGCTGTTGGCTCAACCGCTGCTCAATCCGTAACCGCACTTAGAGCAGTTGAGATCACCTTGAGAAGTCAATCTGAAGACCTCCGAGCCCTAAGAAGAACTATCAGAGGTGAAAGCTCAGCCTTCAGACCTTCCGGACCGCAAGTGCCAAATCAAGAGGTGGACCAGCGTCAGGATCAACCGCGCCATCAACAACCGCATCAACATCAACAGCGTCGACATTAGGACCACTCTTTACTTGTAATTTCTTTCCCTTTTGCTGAACTACTTTTGTTTTGTTGGACCGCACTTCATGTATTTTCTTTTGTCCAACTTCTTTTTGTTTTTGTAACCTTGTAATTTTCCTTCATTCCTATACTTGTAATCATCTTGGGAATTAATGGAAATTGCATCATGGTTCCAAAACTTTGTTCATTCAAACTGCTTGTTTGTAGAACAATGAAACCGCTTATGGTTTATAACCTCATTCAAATATTTTCTAACTTAAAATCAATTTTTTTAATGAAGGTTAAACATTCAGTTTAAACCGCACTTTGAACTTAAACTCATATTTTTAAGTGCACTGAATGCATTTATATACTTTCCATATTGTAAGTTTTTATCTTTCAGATAGTATAGAAATCTATAGCTTAAAGCTAAGTGTGTGCATTGACTTGGGACATGAATTACCATGTTAATTCTTATGGACATGTTTTTACCAAGTACAATGTTTGCTTTAGTTATAGTAGGTAATGGCATCAATCAAATAGGGGGAGATTGTTGGGTATGCATGTTTTAACCCTCCTATTTTGTATTAGATTTGATTGATACCATAACCTCCTGTCTATTTTAAGGACTTTAGGACCCTATGTAATGAAGCTTAGACTTCAATTTTTTAGCTAAGTTCATTTTATAGAATAGGTTAAATTTAGGCTTGAAGACTGGCACAAAACTCATTGGATTGGAGAGTTGCAGTTCCAGCAGTGTTCAAAACCGCCCCTATGAACCGCACATGTAACCGCATGTGCATTTCTCCTTTGAATCTGCTTCTTGAACCAACTGCAGTGTAACCGCTCTTGAACCGCACCTGTGCAGTTCATGTGCAACCGCATTTGTGCAACCTCCTGGTGTAGCAAACCGCATGGTCCTAACCGCTCCTCACCAACCGCATCCAATGATTGAAGACTTGAAGTGAACCACTTTTTATCCGTTGGAATCCACGTCAGCAATATCAAAAGTCAACCACTAAATCTTGTCACGTGATTCAATGTCAGAGAAGATCTGCAAGGATCTTGAAAAGGTGACAGGTGTCCTAACCTCATTGCTTGCAACTGAGCCCGATCGCCTTTATCTCGCAGCACTGTACCAAAGGACAAAAGTGGATATTGTGGACCAATAGGATTGCATCAAGTACTGTCCTTATACAGCTGTATCCAACGGCTAGTTTCTTGATGCTTGGGTATAAATACCCCTAATCTTCACCATTTGAAGATTGCTTGAAAAATTGAGAAAGTGTTGTGTTCATTGAAGCTGAAGCTCTGCCCAGAAATTCTTAGTCCTTTGAATCTTCATCTTCAACCTTCAAGAAATATTCCCCAGCCCAGAAATCAAGCCTTAACACATTCAAGAATCATTGAGCTCTACATCTCACAGATTTAAAGAGCCTTGATCTTGTTCTCACACACACACCTCACTTGTTTAAACACATAGTTTATTCATTTGAGATACACTGGTTATAGTCTTAGGATTTGATCTTCATAGAATAGATTTTATATTTGAGTAACGATCTTTGTATCTTGTAATCTCTCAAACTCAATAGTAAAATCACTCTTGAAAATCCAAGACTAACCATCTTGGTAGTGGACGTAGATCGTTTATCGATTGAACCACTCCAAATCACGTGTTCTTATATTTCTGCATTTATATTTCCTGTGATTACTAATTATTTATCTCTATCTCTGTTTGATCTTATTTTAGTTATCCATTATTGTGAAATAGTGTTTGGAGTTAACATTGTCAAAAATACACGTGTTTGTAAAACTGCTCTTACCAAAACCGCGTTTTACAAACCGCCTCTGCAAACCGCTTTACACTCTATTATTCCGCTGTGCATTTTACATCATTACTTGCAATCTATTATCAACTGCAAGAGGATTTTGTAAGCAAGAGGTTAGTTTTTAAAAGAGGGCAAAAAATTTGTAACAGCTATTCACCCCCCCCCCTCTAGCTGTATTTTCACCCTTGTTGCCACCTTTGGGACCAACAGTCGCTCACCTGACTAGTAGTTCGTAATCCACGTCTGGTAAGGACACTCCGTTTCTGAAACAGTTAATGACTTCCCTGTCAATCAAGTTCTCTTCTATCTGGTCGACCAACTCCTTGAACCTTGTGAAATAGCTCATGGTACTCTTCGTCTTTCCTTGGGCTATATTGGTTAGGTCGGTGACCATTTTCTTCCTGGCTCCAGCCGTTGAGAATCTCTCCAAAAACCTACATCACATGTATCTCCACATGTTAAACACCCCATTGTCAAGCCACGAAACCAAGAAAAGGGGACATCAGGAACATGCTCGTCAGCATGTTACAAAGCACGTCATCCTTTGAGGAGACCAAACACATCTGCCCTTAAAGTGTTGCATATGGTTCATGGCATTGGTCGCCCCTGAGTACTTTTCCCGGACGGGTAATTTGAATACTGACTTGGGAGGGCCTGGATCCAACAGCCACTGAGCCAGAGGTCGAAGAGTGGTATCATATCGTTCAACCTTGCTCTGGCTGATCTGATGGTCATGCTCCATTTCATCTAACTTTCTCTTAAGGATCAGCAACTCTCGTGTATCCAATCCAGGTCCCTCATCTCTATAATGGGAGACCGAGTTCAATTTATGGCCCTCCTCTCTTTGATGCGACCTTCGAGAAAGAGTTCGATCTCTTTCATTCCTTGTGGGTGACCTCTCCCTTCTATCTCTCCTCAGTGGGGATCGTCCTCCAGCTGAGGGAGCACCCCTAGCTTTGGGAGGCAACTTACCCTGAATTCGTTCGGCTTCTAACTGCCTCCTCCGAGACGAATCAACTTTCTGTTCTTGGTTAGTGTTGAGCTTATCCCATAGTCACCAGGGTGACTAACTGAGTTTCCCACTGGTCGAGGTCTCTCCTTTCTTACTTCTCCACTTGATGGTCCATAGGCCCTGTTTCTGGGTTGCTGAGATGTTTGTGACGGTGCTGCTTGGTGAGACCCATTCGGTGTTTCTTGCCTTGTTGGACATCCCCCTAGGCCTTCATGGGCCTATTCTCTCTCCTCCTATCTTGGATCCCCACTCCATCAACAACACTGTTCGAGCGAGTCACTCTCCTATGTCGGTTTCCAGGGGGAAGGAACGTTGTGCGGTTTCTAGCGCCAACATCAGTACTCGTGTTGTTTCCGATGGCATTTTCATTGACGTGATCAACAGAGTCAGTAGCAGTATGACCGTTTGATACCATGTTTAAAGATTTGTAAGATTTCACGGTCTAGGATGCTTCGTTTCCCAGCAATGAAACCAAATTGATAATGTAGGAATCGCCTGGATGAGCCATATTCCAGTAATAGGTTGTACTCCGTTGCCTTAGACCTGAAACTACGAACAAATAACTAGTAGGGACGGTCTCCGGCTAATATCCTTCGATGTGATGGATGAGATTTAGTGTATAAGATTCTGATACTATATGGAAAACAGAATTAAATTCAATAGTCAAAATGACGTTACCTTTTTTTGGTGAAATATAGGTTGATATTTATATTTCAATCATTGGCCATATGTCACAAATCCCGTAAATCCCGGAGGAAATGTAGGCATAACCATTTCCGTGAATATAGGAGTTGGTTATTTATGGGGGTTCTGATTTACGCACGTTCGATGTGGTCGAGGTCGCCCGATTTACTGAGGTCGAACTGAATTCATGTCTTGGTTAGGTAGAAATTATGTAAGGGATGAATCGTATGTCGGACGAAGGCAGTCGCGACCTAGGAATGGTCAGACCATATACTTGGTCGACTGATCTAGCTCGATAAGTGCACGTAGTTATGGGTGCCTTAAAGTGCCTTTCAAGCTTAGTGGGCCTTTGGGCTCTAACTGGACGTAGGACCAGCCTGTTTAGCCTGACCCATCACTTTTATTTCGTTTACCTATCAATTCTTTTAAGGTATATATTTTACAAGTTTGTATAAATTGCATCTATGATGATTTTTTAATTTAAAAATACAATGAAAGTGCGAGAATAGTTGTTATGCTAATTCCTTGATAACATTATGGGATGTATTGTAAAAGGAATGAAGTTGCGTACAATAATTATAGTGCAAATTAAACAAAATAAAAGTATAAGTACGTAAGTGATCATTTACCAAAAAAAATTATAATTATTAACTTGCCAATTTAAAAGACTTTATTAGGGATGGAAGTGGTATTATAGTAGGTATGTTCTTTTTCAAGTTTGTATCAAATAATACAATAATCTCTCCCTCTGTCGCATAATAATATATAAAAAGACACCTGATGATGCAAGAATTGTTACGGATTAGCATTAGTACAGCAATAGGTTGATCTCCAACAACTAGGACCTGAAACCACGAACAAACAACTTGTCGGGATTGTCTCCAGCTAATATCCTCCGACATGCTGATGTGATATAAAGTTATGTATATGTATTGAACAATATTGAAGTTGTTTAATCTTAAAATAACTCAAGTGACATTACCTTTTTACCATGGATGTGGTCTGCTATATATAGTGTCGTTTAAGGGATGCTTACGAATCCCATGAATCAAGGAGATAATATAGGCATAATTGTCTCCGAGATTGTAGAAGGCGGTTACAGATAACAACATGGTAAGGCACATGTGTATTATGGTCGAGGTCGACCTGACTTTGTGCCTTAACTAGGCGGAGAGTGTACAAAGAGTGGGTTATATGTCAGACGGAGCTAGGTCAGGACCAAGGAAGGTCAAACAATGAGCTTGGTCGACTGGCCCTCTCGATGGACTAGCACAGTTTGGATAGCTTGGTGATGCCTTTTATATTTAGACGAGCCTTTGGGCTTGATTGGATATGGGGTCAGCCCGTTACACTTGGCTTATCACTTTTATTCTGTTCAGTGGCCCCCAACTTTCTAGCTCGACTTTTCGAGTATGAAATTATAGAAGAAATTTGATTGTAGATTTGGGGCGATGATCGAAGGTCGACTCGTTAGATTTAGGGCGCTTCTCGATGGTTGACTTTTGGCAGTTGGATGAGTTGTATTCAATGCGCCATAATATCTGCCATAATGGTACGGATTCTGTCGATTGTATATTCGTCTTGAGAAATGGTGTGGGCTTTTAATTCGGCCCACATTTTGACAATAATTCAATCGTTTAACTAAACTTTTCTAATTCAAGTAAGGAGAAGGAGGTATAAAAGGGAGAGTTTAACCCTTTCTCAAACTTTACCATCTCTGAGTTCCTTAAGCACCCAGCAAGAGCAAAAGCAAAGACGCCATCTTCGATGGTTAGCAAGCTTTTTCCTTGTGTCACAGTTGCATTCCACCTCTTCGTCAACACAAAGGTATCCTTCAATTTCACTTTCAAGATTTTATTTTGAAATTTTCCCTCTTTTCCAACATGTCTAGGACCTTCGGTTTCGAGTTGGGGGTTAGGTATGGATATAACTGCGTGAACCTTAGGATTTATAAATGGTTAGAGGGTCCATGGAAGGAATTGACCTTAGATGAGTTAATTACCATCTTAAAAAGTTTGAGTTTGTTTTTTGGTGAGATAGGTTTCCCAACGGGTGAGAGTATGGGGACTTGGAGGCCGACGATCTTCGGATTATCCGCTTCCGTCCCTTCAATAAACAGATTGACCATTTTATTATTTTCTACATCAATTCCAACAAATCACAATTCCCACATGATAGGATAGCTTTCCCAGGGGAATTTAGGTCGCCCTTAGATAGCTTGGATTCTTCATCTACAAGGTCTGATTCCCCTGTTTCTATGTCTTCTGTAGAAATGGCAACCAACTATCAACAAACTGCGAGCTCTGCGAATAGTGGACATATTTTGTTCCACAAAGGTTCCAGACCACAATGAGAGGGGATATGTGGCCTCCAAACCTTTGATCGGCAGGAAAAATGTTGAGTCCCGTATAAGGATCCTCCATGATCATTTTGAGGTTTCTCGAGTAGATTTCAAACTCTCCCACTTCACTAAGAACAAAGGAAGCTTCAATATTGGTCGCACTGGGCTCTCAGTACGACTAAAGTTGCTTTTTATTATGGTCAGTTTGAGGCTGGGTTGAGCCTTACTCCTGACCCCTTCATATGCTAGTTTCTTGAATGTATGGCCGAGGTCCCCATGCAACTTGGTGCGAATACGGTTAGGGTGCTGGTGGCATTTGCCATGATCTGCAGGTTCATTGGGTACGAGCCATGTATATATGTGTTTAGAAGTTTTTTAAGGTAGTGATAATTGATAAGACCTGGGGGATTAGTACCCCGGCCAAAGCCAAGGCCCCTAAGATTTTTGTCAACCTGCCTGACAAGGTCTCGGGGTGGAATAGCCACTTGATCTTGGTGGAGAGTAGGAATGGATAGGAGTTCCCTTTGCCTGAAGAGGATTCTAAGTCGATGAAGGAGAAGATTACTGGGTCCCTGAGTGGAGTGATGAGCTGACTCGCAGGTTGACTTTGGTGGCTCATAAGAGCACGGTGAGCTGGGCCACTCTGGAGTCGAGCAAAGACTACTACATCTAGGCTGGGATGATGATGGGAGGAGAAGGAGTGGTGTCCCCTTTGTTCCAATAATAAGGAGCTTTAGGTATCCTGATTGGGTTATCCATGAGAGGGAACTCTTTGAGACCTAGTGCCATTATTGTAAAAGGAAGTTGGGTTACTGCAAAAGTCTATTCTAATATGGCGGTTAAGTACTTGTCCCATTTTCCTTCATGTTTTAAATTCTTACTCGTCGTTCTTGTGTTGACCCTTTTCTCTTTGTACGTGAAGTTCTTACCCCAGACCAGGAGGCTAAAATGGAAAGAATAAAGGATCTTGGTGATCGCAGGAGGAGCAAGAGAGAGCATGGGAGAGCCAACTCACGAGCTAGCAGGGAGGCAGAGGCCATTGCTAGGAATGACCTACTCCCAAAATAAGGAGTGGGGATGGTCCCTATAGATGGCACTAGTTCGATACAACCTATAGAGCCGCAAGCACAAGTAGAGGCCCCCAGGTCGGAAGAGGAGGCCAGTATGCAAGTGGAGCAAGGGTCGGGCTCTGAGCTACCACTTGGATCAACAGGTCAGGAACCCTCACCAAGTGTGGTTAACTTGGAGCCCGAGCTTTAAGAGATTGATGAAGATGATGACGACCTTCCATCAAGCTCCACCCGCCAGGAGCACCGAAGAAGTGCAAACCTTGGTGGAGAATTTAAGTGATGTTCCTCCCCTCACTGGGGTCAATTCTCTAAGTTGCCAATACCCCGAGATGGGACTAGGACACGTGATTGTGAGGCAGGTTGCCGACAGGGACTTACTTGCTGTCTTTGGGGAAGAGGGGCTCATCCCAGAGGAGTATAGTGACCGCTCTAGTCTCCTTTATTCTGAGGTAAAACTTTAAATCTTTTCTTTATCTTTCTATCTGTTTTGCTCACCATTATCTTGATCATTTTGTTTTATTCTTGCAGTCTTTGGGTTTGACCGAGAAAGCAAAGTGTAGCTGGAGGGATGCTCCGGAGAAGGAACAGATTGCCTCAGCAAACTATTCGAGGAAGGATCTGGAGGCTGCTGAGTTGAGACAAAAGCTGAGAGGTCGACTCCCAATGCCAGACCCTCCAAACAGCTCATTTTAACTTGAAGAAGGAGAGGGATGAAGCCTACGCATCCCTGAAGGTTGCAAAGGAGCAACTCACTCCTCCTACGACCAAGGCAAGTCTAGAGGAGGAGGTCACTTCAGCTAGGCAAGATAAGGCCAAGCTAGAGGGGCAGCTAGGGCAGCTATCCGAGTTAGTCCAGGACCGTAACAATTGGATTTCCAAGATGGGTGAGGACCACCAAGATGCTAGTCTTAAGAGGGAAGAAGAAGCCAAGGCTAGGGAGAAGGCTGATGTTGAGCAGTTCAAAGCCAGTGATGAGTGCTACAATATTATAGTGTCTCGAGCTAGGGACTTCTTTGATGTTGGGTGCCAACACATGGCACGTCGGGCCATAGTAGATCCTTCTGATGACATAATTGTTGACAAGTTAGCTTAATGGGCTTTCAAAGATTGCTATGATGAGCTAGCCCACTCTGGTCACTCCCTAGTCCCCTATAATGCAAACAACATGGCCGTCGTAGCTAAGCAGGATGCTGAAGATGGGCTTGAGCCTTGGGTTTCCCCAGCCATTGAGCCAAGGAACTTCAACTCCATTATTCAAGAGTTGATTGAGGCCGATGAGGATGAAGAAGAGAAGGAGGTCACTCAGGACCAAGTTTTTAAGTAGGCCGAGCAACAACAGCAACAACAGCAAGAATGATTTTTTTCTTTTTATTTTTTGTAATGAACAAGTACAAAACAATTTATGTGTTTGTGTTTGATAGTTATGCCTTAGCCCGGTTTGGGAGGCATTTTATTTCATAACTCTTTGTATTGTCTTGATCTTGGCCCACTTTTGGGAGACCAATTTTATTATATGCTAGCTGACTTTACTCCCTTTTCTTTGAACTAAGTGTTTTTACTTAATCAGGTGACTTGCATGCCACGGGTGTGACTTGCGTGCTACGGGTGTTTCAGCTCGTTTCCTCCGGGGTCGCCAATCATGTAGGTCCCTTCCTTGACTATCTTGTAACGATGTATGGACCTTCCCAGTTTGGTGACAACTTATTCTGCTCGATCTTGCGCCCTGTCACTTCAATTTATCTCAAAACATAATCTCCAACTTTGAACGACCTCTTCTTGACTCTTTTGTCGTAGTACCCCTTGGTTTTTTGTTTGTAGTTAACCATTCTAAGTTGGGTTGTCATCCGCCTTTCCTTGAGCAGGTCTAAGTCGATCAACCTGTTGGAGTCCTTCTGATTTTAATCAAACAGTGCAACCTTTGTTATAGGAATCTGTAGCTAGGCCGGTGCCATAGCTTCCAATGCAATGATAAGAGCGAATGGGGTTAACCCCGTATGCCCCCGGGTGGTTGTGTGGACTGCCCATAAAGCAAAGGGGAGTTCATCTAACCATTTGCATGCTCGTCCATCTAAGTTCTTGCGTAGAGCTGTAAAACTAATGTGTTAGCTGCTTCTGCTTGCCCGTTACCTTGGGGATAGGCGACTGAAGACTTCCAATGCTTAAAACCAAACCTGTTCATTTCTCTCTCGAAATCTTTTGAACATTATAGCCCTTTATCAGATACGATTGAATGTGAAACCCCAAAATGACACCAAATGTAATCGTGGATGAAGTTGATGGTTCTTTCTTCTGTTATCCTTACTAGTGGTTTTGCTTCGATCCACTTGGTGAAGTAGTCAATTGCCACGATCACATACTTATAATTTCCACGGGCAGGTGGGAAGGGTCCGATTAAGTCTATCCCCCTACATGTCGAATGGCCAAGCAGCAATCACAGGAGTTTGCTCGGTGGTTGTCAACTTAGGCAGGTCGGCATACCTCTGGCACTTGTCACATTTCTGTACGAACTCACGAGCATCTTCCCCTAAGTGTGGCTAGTAGTATCCCAGCATAATTATCTTGTCTGCCAAGGTTCTGGCCCTCAGATGTATGCCACATATTCCACTATTTACTTCAAATAGAAGGTGTGGAACTTCATGAGGATGGACACATCTTAGGAGTGGCTTAATGAAGGACCTCATAAACAAAGCTTCTCCATGTATGGTGAATCTGGGGGACTTCTTCTTGATCACTCTGGCCCTTTTCTCATCTTCTGGTAGCTCGCCTATCTCAATATAGGCTTTGATCTCGTCAATCCAGCATTTAACATTTTCACCAAGCATAGAACCTGCACTCTTTCGCATGTTGGTTGTTTTAAGTATGAGATTGGTTTCCCGTGTTGTTCCTCTGATGTAGCTAGCTTTGAAAGTAGGTCAGCCAACTCGTTGTATTCACGACCTACCCTCTGAATCTCCTAAAATTCCCACTCTTGGACCAGCTTCTTGACTAGCTCGCAATACTTGACCAAGATTGGATTGAGTACCTCATATTCACCTTTGACTTGATGAAAAATCAGATGTGAGTCACAATAGGCCACTATCTTAGTCGCCCCATGGCGTTTTTAATGGCCGCAATTAAGGCATCATATTCGGCCAGGTTGTTGGAGGCTTAAAACTTAAATCTTAGTACTTCTTTGAACACTTTGTCACTTTCAGGCTCGACCAAAATGATCCCAGCCCCACTAACTTTCTTTGTCGCAGATCCATCTAAATACACTTCTACGCCTATTGCAAAAATTATGTTCAATCTCTAGTTGATAGATATACGTACAAACTTTCCCCTTGGACCGGGCTACTTAGAAGTGGGGTAAAGGCAAGATAGTCCTTGAGTTTTTGAAACGACGATGAGCATTCGGTCGTCCACTCAAAGGTTTTCGTCCCCCATAAAGTTTTGAAGAAGGGGAGAGATCTCTCAGCCGACTTAGTTATGAAGCGACCTAGAGCTGCACTCGGCCATTCAAGCGTTGAACTTCCTTGATGAAGGTGGGCTCTTGCATTTCGATCAACGCCTTAATCTTCTCCGAATTGGCTTCTATGCCTCTCTGTGACACCATGAAGCCCAAAAATTTTCCAGTGGCTACCCCAAATACACACTTGCTTGGGTTCAACTTCATGTCATTTGCTCGTAAATTTGCGAACGTTTCCTTTGGATCGACTACATGACGTCCTGACTTGGTTTTTATGACCATGTCGTCGATGTAAGCCTCCATGTTTCAGCCAATTTGACTAGCAAAGACCTTGTTCACCATTATTTGGTAGGTAGCCCCAGCATTTTCAGCCCGAATTGCATCTTTATGTAACACCTGCTGCTTGGAAATCTGTCTTCTCAATGTTATCCTCATGCATTTTGATCTGGTGATAGCCTGAATAAGCATTCAAGAAGCTTAGAGCAGCATGACTAGCAATGGAGTCGACCAAGTTGTCTATACAAGGCAAGGGATAACTGTTCTTTGAGCAAGCTAAGTTCAAATCAGTGAAGTCGACACACATTCTCCATTTTCCATTGGCCTTCTTGACCATCACCACGTTCGCCAGCCATGTGGTGTCAGATGCCTCCTTGATTATGCCTGCACTGAGTAACTTGTTAACCTCTTATTTGATAGCGACCTCCTTATCATGAGAAAAAATTCTCAGCTTCTGGCTCTTGAATTTCATGGTGAGGTTGACTTCGAGCCTATGCACCGCAATCTCTTCTTTGATTCCTTTCATGTCTTGATTCTCCACGCGAAAACATCCAAACTTACCTTCAACAAGACAACTATTTCGGCTTTTTCCTCAGGTAACAGTTGTCCACCTATCTTTATTCTTTGCTTGGGTTAAACCACATTCGTTTCTACTTTTTCCAGGTCATCTACTGGTTCTAGCTCCGGGCCATCCCTAAATTATAGGGTCTCAGTGATGATTTCCCTAACCCTTCTCCTCTCTTCTTCCCCAATATGTGGAGCATGTACCTCAATCATGTCATCTAGCTCAGTAGCCATCTCATTGGTATTGGTGGACCCCAAGTTTGGGTCGGTTGGGAGGCATAGGTTTCCAATGGTGACTTGGTCGACCAAAATGTATCTTGCGTACCATCTTGGCTGCCTCTTTTTCTTAGACCTTAACACATGGTCAAGATACTCCCTAGCTGTTCCCAATACACATCCAACCCCAAGGAGGTGGGGAATTGAGGGGATCATTTCTAATGCGACCTGTCCAGTAATACCCAGTATAGCATGGTAATCACTTAGTACATCAATGACTACAAAAGTTACCTTGTTTGTTGTCCTCAAAGGATGTTGCCCGATGTCCTCGAGCTTGATCTGGACCTTGGCGTCGACCCTATGGTTAGTGAAGCCCTCTAGTCGACCTTAGTAAGGTGACAACCTAACATCTATGAGGCCCATTTCTAGCAATGTCTTGTAGTAGAGAATATCTTTACAGGCCCCCGTGTCGACCAAAATCCTACCGGATGTGCAGTTGTCAATAAGGCCCGGGATGGTCAAGCTTTTTTTTCTTGCTACCATACTAGTTGCTAGCTCGTATGGGTAGAAACTGATAACCTTATCGTGCACACAACTCCTTGGTGGGACGTATGGAGACTTGTTCAACTGAAAAAATTTATGCTTGAGGGATGTATTGCTTGTCTCCTCACCGATCACTCCCAATGTAAACCTAGGTTGCCTTGGCTCGGGTATCCCTCTAGCAGGTCGATCCCCAGCTAGGGGATGATCTCCCTTCACAAACCTATCAATTCTACCTTTATTCACCCACTTCTGGATGATCCACTTCAAACTAATACAATCCTCTGTATTGTGGCCCGTATCCTTATGGTACTCACAATACTTACTGTTGTCTCGCCTAAACTTGTTTTGAGGATTCATGGACACGGGGGGAGCCGAATCAACAGTGTTCATGATCTCCGTCCGAATGACTCTGAGGGGAGTGAAGCTTTCGGGGACTCTTTCAGTCGTCATAGTTCTTTTCTTCCCCTTGTTGTTGTTATCAACTCTAGCCGGCACGCCTTTGGAAGGCTCTCCTGCATCGACATTCTTGGAGCTTCTATCCCTTTTCATTTCTTTCCTCTCCCCAGTAACGGCCACATCATAGGCCCTTTCAAATAGATCTTTCCTCATGGTTGATAGCTTCAAACCTTAACACTTCTTTTAATACCGCAAGTGCACGAGCTATAGCAATATAGCGAATGCAAGTACGGGTCGATCCCACGAGGGCAGGGTTTACTTTGGGATATATTTGTTTTTACTAAAGAATAAGGATGAGATTGGGAGAAATGTAGTTTGAATTAAGAATATGATAAGAACATACACAGAAAATACTTTAATTAAAACTCTTATAAATGGAAGCATTCTCGAGATTGGAATTCATTTAGCCAATTATTCATCAATTAGTCACGTCTTTGAAAAGGTAAATACTCATCGAAATCAAGGATGATACATTAGGCCTACACTACTTCTCACGATCAAGCAAGTAGCGTTTGTATCCTTCACTAATTATGCCATATCTCTCGATGGCCCATAATTAGTAAGGATCCATTAATGTTTGGAAATCTATGTACTTTTCATTCAAGGAACACCCCTAGGACATTGAACTACTCTCGTGATCAATGAAACGTAGTTCCTTTATATGGTTCCGTTAATCGAGAATCTCCGCTAGGTGCTTCTCTCGATTAACTAGAATCATACAAGTTGGACGTCTCCAAAATGTAAGTCATTTTGAGTTTAATATAAAGAGAATTGTTAAGATGAAGAGAAGATGACAAGACTTTATAAAAGATGATGAATAAAAGACGTTTTGAGTTTCCAACCCCAAGAATCTGGGGGGATTACTCACTAGCCATAGTTAAAATAAACATAAAAAGATGAAAATATAAAGATAGGAATAAAAAACTTATGCTTAGATTGAAGACAGAGGCTGAAAGTAACTTCGATGTTTATTGCTTCGATACTTCAAGTCAAACTCCAAGAATACAAGTTGAATCTTCGAGAGATTTATGAAGTAAATAATTGCTAGAGTTTTTGCTATGTAATATTAGGTAATTCTATCAAAATTTAGATCTCTAAGAGTGATACAAAAGTGCCTTTAAATAGGCATCCTAGGCTAAGGGTGTGATTCTTCAAAGGGCTGTCTTCAAAAGGTGCCTTTTCATGTCTGTAACAGTAAGTACACGGCCGTGCTCTATAGACTTGCACGGCCGCTCCAACCTTGGCGCCAAATTCTCATTTGAACTGGCCATTCTGCACGGCCTCTCTAAGAAATGCTGCACGGCCGCTCTGGCCTGGATTGCTCGGCCACTCCAGAATTGAAGACTCAGTCCACTGATTTGGGGCCAAATTGGCCTGGCTGAGGGCAGATGCACGATCGCTCTTCTTTATGCTGCACAGCCGCTCTGGCTTGTATTTGGTCTGAATTACCGTTTTGAAGCTATCCTTCCTTGCCTTTGGTTCCTTAGTTTTCCAAAGCTCCTTTTGTTCAAGAGTTTGACTTAAAACCTGTAGAAGTACTAGAAATATACCAAGAAGTGTAAAATCGAAGATATGATACAAAGGAAGCTAAATTACACTAATTTGAGACTAAATGAAAATAAAAACTAAGTAAATATTAAAGATAAAATCCTATAAATGACTATATAAAAGTCATTTGTCAAACTCTCACACACTAAACTCTTGCTTGTCCCCAAGCGAGATTAGGATAAAAAAGATGGAGAAGAATGAAAAGCATAAATGATAACAATCTAAACTAGGATCCCTCAGAAAATATATAAATGCTACAAGCCGTTATTGCTATGAAGATATTGTCTATCTTTTACCTTTTCAAACTTTATATAACCTTAGAGATTTAATTAGAAAGAGGTTTAGGAATATTTTTAAGAAAGTAATCCTTGAAAACAATAAATCATTATAGCATAAATAGAATTTTGATAAAGCAAAGCATAGTATAGAAAAAGGTGAACTTTTGGATCATAAGCTTGGTATATGCATAAATTTTCACTCTTCAAGAGTATTTTGTGAAAAATAATATTGCTTGAAAATGTACAAAATAATGATCATTTATTCACAAGTTGGAAGTATTCATGGGAATTGACATACACTTTTGAATCACAAAGATGGAGATGGATGATGATAGTGGAAAATTCAATCAAGGTTACAAATTTATCTTGCTTAAACGTGTTATATTTTGCAAAAGACTTTAGTGATTTTGATCCTTTCAAGTAGGAAACATTGTGGCTGCGAACCCCATATTCCTAATACTTAGATAAAAAAACACTTAATATTATTTCCATTTTGGCAAGAGTGCATCGTCGCAGCGAACGCCGTGCCACGAGTTACTTACGGAAATAATAGGGACTCTTTTTTATTTACCAAATTTAGTGACAAAGTCACTTTTGAGAATTTAAGATTAAATTTTGTTGCCTTGATTCAATTAGTGGAAATGGAAAGATGAACTTTATGAAGGGTTGTGATTCAAAAAGATGCAAAACAATATGAACATTTCTAAGGAGGGAATAAAAAATATATATGTATAAGGTGTATAATTTGAAGAAACAACTTATGAAATTTCACAGACTTTTAAATAACCAATAGCTCAAGATGATCAGGAAGAATTCAACAAATCTAACTATGCTTTTCTTAACAAAATCCTATATAATGCTATACTAATTTATGATGCCTTAATTACTTTCTAAGAATATCCTTAAGTTCTTTTCTAATGATTATAAGTTTATAGAAAATAAGAAAAGGAAAGGAAAGACATTATTCTAAGGCAATTTGCAAGTATAAAGATGAGCAATCATATGGATTTTTGTTGTTTTTTTTTTTTTTTGAAAGTAGATGCATACATAATAAAAAGAAATGCAAACTAAGTTAAAAGAAAGAAAGAAAGAAAAATTTAAACTAAGATAAGAAAGAAAAACTAAACTAAGTTAAGAAAGAAAAATTTAAACAAGAAAGCAAATAAAGATAGATAAATACCCCCCCCCCACACTTGAGGCAAACATTGTCCTCAATATTTTAAGGACATAAAAAATTGGGAAGGGTAAAGAGATACTTACGGAAATGGTGGTGGCTGCGGAAGTTGTCCCAATTGTTAACTCCATAATTGTAGATCGAGTTCACTTGCCTTTGGATGGTATTTACTCGACCTTGAATGTCATTCCGGAAGTAATGGAACTCTTGGGTAAAATTGTAAAACTAGGTAATGATTTGGTTGTTTTGAAGTTATATTCGTTCAAATCTGTTGTAGAACTCCAGCGGCAATTGAGTTGGGTCGGGTTGGTCTTGCTCTTCCTCTTCTTCCTCTTTCCTTGCTTGGATTGATTGGCCTTCTCCATGGCTCATGGCATTGGGAAACATCCAAGTTGGGGCTTGATAGGTTTGAGCGAAGGGGAGGATAGTGCTTGGGAGAACAATATAGGGCATTTTCCTGGGCCCTACTAACCAATTAAACTCTTCACACCCTTTATCAGAAATCATTTGCATAGTTCGTAGGGTCGGAATATCCAACTTTGTTGACCCCGGAACTTCAACCCAGTCACTTGGCACCACAAGCCCAAAATGCTTGGCAAAAAGAGTCACTATACCACCCACATGAATCTCTCTATTGAAGGTTGGGGAGACGATATCACTAAGCAATTCAATCAGAAAATGACTAATATTCACCTTCTTATGAGCCCTCACAAAGGACCACAACAAAAAGAGCTCCTTTTTATTCACCGTACCCTTATCCTCCCTTGCAAAAATGGTACATGCATAAATCCTATATAAGAGACGGAGGGTTGGATGGATGATGGAAGAGGCTTTGGCTGACCTTGATTTAAAGGAAGGGATTTCGGTAATTTGCTCCCAAATGACATTCTCCCTAAATTCAATAGGATGGTCGGCTTCATAGTTTGTGAAAGATGGCCACCAAAAATTTTGTTGATATCAAAAGAAGTAAGATGACACTCTTCACCACAAAGGCGAAAATGAAGATGGATCGATTGATAAGGCTCCCCAGTTTGGCCACAAATATCCGTTGAAAATTCCTTTCTCAAAGTACACAAAAATTTAAGGGTAATCCTTTTATAAGTTTTCTCGTGTAAATCAAGAAAACTAGCACATCCTATCCCAAGATGAAATTTCTTCACATTTGCATCAATTCCTAAGGTCCGAAGGGCAAGGGTGTCCGGGAATTGGGTAGGTCTAATCCTTTTAGAACGAAGGGCTGTAAATCTAGCCACTTTAGAAGCATCTTTAAAGACAATACCCGAGTTATTGAGTGTTGGGTTCAGATTAGGAGTTGAAGCTGATTCCTTTCGGGACCTCTTTGAAACTCTATCTGTAGCCTTTCCTTTTCCCTTTCTTTCCATGGTATATTTGTAGTAAAAAAAATTCAAGACCCAGCTATTGAAGAACAGAGTAAGAGAGAAAGTAAGTTACCCGAAAAATTTTGCTGTCCAAAACCTTGAAATACTTGATGCACAGTTTCAAATCGCCAAAAAGCTTCCTTCTTGAGCTTTAATCCTTGGAGATTTCTTCAGTTTTTGAAATGGGGAGAAAGTTAGGGCTTTTTCAGATTTAGGGTTTGGAGAGGTGATTTGATGGAGATTTGGAGATGGGAAAGTGTTTGGATGATGAAATTTATGGTGGATTGAGGGTGTATGGCCGGATTATATGGTGATTCGAGAGGTTTTATAGTAGATGGGCGGAGTTTTTAGAGTGAGAGAGAAGAAGGCGAAGTGAATTTGGGGAAGAGAGGGAGGAGTTATGTCTGCTGACTGAAGCGGTGCAATTTCCCAGACGACATGCACGGCCGTGCGTTGTTATAGAGTTGCACGGCCGCTCCACTTTGCTGAGCCAACTCAGTTTTACTCATTCTGAACTGCACGGCCGCTCCACTTTATAGAGCACGGCCGCTCTGCCACTATTCACCATTTTTTTATTTTTTTATTACCTACAAAATAAAGTTATAAAATAATAATAATAATAATAATAATAATAATAATAATAATAATAATAATAATAATAATAATAATAATAATAATAATAATAATAATAAATACATAAAATAAAATAAATAAATAACAAAAATAATTCATCGGTTACCATTCCGATGATGCTTGTTTTAGGTCCTTAGCTCGACCCCTTTCCGGTAATAGGTGATGCGTTATATTGTGGTGACCTATTGTCTTTGACAATTCGCCATTGCGTCCCTTCCGGACCTTTGAATTTACACACATCCTCCACCCAGTACTCTTTTTTGGTGGAATAAGCTGCCTATAATCCTTGCACGTTCGGTATTTCGAGGTGCTTTTCTTATTTGGCACTTTTACTCCTTCGAGTGCTTTTTCTGCAATGTTAGTAACGGGACATGCAAAATAATCTAATATATTTTTATCACAATCTAAAGATTTTTCATTTATTTCAAAATCTTGATCTTTAGGTTGCGATTTTTCAAATTTTTCTTGAAATATGTCCTCTGGATCATTTTGCATATTGAATTCGACCCTGTCTTTTCCTACATTAAGAGAGAAAGTACCAATTTTTACATCTATAATTGCTCCTGCGGTAGCTAAAAATGGTCTCCCAATATGACAGGAATCTCTTGATCTTCTTCTATATTGAGGACTACAAAGTCGGCAGGGATTATTAAGTTCCCTATTCGACATGGTATGTTTTCCATTATACCCATGGGGTATTGTATGGAATGATCCGCCAACTGGAAAGAAATAGTAGTGGGTTTGAGTTCCCCTATTCCTACTCTCTTGCTCACCGATAAAGGCATGATGCTAACACTAGCCCCTAAGTCGAGCATTGCATTGCGTATATTACACCTGCCAATGCAACAAGGGATAGAGAAAGTTTCCAGATCTTTGAGTTTCGGAGGCAGTTTCTTTTGCAATATTGCGCTTACCTCTTCTGCCAAAATGATATTTTCAAATTTCTCTTTTTCCGAAAACATTTTTTTTAAGGGCCTAGCATAATGAGGCATTTCTTCTATATTTTCTGAAAAAGGAACGGTTATGTTCATTTCATCCAAAACTTCTAAAAACTCAGAAAATCCTCTTTTACTTCTTTTTTAGCAAGCCTAGGGGATTTTGTCCCCTTTTTAATGTTAGTCTCAATCATCGGTGGGATTGGACTAATAGTTTCTTTACTAGGGCATTCATTTAGCAATCCATACTCACTCCTAGTTTTTACAACGTTAACATGCTCATTCGGCCTTTAAGGTTGATCGGAAAGACTCCCTTGTGGTCTATTCGTTGGATTGGCCTGCTGAGCTTGTTAATTCTCAAGCATCTTATTATGCTCGGCTAGGTTATCAAACCTAGCATTCAACATTTTAAAACATTCCCTAAACTCGTTATTAGTCTTTTCTTGAGCATTTTTGTTTTTAACTACAAAGTCCATCAAAAGATCTAATTTGGATTTAGGGGAAAAAGAATTTGAATTAGTATTGAAATTCTTTGATGTGAATCCCGGGGGTTGTGTGGATGGTTGCGGATTTAAAATATTGTTATTATTATAGGAGAAGTTGGGATGATTCCTCCATTCGAGATTGTATGTATTTGAATACATCCCCCCCCTTCTGCCCAAAAGAATTAACAAAATTCACTTGATCACTAGAAGTAGTGTCAAGCAAATCACAACAATCCATACTATGTAAGTTAGGCCCACATAGTTCACACAAAACGTTGACATTAGCCACAGGATTGACATTAAGATTTTTAAACTTTTTCAGAATCATGTCAACCTTAGATGAAAGAAGAGTAACGGCATCAATATTATATTTACCTGGAGTGCCTTGCTGTTGCTCCCTCTCATTCGACCATTGGTAGTGGTTGAGGGCTATATTTTCAATCAAGTCATAAGTCTCGTCCACTCCTTTGTTCATAAGCGCTCCTCCTACAGCGGCATCAATAGTCTCTCTTGTTTTGAATGTGAGACCGTTGTAGAAGGTATGAACTATCAACCACTTTTCGAGCTCGTGGTGGGGGAACATCCTTAGGAGCTCTTTGAAATGCTCCTAGGCGTCGTACAATGTTTCGCTTCCTGTTTGGCAAAAATTGGTGATCTTTGTACGAATCTGGGTAGTCTTGCTTGGTGGGAAGAAACGCCCTAGGAAAGCCTCTTGAACTTGGTCCCATGTTGTTAATGAGTTTTGGGGGACCGAGTTCAACCATTGTTTTGCCTTATCCTTAAGAGAGAATGGGAAAAGGCACATTCTGATTGCTTCCGGTGTGACACCCTGAATGCGAGTTGTGTCACAGTATTCCAAAAATGTTTGGACATGGAGGTGTGGATCCTCGAAAGCAGTGCCGCTTTATTGGTTATTCATAACCATATGAAGTAGTTGCGGCTTAATTTCAAAGTTGGCCGCATTAGCGTTCGGCACAACTATGGGAGATCTAGTTCCCGGGGTACTCGGATTGACGAAGTCCCGTAGGGTCCTAGGAGGTGTTGTTTGCTCTTCTTTCGCCATGTGTTTATTCAATGTTTCCTTGAGTCTTCTTAGTCTTTCGTGAAATCTTCTTTCAGGTTCCGGATCAAAGTTGTCAAAGAAGATCCGCGTCTGTTTCATAAACTACAAGAACACTCAACAAGGAAATTAAACGTAACAGATTTTCGAAAGTAAAAACATAAACAAAAATTAAAAACAAAAATTATGTAGTAAAGACAAATATAAAAAGTAAACCGTTGTCCCCGACAATGGCGCCAAAAACTTGATAGCTTCAAACCTTAACGGTTCTTTTAATATCGCAAGTGCACGGGCTATAGCAATATAGCGAATGCAAGTACGGGTCCATCCCACGAGACATGGTTTACTTTGAGATATATTTGTTTTTACTAAAGAATAAGGATGAGATTGGGAGAAATATAGTTTGAATTAAGAAAATGATAAGAACATACACAGAAAATACTTTAATTAAAACGCTTATAAATGGAAGCATTCTCAGGATTGGAATTCATTTAGCCAATTATTCATCAATTAGTCACGTCTTTGAAAAGGTAAATACTCATCGAAATCAAGGATGGTACATTAAGCCTACACTACTTCTCACGATCAAGCAAGTAGCGTTTGTATCCTTCACTAATTATGCCCTATCTCTCGATGGCCCATAATTAGTAAGGATCCATTAATGTTCGGAAATCTATGTACTTTCCATTTAAGTAACACCCCTATGCCATTGAACTACTCTCGTGATCAATGAAACCCAGTTCCTTTATATGGTTCCGTTAATCGAGATTATCCGATAGGTGCTTCTCTCGATTAACTAGAATCATACAAGTTGGACATCTCCAAAATGTAAGTCATTTTGAGTTTAATATTTGAGAATTGTTAAGATGAAGAGAAGATGACAAGACTTTATAAAAGATGATGAATAAAAGACGTTTTGAGTTTCCAACCCCAAGAATTTGGAGGATTACTCACTAGCCATAGTTAAAATAAACATAAAGAGATGAAAATATAAAGATAGAAATAGAAAACTTATGCTTAGATTGAAGACAGAGGCTGAAAGTAACTTCGATGTTTATTGCTTCGATACTTCAAGTCAAACTCCAAGAATACAAGTTGAATCTTCGAGAGATTTATGAAGTAAATAATTGCTAGAGTTTTTTCTATGTAATATGAGATAATTCTATCAAAATTCAGATCTCTAAGATTGATACAAAAGTTCCTTTAAATAGGCATCCTAGGCTAAGGGTGTGATTCTTCAAAGGGTTGTCTTCAAAAGGTGCCTTTTCATGTCTGTAACAGTAAGTGCACGGCCGTGCTCTATAGACTTGCACGGCCGCTCCAGCCTTTGCGCCAAATTCTCATTTGAACTAGCCATTCTGCACGGCCGCTCCAAGAAATGTTGCACGGATGCTCTGGCCTGGATTGCTCGGCCACTCCAGAATTGAAGACTCGGCCACTCCACTGATTTGGGGCCAAATTGGTCTGGCTGAGGACAGATGCACTGCCGCTCCTCTTTATGCTGCACGGCCGCTCTGGCTTGGATTTGGTCTGAATTACCATTTTTAAGTTGTCCTTCCTTGCCTTTGGTTCCTTAGTTTTCCAAAGATCCTTTTGTTCAAGAATTTGACTTAAAACTTGTAGAAATACTATAAATATACCAACAAGTGTAAAATCAAAGATATGATACAAAGGAAGCTAAATTACACTAATTTGAGACTAAATGAAAATAAAAACTAAGTAAATATTAAAGATAAAATGCTATAAATGACTATAGAAAATTCATTTATCAGTGGTCGCTCGCCTGACCTGTAGCTCGTAATCTTTGTCGGGCGAGGTCACTCCATTCCTAAAACAATTAATAAATTCTCTGTCTGTCAAATCCTCCTCAATTTGGTGAACTAACTCTTTGAATCGGGTGAATTAGCTCATAATACTCTCTGTCTTTCCTTGAGCAGTGTTGTTTAAGTCAGTGACAATCTTTTTTCGTGCTCCGGCAGTAAAAAACCTCTCCAGGATTGCGTCGCATGTACATGTATTGATGTAGCCCGTAGACAAACTACGAAACCATGTTTGGGCGACACCGGTGAACGTGCTGGTCAATTCCTTACATAGCACATCGTCCTTTGAGGAGACCAAATACATAGTTGCCTCAAAATGATGCATATGCTTCAAGGCGTTGGTCGTCCCTGCATACTTTTCTAGGATGGGTAGCTTCAAACCAGGCTCTGGGGGGCCCTCGTCCAACATCCACTGAGCCAGGGGTCGAAGAGTGCTATCATTTAGTTTGACCTTATTGTTTCTCACCTGTCGATCTGCCTATATATCATCCAATCTCCTCTTGAGGTTCAATAGCTCTATGGCGTCTAATTCATCTTTAATTCGTGATGGGGAATTGAATTGGATTTCTGCCCATCCTTTCTATGGTGATGCCTCCGTGACGGTTTCCTTTCCCTTTCATTCCTCGGAGGGGTCCTTTCCATTCTGTCCCTCCTAGGGGAGATCGACCTCCTCTTGGAGGCGACCTACCATAGGCAGGATCAGCCTCGAGCTGTCTCCTTTGTGCCAGTCATCTTCTTGCTCCTGATTGCTATTGAGCCTATCACGTAGGTCTCCGGTCCGATCAACAGAATTGTTGGCTGGGCGAGGTCCGTCGTTTCTCCTCTCATCTCCTGAAGGTCTAGGGGCCCCATTATCAAGTCGATGGGATGTTTGAGATGGAGCTATCATTTGGGACATACGGTCATCCTTCTTAGGACTCAGGCAACTCAAGCAACTCGTTTTGAACCTCTAGCAAATTTTGTAGCACCTTTGATCTAGCCAACATTATGTCTTTTCTGTTAGGGTGAGGAGTTCATAAACCTGCTATGTTTCCTACAGCCGTTCGACCCGTTTGAAGCTTCTTACTTTATTGACCACCTCCTTGGGTGACCATTGGTCTTTTCTCCCTCCTTTATCCTGAATCCCTACTCCATCCACCGAACTGTTTGAACGAGTGGGTCTCCTCGTGGGATATCCAGGTGGATGGGGAGGAAGGTTTGCAGTGCGGTTCTCAGTATCAACGTATGTGCCTAGGTTGTTCCCACCAGCATGTTCTTTGATGGGATCACTTGAAGCTGTGGCGGTATGTCCGTCAGATTCCATATCTTAGCAATTTGATGGTATTTCAAGGTCTAGTTTTATTCGATTCTCGGCAATGGAACCAAACTGATTATGCAGGAATCGATCCGGATCAGCCTTATTATAGCAATAGGTTGATCTCCAGCAACTAGGACCTGAAACCACGAACAAACTACTTTTCGGGATGGTCTACAGCTAAGACCCTCCGGCGAAATGATGAGTGAAATTGTCTATGGCTTAGAACAAGTGAGGTGAAACTCACAAGGTGAGACGAAACTCACAAGTGTTGTCTTTAGTGTTGGAAACACTAACAACAACACATACACCAATTCTAGAAAAAAAAACACAAATCAATAGAAACAAATATAATTTGCAGCGGAAGAATTAAAGCAATACACAAGAATATAATTTTTATCAAGTTATATAAATATATAACTTGATGGGTGCCTTAAAGGCAAGACCTTTCTATTAATAATATGAATTCAATACAAGGTCGAAGAAGTTCCTTAATGATAAACGAACCATGATATAAGGAACAACATATACACGAATTCTCTCTGAAAATGAACGCTCAAAACCTCACAAAAATATAAAAATCTATATGAAATTCTCGAGTGTTGGACTAAGTATTGCCGACACTTGAATGGCAACACTTGAGAGCAGAATTCTACTTCTTGTGCAGATTTGCGTTTTCTGAATTGGGTGATCTTCAATGAAGATCCACTGCACTATTTATAGGCCACAAAGTCTTGGAGCCTACTCAAAATGATCAGCAACAGCTTGGAGTTTGTTTCCTCCAAAATAGCCACTCGCCTCATATGTAGGAGACCTAGTCTTCTCTTGCTTCTCTTGCTTGTACCTCTCAGCTTTGAATGCCTTGTACTCTGACTTGTTCTCCCCCAGAATAGCTGAATAAAATATCTCTTTGCTTGGTCATTAATTAAACAAATAAACACATGTTTATTTGTTAATTTCTTCTTCTCGAAACTCTCGCCCGGCGCTTCGTTGCTCTTTTCAAGCTCATTTTAAGGTGACTAACTACTGTTATATAAACATTAATTTACACATTAATATTTGTGAAAAATACAGTAACTAACTCAGTGTTGCCAATTTCAAATGGCAACACTTGTGGCAACACCAGTGGAAACACTGGTTTGCAACACTTGGGACAACATTCATGGCAACACATAATTTTAACATTAACAATCTCTCCCTTAGTTACTGATTTCTTCACAAAATACCAATGTGATGATCTTTTCAAAAACAGTTAGTCAACTTAACCAAAAAACCACAAAATGCCACGAGATTTTAATAGAGGCAACATCAATCTTCAGGCAATGTTGAAAATATTTTTCAATCCAAGTATCACACTCACATGAGTGGCAACATCAACCTTCAGGCAAATGAAGTCTCATAATTTCACAAAATCTCCCCCTTAATACGAAATTAATAACTAACCAAAATAATTATTAAAATCATAAAACAATCATCCAACCATTTATCAAAAACCATCCATCTAAGTTTGAAGAAAATTCCAGCCGAAACAAAGAAAAAGTAAACAGAAATTGAAATTGTTTAAGCATTACAAACCAAAATAAAAACAAAGGAAATTGTTTTTGTTACCAAACCACCAAAATCAAGAACCATTCGAACCAACCACCATCAACCTGCATTTTCAGCTCCTTCACCTCCCTCTGCTGTACCACTAGGTCCAGCTCCATCATCACGCCTTGGTGGCCGATCTCCCCCTATTTTGGAAGAAATCATATCCACCATTTTCATCATGTCAGTACACATATCCAACCACCCCTGAATTACTGAGTCAATGTACTTCACTTGACCATTGAAAAAATTAAGAATCATAGCAGCATCAACCATAACAGGAGCAGTGTTGCCAGAAGTGTTGCCAGTTTAGGGGCGACACTTGGGGCGACACTCGTAGCAGGGGCAGCCAATGGAGGAGCATCTGTAACCAAAACCCATGGCAAATCTCTGTGCCTATCACCCTCAGTAAAGTGTTTGCTAATTCTGTAATAGACTGGCTGTTCAGAGATAGAATCGGCATTCCAAGGCTTAAGGTTTCGGTACACAAGAACTTTGAAAATAAGGGAAGGGAAAATGAAGGAGGAAGTCTTTTTCTTCTTGGCCCATGCAGCTAGGTGAGCAAATACTAGTCTCCCAAAGTTAACTCTTTGCCTAGTTTGTATAACAAATTAGCTTGCTCAAATGTTACCGTGTTCTCATTGGCCGTAGGTAGCCAATTTGTTATACATATCTTGTGAAGCACGCTAAACAAAGAAGTGAGATGGGTAGACTTAAAATGATCAGTCCAAATGGTAATTCTCCCTCCAGTTAAAAAGGTGGCTAAGGCATTAGGATCAAATTCCAAACTCTCATCTTCGACATTAGGGAGGTCGAATGCTTTGTTGATGATCAAGGGATTAAAATCATAGATATTGCCCCTAACAAAGATCTTTCCATAATGAGGGATATTCCTATCATCAATATTCTCCCTAAGATGAGCATAAAAATTCCTAACCACACTTTCAATGTAACCGGACACTTTCACAACCGTAGGTAAAAAGTTTCTATCTTCCAAAAATTGATACACTCCTAACTCCTTGAATTGAGTCACATACATATTTCTTTCATTCAGAATTTTCTTATCAGAATCTTGAACAAACTTATGTAAGCTTGAATCACTATAAAATTCCTCGGAAAGAAATGGACGTTCATAGTATCCAAAAGACTCATAATCTGACCTGGAATCTTGAGAGGGATTAGGAGTGTGTACCTCAGGCCATAAAATGGTATAATACGAAGGAGAACTCGACTGTGCTTTGGACTTGGCAGCAGGTGTTGCTTCAGGTGTTGCCATTGGATTGGCAACACTTGGGGCGACACTGGCAGAAATTTTCTGTTTCTTCACTATCTTGGACTGAGCTTCAGCAAGGGTTTTCTCATCTTCCATCCAAGCTTCTTCATCCTCATCAGAAGATGATGAGGGCTCCTTTGTCTCTTTAAAAATTGGATCCAAATTTTCTTCGGATGAAATGTTGAGCGAAGAACTCGAGCTATCCTCCACATTTACTGGATCATCAGCCTTGTTTGAAGATATCTTGGACCCGAATAAGGTTTTGATCCTCTCAGATTGACGACGCACTCCACCCCGAAAAGACGAAGAGGCATCAACCGCCTTCCTCTTCTTGATTTTCTTTTGAGTGGCGAAGGTTAGCTCAATGGAGGGGGTAGCTTCTGAAAGGTTTAAAGGAATGGGAATTTGAGATGGATCATAGACAACAATGTCTAAAGATGGTGAGGTTGAGGGTGTGGCCGAAAATGTCACAGGCGAGATTTCCATGGGAACGGCGACATTGGAGGCGACACTAGAAGGGGCTAAAGGCGAAATCTCCGTGGGTGACGAAATTTGGGAAGAATTTTTAGGGCTTGTCATAGAGGATCGAAGAAGACGAAGAACAGGGGAGAGGGTTTGAGGTTTCCGCCTAGAGAGAGAGAAAGTGAGAGAGGGTTTAGTGAGGAGGGGTTTTGTTGAGAAATAATGAGGGTTATTAAGTTTATTTGACAACTTCAAATTAATTTTAAAAAAAAACCTTTTATCCAAAACACATCCCAACAAAATCAGCCAAGTTATCCGCCATTTTGAAAAAAATATTTTTTTTTTAATTTTTATAATTTTTAATAATAACTAAACATAATTTTAGTAATATCCATAAAATTGAGTTTTTCAAAATTCAAAGAGATGAATTTAAAAAATAGATATTATAAAATTACACTTAGTTTGACAAAATAAAAATTTTTGCTAAAAACCTTTTAAATTTCACAAACTCTAAATGTAAAGAAATAGACTTTTGAAAATTTAAAATTTAATTAACAAAAACAAAAAATAAGACAATAAAAAAATAATGTAGCATCTACTAATGTGTTACTAGCAATGTTGCGTGACACACAAGGCAACATTTTTAAATAAAATCCCCTTGATATTTTTTCAACATATATAACTTGTCATTCCTTAGGCAATTTTTAAGCAAGCTTTACACATTCTTTATTTACAAGGAAGCATCGTAGTAGCGAGCTTCGTGCCCCGAGTTTTTTATAAACGTGTAAAGTTATATGTAGTAAGTTTTATACCTTTCAAGTAGGTTACACTGTAGAAGCGAGCTCCATGTCCCTAATACTCAGTATACAACAATTACATTATACTCCCTTTGGGAATATTTTAACACACTTTACCTTTTTTTTTAATATCAACATAATATAAGTAACTTTGTCACTTTAAGTACAAAGGGATATTTTATAAAAAAAAAAATTAATCTTAAGTATAAACACATACTAGAACAAAAAGGTCAGTAAATGCCCCCCATTTGGAATTAAACTAACTAATTTTTTTTTTTAAATAATAATATACAACAAATACAGAGTGTTGCTGTCAGTGTTGGCAACACTGACGGCAACACTTGAAACATCAGATTTATAGAAAGCATAAATCAAGAGATTTTTTCAAACTTGAAAATCTCTCATGGTCTAAGGCTTTGATCAAAATATCAGCAAGTTGATGTTTTGTATTAATATGCTCTATTTGGATCAATTCATTTTCTACTAAATCTCTCAAAAAATGAGGGCGGATATCAATGTGCTTAGTGCGTGAGTGTTGTACAGGATTTTTGGAAATATTTATAGTACTCAAATTGTCACAATACATGGTCAAGATATTACTATCAAGACCATAGTCGTCAAGCATGTGTTTCAACCATATTAGTTGTGAACAACAACTCCCTACGCCACATATTCGTATTCAGCATGAGAGAGAGACACAGCTTTGCTTGCGATCGTACCATGACACTAGATTATTACCCAAGAAAAAACAACCCCCACTAGTGCTCTTTCTATCATCTATATCCCCTGCCCAATCAGAGTCACTAAAACCAACTAAGTTGGTATTAGTATCTTTGGTGAACCAGATTCTCAATTCACTTGTCCCAGACACATACTTGATGATTTTCTTGACAGCATTTAGGTGAGAAATTTTAGGAGCGGATTGATATCTAGCACATACACCTACGCTGAACATAATATCGGACGACCGGCGCGAGAAGATAAAGAAGACTACCTATCATGGATCTATACAGAGTTGGGTCAACATCCTCCCCTGCCTGATCTTTGGTTACCTTAAGAGATGATCCCATAGGTATCTTAGAACTCTTGGCACTCTCCAATCCAAATCTTTTCACCAGACTCTTAGCATACTTGCTCTGAGTGATAAAGATTCCATCATTTGACTGTTTCACCTGCAATCCTAGAAAATAATTAAGTTCTCCTATCATGCTCATCTCGAATGTTGATGTCATAGCTTCCACAAAATTTTGTAAACATGTTTTAGATGTGAAACCATAAATTATGTCATCAACATAGATCTGAGCAATGACAAGCTCTTTATTTTCCCTAAGAATAAATAATGTCCTATCGGCTTCTCCTCTAACAAATCCATATTCCAGAAGGAAACTTGTTAGACGCCCATACCATGCACGAGGAGCTTGTTTCAAGCCATATAAGGCTTTATCAAGTCTGTATACATGGTCTGGGTAAAATGGGTCTTCAAACCCTTTAGGTTGCTCAACATAGATCTCTTTATCTAGGTACCCATTCAAGAAAGCCACTTTGACATCCATTTGGTGCAATGTGATTTTGAGATAACAGGCTATAGCAAGAAGAAGTCTTATTGACTCAATTCTAGCCACAGGTGCAAAGGTCTCGTCAAAGTCGATTCCTTCCACTTATGTATAGCCTTGAGCTACAAGACGAGCTTTATTACGAATAATATTACCCAATTCATCAGATTTGTTTTTGTAAATCCATTTAGTTCCAATAATGTTAGTATTTAAAGGACGTGGAACTAAACACCAAACCTCGTTACGGGTAAATTGTTCAAGCTCTTCTTGCATAGCTTGAATCCAGAATTTATCATTTAAGGCCTCAATCACATTTTTTGGTTCAAGAGAGGAAACGAAACAGGAGTGTTTTACCTGAGAGTATGTGGAGGACATACACACATACCTAACCATATCTTTGTAGTCTACTGGCTCCTTATTTTTTGTTCGAACCCCTTCATTAACATCACCAATTACTTGAGTAATGGGATGATAATTTCTAATACGAACTGGGGGATCTCTCCTGCCTTGATGGTACACCAATCCATCTTCTTCTTCTGAGTCACTGCTCTCAAAATTTCCAGCCACTGTTCTGTTTTCCTGTGTTGCCTCAGGTGTTGCCATTTCAGGGGCAACACTCGGGGCAACACTTGAATCTGTGACTGCACTGGCCGAATCAGTTTCTGTTCCAGCCCTCTGTTCGACTTCTTCCAGCAAGGTCAGAGGTATATTATCAGCTGGTTCTCCTGTAGCACTCAAGTAATCGTTAAATTCAATATTTACCGATTCTTGAATCACTTTTAACCTCAAATTATAGACACGATAAGCATGAATGTTTTAAGAGTAGCCCAGAAAGATGGCTTTGTCACTCTTAGAATCAAGTTTTCCTAAGTATTCCTGGTCATTTAAAATGTAGCACAAACACCCAAACACATGAAAATAGTGAACCGTAGGTTTCTTTCCATTTAAAATCTCATAGGGTGTCATAGTTGTACCGGGTCTTAAGAAAACTCTATTCGTAGTGTGACAAGCTGTGTTTAATGCTTCGGCCCAAAAACCTTTAGAAATATTTCTAGCAATTAGCATAACACGAGCCATCTCCATTAAAGTCCTATTTTTCCTTTCAGCAACACCATTTTGTTGTGGTATTTTGGGTGCTGAAAATTCATGGTGTATCCCCTTTTTACTACAAAATGTAGCAAAGGAGATGTTTTCAAACTCTCTACCATGATCTGACCTTATTCGAAAAATAGGAGAACAAAACATGTTTTTGATTTTAGAGACTAAGTGAGTAAATTTATCAAAAGTTTCAGATTTTTCTCTTAAGAAATACACCCATGTAAACCTAGAAAAATCATCAACTATCACATAAACATACTTCTTACCTCCCAAGCTTTCTACCTCAATAGGACCCATCAAGTCCATATGTAGAAGCTGAAAACAATGTGTTGTTCCTGAGTGTTGCTCATTGTGTTGTTCAACACTGTGAGCAACACGAGTTTGCTTACCCTTTTGACAGTCACCACACATCACGGTGTCTTTGAGGTTTAGTTTAGGAACACCTTTGACGGCATTATGTTTGATAATCTTCTCAAGATTCCTATAAAAAGAATGACCTAACTTTTGATGCCATAACCTTATATCATCAAGTTTTGTCAAATTGCACACTGATTTATTACCAACCAGATAGCAATTATCACTTGATCTTATTCCAGTCATGACACAAAAGTTAGTGTTATCAAACACTTCACAGGTATTTTTATTGAATTTTACCTCCAAATTGTCATCACATAGTTGGCTAATGCTAATTAAATTAGCAAGTAAACCATCTACGTGCAAGACATTTTTCAAAGGAGAAAAATCAACAATATCCAGTGTTCCTTTACCAACTATTTCATTCTTGCCGCCACCACCATAAGTCACTGAGCCTCCTTGAATAGGTTGGTACTCTGTTAGGAATGATTTTGTACCCGTCATATGACGTGAACAACCACTATCAAAGTACCAAGTTCCTGCAATGTTAGTCCTTAAAGCTGTGTAAACAACATAGCATTTCAGTTTTTCCTTGGGTAACCAACCCTTTTTTGAAAATCTGGATTTCTGTTCACCAGTGTTGCCATGAGTGTTGTCCTGAGAAATTGGCGACACTTGAGGCAACACTTGAAGACTGGACATTTTCTTTTGAAGGAAAAAGCAATCTGATTTTAAATGTCCAGCTTTGTGACAGTATCCACATTCATTGGATTGATCAGGAGTATCACTAGGAGTGCTACCCTTTTCCTTGACACACTCTTTTACAAAATAATTTTTAGTTTCAACATCAAACAAGGAAGAGGTAATACTTTCAAGTGATTCTTGGAACCCAAGACCAGCTTTCAGAGGCTTACTCAAATTGAGTATTTCATCCAATTTGGATGAACTCGTGTTGAGTTTTTTGAAGGTGGATTCGGCTAGGTTGAGTTTGGCCTTGATTTTATCAAGATCCAAGTCTCTCCTACTGAGTTGAACTTCTAGCCGAGTCAAGGAGTTCTTAAGATCCTGATTTTCCTTTTTCAAGAAAACCACCATCTTGTTCTCCTTTTTCCATTCCACGAGGAGGGATTTATAGAGGTTTTTTAATTCACAAATGAGCTCATCTTTATCAAGATCATCCTCTATAAACTCCTCTGAATTTAAATCAGTAGAACCATGCAAATTAAGATCATTTAAAGAATCATACCTTCTGAGTGTTGTGCCAAGTGTTGCCAATTCCTGGACGACACTTGGGGCAACACTTTCTGAAGAAGTCACCAATGTTGTGTCAAGTGTTGTCAAATCTAGAACAACACTTGAAATAACACTTTCTGTCGAAGGTAGCTCCTCTACCGTGGCCATCATGACCACTTGATCCGTCTTTTCTTCTTTCTCCGTTCCTTCCTCCTCTCCATCACTAAGAGATACCCATAAATTTTTGCCCGCCTTTCTCAAAGTGTTAGCACATTCATTAGCATAGTGACCCCAATCGGAACAAGCATGACATTGAATAGATTCAATGTACTTAGGATCGGACCGGATCTTTTCCGAGGATGCACGCCTAGGTGGGGTATCCTTCTGATTTGGAGGAGGACCTCTCCTTGGCACAAAACTAGAGGTTTTGGCCGTTTGGTCCTTAGCTTTTACCTGCACTTTGTTAAATTTTCTAACCATAGAATTATATCTCTTTGCAAGTAAAGCTACACTAGTATTTTCATATAACTCCACGAAGACTTCATCTTCATCATCCACACATGTGTCCGAAGATTCGACTTTTAAGGCAATATTCTTGCCTTTAGAAGCCTCTGTTTGTTCATTGAGATTCAACTCAAAGTTTTTCAAAATACTCATTAAGGAGTTAATGTCCATTGTTGAAAGATTATGGGCCTCTTCAATAGCTGAAACTTTAATATTAAAACGTTCGGGAAGAGTACGAATAGCTTTTGAAACAAGATGTTTATTTGTAAAAGGCTCCCCTAATACTTGACAAGCATTTGAAATATCAATCAACTTTTCAAAATAAGACGAGATGTCTTCGTTTTCACCCATTCTTAATCTTTCAAATCTACTAGTGAGACCTCTAAGCTTTGTTTCTCGGACACTGCCATCTCCTTCACAAAATCTTTGTAAAGTATCCCAAGCATCTTTTGCAGAGGGACTATTTTGAATGAGTTTGAACATATGCATGTCAACCCATTCATAGATTGCATTCAGTGCCTTTTCATTGAAACTAGCAAGATTATTCTCTTCAATTGTCCACTCGAATTCAGGTTTGACTTGAACGTCACCATCGTCATCCGGAGGAAGCATTGAAACAGAATAACCATTTAAAATAGATCGCCAAGCCCGAAGATCAATTGATTTGATATGCGAGCGTAGGCAAATCTTCCAATAAACATAATTATATCCGTCTAAAACCGATAATCTCTTTTGATTAGGGTTTGCAGGATCATAAGCCATGACAAAAGGATCTAAACACTTAGTATATCAAGTGCTAGGCTCTGATACCAATTGAAATTATCTATGGCTTAGAACAAGTGAGGTGATACTCACAAGGTGAGACGAAACTCACAAGTGTTGTCTTTAGTGTTGGCAACACTAACAACAACACATACACCAATTCTAGAAAAAAACACAAATCAATAGAAATAAATATAATTTGCAGCGGAAGAATTAAAGCAATACACAAGAATATAATTTTTATCAAGTTATATAAATATATAACTTGATGGGTGCCTTAAAGACAAGACCTTTCTATTAATAATATGAATTCAATACAAGGTCGAAGAAGTTCCTTAATGATAAACGAACCCTGATATAAGGAACAACATATACACGAATTCTCTCTGAAAATGAACACTCAAAACCTCACAAAAATATAAAAATCTATATGAAATTCTCGAGTGTTGAACTGAGTGTTGCCGACACTTGAATGGCAACACTTGAGAGCAGAATTCTACTTCTTGTGCAGATTTGCGTTTTCTAAATTGGATGATCTTCAATGAAGATCCACTGCACTATTTATAGGCCACAAAGTCTTGGAGCCTACTCAAAATGATCAGCAACAGCTTGGAGTTTGTTTCCTCCATTTTAGCCACTCGCCTCATATGTAGGAGACCTAGTCTTCTCTTGCTTATCTTGCTTGTACCTCTCAACTTTGAATGCCTTGTACTCTGACTTGTTCTCCCCCAGAATAGCTGAATAAAATATCTCTTTGCTTGGTCATTAATTAAACAAATAAACACATGTTTATTTGTTAATTTCTTCTTCTCGTAACTCTCGCCTGGACAGTTTCTGTTGCTCTTTTCAAGCTCATTTTAAGGTGACTAACTACTGTTATATAAACATTAATTTGCACATTAATATTTGTGAAAAATACAGTAACTAACTCAGTGTTGCCAATTCCAAATGGCAACACTTGTGGCAACACCAGTGGCAACACTGGTTTGCAACACTTGGGACAACATTCATGGCAACACATAATTTTAACATTAACAATGAGATATATAGTTATATATATGTATTGAACAATATTTAAGTTGCTTAATCTCAAAATAGCTCAAGTGACATTACCTTTTCACGTTTGATGTGGTCTGGTATATATAGTGTCGTTTAAGTGATGTTTACGAATCCCATGAATCAAGGAGATAATGTAGGCGTAAGGGTATTCGAGATTGTAGAAGGCGGTTATAGATGACAACATGGGCAGGCGCACATGTAGTTTGATCGAGGTCGCCTGAATGGTCGAGGTCGACCTGACTTTGTGCCTTAACTAGGCAGAGAGAGTACAAGTAGTGAGTCGTATTTCGAACGAATTTAGGTCGGGATCAAGAAATGTCGGACAATTAGCTTGGTCGACTGGCCCTCTCGATGGGCAAGCACAATTTGGATAGCTTGGTAATGCCTTTTATATTTAGACGAGCCTTTGGGTTTGATTGGATATTGGGTCAGCCCACTGGGTATGACCCATCACTTTTATTCCGTTCAATACCCTTTTGATGGTCCCAATGTAATCATCAAAGTCCCAAAATGTAAATGAGACTTAATTATTATACTCAAAACAACTAGTCACTTATTTCACTTTCTGTCTCTTACCCAACTATCTAAACTCACAAGTCACAAGTTATAACACATACTCCCTACGTCACACCCGAAAAGACAAAAATTTGGTATTACACGAAAATTAAGGAAAGTGTATAGTGCAGTTAATGTTGTGAGTATGAAAAGTGATGAATGAGAGAGAAAGTTGGATAGGGAATAGTTAGGGGATAGTTATTGTAATTAGAGCAAGTGGGTCCCACGAATAAAAAGTATTAAAAATCTTTCATTTTGGGAGTGTATCTTTTTAAATGAGACACGCAAAATGAAAATTTATTCCTTTCGGTGCGACGGATGAAATAACCTTTTTCCTTAATGTTTGTGTCAAGATTACATATTACTAAGAGACGAAGGCCAGAGGTCCTCCGGGGCATAGCCGGGTGGTAAAAGGAGGAGGACATAAGATGCTGGAGGCATGCAGCGTGAGTTCGATTCTTGGTGGAAGCAGTTTGCTTTCTTTTGAGATTGGACCTTGTTTGTGATATTAGTTGACATGTTCTCAAACCATGTGTCATTCGGGCAAATTCCACGATTTACCTCCGCCTGTCACTGAGGAACCGGTGGCTGGTGGTTCAGGATTTAGTTCGACAAAGCCAAAAAACCTGGGTATAAAAAAAAAAAAAAAAAAGACGAAGGCAAGAGGAGTATATTACTATCTCCGTTTCAACAAAATGAACGATAGAAAATTCAATTTTGCTCTTAAAACCTTTTATTCATGGGGTAGGGGATACTTTTTTCTAAGTTGTATGAAATAATGAAAAACATTTTGGTACGTACTTTCTAAATTTATATAAAATTATTTGTACATTACATTAATCAAAAATAATTATTAAAATTGTTAAATAATGTTAAAAATCATATACATTTCATTAATTGATTATTTTTAGGGTATGGTGATACGCTGCATGATTCATTCAGCCATTAAGATAAACTGATATTATAATATACTCTCTCTGTTTCAAAATATTTGTCTCATTTGATTTTTTTATTGAACCTTGACTATAAATTTATGAGAGATTAATCATGTTCATGAAATTCTAAAAGTTGTTGTTGATAATATTATTAATGGTGAATCAATAGGAATTTTTAGAATTTCATGAACATAATTAAATTGTCATATATTTGTGGTCAAAGTTTAATAAAAAAAGTCAAATGGGACAAATATTTTGGGACGGAGGGAGTAATATGGTAACATTTGTTCATTAGTTTTTCAAAGTTTTATAATTATATTATATTTTTGTCATTCATTTTTCTAAGTTGAAAAATGATATTATAATATACTCCCTCCGTCCCGCTAATATTAGCACAAACACTGTTTGCGCGGGAATTAAGGAATATGATATTTTAATAAAATGTTGTGAGTGTAAAAGAATGAGTGGAGAGAGAATGAGTGGAGGGTGTAATAAATTATAATGGTGTTGTGAGTATTAAAATAATGTAGGAGAGAGAATGAGTGGAGTTGGGTGAATATTTTATTAATATAAAGTTTCCTTTTTAGGAGTGTGCGGATATTAGCGGGACGCCCAAAAAGAAAAGTGTGCTAATATTAGCGGGACGGAGGGAGTATTTCTTTCGTTCCGATTTAATGTTTTTAGTTTGACTTTATACAAGAGATTAAGAAAAGGTAAATATTGTGATTATAAAAATTAAAATAGGAGAGAGCAAATGGGTAAATGGTTTTTGTTTTGATAATGACAAGTGAATTATATTATATATTTTAAGTAATAAAACAACTAAAAATCTTAATATAAGATAGAATAAAGAGTAAAGTAAGAAGTTTAGACCTGACGGAGGGACTAATAAGTTAACATATGATCATTAGTATTTCAAAGTTTTATAATTTTATTATATTTTTATTATTTATTTTTCTAAATCGATCTTATAAAATTAAAACTAGTTTTTCTAATGTTTGAGCAAAACTAACTTTCAAAACTTGCGAAGACACAACCGTAAATAATTGTAACTTATTTTTAAAATGTGCATTGACACTCTCATAAATAACTGGTTAAATTTAAACCACGCGGTGACATAATCGTATATGGCTAAAACTTATTAACACACTAGTAATAATTAATATTAACAATGTCATTCTTTAACACTAATATTCACACTTAAAAAAGAAACGTTATCACCGACACTCAACAAACACTCTTATTATTGAAAAAATTTGTTCATTCATTTTAAAACAATAAAATAGTAACTTAATTGATGTTCCCAAAGATGAATATTTGCAGTGGCACTGTATTAAATTTTTATATAATCTTTATATACAAGATTTATTAATTTCAGGGATAAGTAATTCAATAGGCTTTTAGCAACAAATTTGTTGTTAAGAATGAATTTGAGACTACAAATTGAGGGGTTGATCAGGGGCGCCACATGCATCACGGCCCCTTCAATTTTAGAATGTATCAATTTTAGTATTTTTCAAATTTTTTAACAATGACTTTTTACTATTAAAAATGATCAATTTATACATTTTGATACCCTTAATTATGATTAAAAAATGTACTAAATTATTATTTTAACTCCCTTACATAAGCAAAGTTATTAATATAGTTCTATTATATTTACAATAAACTATGATATTAATAAGGTGGTATATTATCACACTTAGGGGGTTTTTGTTTTTTTTAAGTGATAAGTGCTGAAATCTGATTTCAGTTCTGAAAATGGCTGAATGATTAAGAGGCAGCAACTGAAAACTGAATTCTGAATTGAATAAGTTGTTTGATTTTGTATCTGAATTCATTATCTGAAACAGTTAAAAAATAAATAAAAAATAAATAAAAAATAATAAAAAAAATAAACCGTAAATGCATTATGAAACAGTAAACAGTTTAAAAAAAAAATTACCCAAAATCAAATATGAAACAGTGGCTTTCAGAGGTTTTCAGAGGCAATTCAGCAACATTTTAACCTCTTAAAATTAAGAGGACTTTAAGAGCCTAACAAGCCTTATTTCAAAAAAAAAAAACAAACACACTTATTTCTCTAATCTTCTTACTGAATACTCCCTCCGTCCCATCTTTTTAAAGACTTTTGGGTTTTGCACGGGAATTAAGGAGGAAATATTATATTGAAAGTGTTGTGAGTGTGAAAATAAAATAGGAGAGAGAATGAGTGGAGAGAATAGTAAATTATAATGGTGATGTGAGTATTAAAATAATGTAGGAGAGAGAATGAGTGGAGGGAATAGTAAAGATTCCTTTCCATTTTATGAAAGTATATATTATTGTGGGACGCCCAAAAAGAAAAGTTTATATATTATCGTGAGACGGAGGGAGTAAGTGTTAAGAGGCAAGTAAAGCTTAAAATAAAAAAACAAACGACCCCTTAATATACTCTGTTTTGGTTGACCTGTATTAAAATGGATTGTAACTAGTGAATGGAATCAAGGGTTGTAGTGAATAACAGCCTACTTAAATTATGGAAACAAATAACTGTATTTTTGTTTCATGGTTTCAAAAAAAAAATTGTTATAAATTTGTTGATTATGTTAATTACAATTTGATCAAAAATTTAATTATTTTTTATAAAAGCTTATGAGTTGGTATCAGGAAAAACCTATTTTTTCTATCGAATAAGAAAAATGGATATTTATGGAATGTTACTGTGCATTTAAAAAAATGTTCCTGATCGCGCAGGAAAGCGTGTGGGCTCAGTTCCTTGTGTCCAGCAATGAATGAGCTAGCTATGGATCTGCACAGCACAAGAAACAAGGGTGAAACTGCGCCGGGGGTCTTCCGGCAAGCCCCTCCGGCGTGAGAGTAAGATGATGGACTGAAAAGTGGTGCAGATAATATGATATGTGTGTGGGTACGTGAATATGCAATAAAGCATTACCTGTGTCCATGTTATTACTCTCTTATTTATAGTGGAAATGATGATATTAGGGTTTTCACCAGAGCCGTTGGATTGGATGGTCTCCAACCGTTAGATCAGCTCTGTCTTCTAGGTGTACACGTGTCACGCCGGGACTGGTCCGTCTATGTAAGGACACTGTAACACCTGACACTGATAAGCAGTTTGCCTTATAAGGGAAAGTCAACCTGCACACCTTTTGGAGTTATTACTGTTCGCATGATTGCACGTGTAACAAGGCACTGTAGGAGGTCTGACATTATCCCAAATTAGCTAATTAACCAAGCTTGTTGAGGAAGCTTAATAAAAGAGACGATCTGGAGCTGTACGTCCAGCTGGGTCGTCTCCTTGAGGTATGACTCGACGAGAGAGAGTTAGCCGTTCAATGACGACGCTCACTCTTGGACGAGTGCCGATTGGCGCCGAGGGAAGACTCGTCGTTAGATGGGCCTAGCTCCTTGTCGACGACCTCTTCTTGGTGTATCGACGGGCTAGAAGTTAACCCTTCCCTTAATAGTACAATGGCTCGTCGCTTGGATGGGCTTGGTTGCTCAGTGGCGACGACTGCCAACCAGTGTTGGACGGGCCATGACCCAAGGCTTTGATCTGATCCTTTGATGGGCCTACTGGGCCCCCAGGCTCGTAGTAAACATTGGGCTCGACCCATTACAGATTATTCCGTTCAGTGGCCCCCAACTCATGGTCGTCTTGACGGGCCAGGAGTTGTCATTTTCCCTCCAAGGCAATCCGTACGACCGTCAATTTGAATTTTGAATTACGATGATGTCAGCGTTGGTGACGTGGGCGGCTGAGATCTCTTCTTTGGTTGACACGTGTCTCTTGATGGGACATTCTCCTCGGAAGTTGCAGAGGGTATTTAATGCCCCTCATCATTCCGCCCTTTGGATTCCCCAGGAACAAACTGTTCATCTTCCCCACATATAAAACCTCCCCCCTCCTTCATTCCAAACTTTTCGCGAACTCGGGCATTGAGAGCAAGGAGCAAGGGCGATTTCCGGCGACTGATAAGGAAGAACTCCGGCAACCGTGCGAACTTTTTCCGGCGATACCGACTGCTCTGGCTTCACCACCGTTGGATAACCCCGCAGCTTGGATTAGGGACTTCTTTGATCTTCCACCAGCGAATTCATCGGAAAAACCATTTCCCCACCCAGAAGCAGGTAATTTTCTTCGTTATTCTTCATTTTCTGGGTTTTTGTTTGGGGTTTAAGGTTTTGCTAAATGGGGCCCAGAACGGTGAGCTTTGAGAGGGATGTCAAGTTTGGTTTTGGGCTGAATCAAAGGGTGTACAAATGTTCCAAGGGCATTTGGAGGGAGATTCCACTGGTTGAATGCTCATCCATTTTGGCAAAGTTTGATTTTGAAGACGAACCTCTAGGGTTTCCTGTTGGTGAGGTTCTTGGGGACTTTGAGGAAGGTGACCCTAGGGTAACCCCCTTTAGATCAATGAACGACCTGCCAAATCATATACGAGCCAACTATTCCTTGTCCCGTCGTGATTCATGTAGGAGTTTGGTTGTAGGGGAATCTAGGTTGCCCATAGATAGGTCGTCGTATGAAAATGTTAGGACTGATTCCCCTTATGTCTCTCCTTGTTTTATAGACATGGATCACGACGGACGCCCCGATCAGCCGGCTCAAGAAGTTAATGAAGCTAGTACGAGTGCTGGAAATACTAGGATCGTCGACGCCTTCCACACAGGTGTACGAGTTGGAAATACTGAACGAGACTTCGGGGGTGGTGCTCAAGGTGGTTGGGCTATCACCAAGGTCAGAGCTGCGACCAAGGGAGATATCGCGAAGCCGTTTATAGATTCCCTTCGAAGTTCGTTCAGGGTGCATGCTAATAATTACAAGCTGGAGTATCTTAGCCAGAGAGAGTATGAGCCCCGTAGACAATCTCTCCTCACCAGCAAGAAGAAAGTTGCTTTCTTCTATAAACAGTTTGAGCTTGGGTTGAGGTTGCCCCTGGACCCTTTTATTAACGAGTTTCTCGAAGATTCCGGTTGCGTGCCGATGGAGCTAAGCGGTAACACGGTTAGAGTTTTATCATGCTTCATCGTCGTTTGCAGATTTCTTGGCTACGAGCCATGTAACAAAGTGTTCCGTCAATATTATCGGACTAAACGATCCACTAAGAACGGGAAGTCCTTGGTAAGTGTGTCGTGCATTAGGAATGTCCAAGGTTTGTTTTTGGACACCCAAAATAAAGTGTACGGCTGGGACAGTCATATGATTTTGGTGGAGAGCCGGGTAGGGTGGCAATTTCCTTGGCCTGAGAGTCGTGATTTTGTCTCCGACGACCATATATTTCAAGCTCCGTGGGCCAACGAACTGAAAGGAAAGATTGACGATCTACTGAGTCATGGATGGGTGGCATTTGAGAACATTGAGGCCTCTCACTGGAGGTACATAAGGACTGGCATTATGGATAAGCCGTCGAAGGGCCCCGACCCCTTGGTGAAGATAAACCTTGACCCCCGTTATCCAGTTTGGGTCGTTCATGACGACTTGTAGTGGGAAGACAACTGCATTAACTGCGCTGGTGCCCGCTTTGATCGTCCTGAAGAGCGTTGTGAAAATCTTGAGATGTCTGGGCGTTGGGCTCTCAACACTCGTCTATTTACTTTGACAATTTGCCTTTATGTCCCGTCGTGTATGACTCAATTAACTTTTTCTCATTTTTCACTTGGCAGTTCTCTCTGAGAAGGATATCAGCGTTATTGAGAAGAAAGTTAGAAGCATGAGTGAGGCAATCAGACCCCTTGTGCGGACCAAGGCCAAGAAGGATAGGGCGACGAGCAATGCTATTTGTGGCCGGCAGGAGAACCAAACGAAGAGGAATGATGAGCTTCCTAAGGACAATCCTGCTGGCGCTATTCCTTTGATCGAAAAGGAGGTCGTCGTTGGGGGCCTAAACACTGGGGGTCGTCAAGTAGTCGTCGACGGGCTGGAGAAAGAAATTGTGGTTGAGTCAAGTGCAGCAGCTGCCAATACTGAGGGCCATCAGGTCGTCGTCGTTGAGGGTGAGCACATTAACCCTGAGGACGTAGGAAGTTCAGACTCCAATCATGAGGGCGTCGGAGAAGGGAGCCGCGTCTCCAAGAAGAGGAAAGACCATCCTGCTGGCTCCGGGAGAGAGAAAGAAAAGAGAAATAGAGCTGACAACGACCCTATAAGTTCCTCAGACCCTTCAACCCCCCAAACTGAAGCTCCTGGCTCGTCGTCTGGGGTGCTTACCAGGGCAAAGGCTTTGGAGATGGCGACCAAGTTTGGGAAGGTTCCTCAGATTTCTGGGGTTCCTTGTTTGGCAAGAAGTGGCCCTGCTCTCCTTCTGGGGACGGCCCTGACCAAACGGGGTAAAGATGCTGATCTTGTACGCCAGATGAGGGGGGCTAAGATGAGTCCGACGACCTATCATGCTCGCTTTGGGTTGATGCAGACAGAGGTAATTCGGGTGTTGTCCTTTTCTTGCGTATCTCGTAGTTTTATACTTGTGCTAATAATAATCCTTTGACGGCAGATGACGTCGATGATGGAAGCAATGACGGCGGACTTCAAGGCATGCTACGACGCCGAGATGAAAGAGAACGAGCAACTGATTCTGTCCGTCGGAGCCAAGGAAGAGGCCGAGAAGAAGTTGAAGGAAGCTGAGGAAAACATCATCCAGCTGACTGCTGCCTACGAGTCATTAATGACCCAGAAGGATGAAATTGTGAAGGAGGCGGAAATTGTGAAGGCTGACAAGGCCAAGCTCGTGGATGATGGCAAGATTTTGACGACTGCCCTTCGTGCCGCAGAGGGTAAGGTTACCAAATTGACATCTGACTACGAGTTTGCTCGGGGTCAAATTGAATCGATGAGGGCTGATCATCAAGTTGCTCTTGGGGAAGCCGAGCTGAACGCCGTAGCAGAATTTAAGGGAGGTGCCGAATTTCTCAAGGTCGTCACTGACAAGGCTAGTCTCTTTTTCCAAGACGGGTCCAAACATCTGGCCCGGAGGATTCTTGCTGACCCGGAGACTAAAGGCCTCTTGTCCCCGCGGAAGCTGGCTGATCTCTGCACCGAACCGACATATGATGAAGAAGCTCGTCTAGTTCATCCTCTAGTTCCCTTCAACAACAATGATTTGCTCATCATCAGAGAAGACGACGAGAAGGCTGGAAAGGACGAGTGGCCGGTCCCCGCTGTTGACCCCAAGAGCTTTGACGCCTATTATAAACATTTCGTAGAAGACGGTCCCGACCCTGATGCAGCTCCTTCAAGTGCCGACGGTCCTCAGTGATTGATTTATTTGATATGCTTTGTAATGTTCCAAACAATGCCCCAATTTGATTCGGTTGTCTTAAACAATGTTTCATTTTATTTGGTTGCGGTTCCAAACATCGTCCCAAAACAATTTTTAATTTTCGTAATGTCGTCGGCCTGTTTCCTCATTGTTTAGAGGGGGTCGTACGTACAATGTTTGCTTTATGTTTAAGTTATTTAATGCCTTTGTTTTCTGTCAGTTAATCTGTGTTAACGTAGATAGCATGTGATAACTTGTTTTGAACGAGTAAGTTTGAGGACAAGCATGATTGGCCGTCGTTAGTGACGACCAGAACTTGGGTCGTCCTAATGTGGTCAACGCTTGTTCAAACTTGTATTTTCTCAACTTCTCAATGGCTCGTAGGAATAGTACGAAGGTTCATAAGTTTCTTGCTCGTAGACAAGATTCTATGGACGAGTCGTCTTATTCCGTTATAGCGTTCGACGAAGTCTGGCTTCGTCTAACCTTTATACTTGGCTAAAGTGAGTGTAAGTGTCGAAGTCTTTGCTACGACTGATTTTTATACTTGATCAAAGTAGTTGTAGGGGTCGAAGTCAGGCTTCAACCGCCTAAGGCTTGATTTGCAATGAACGAGGTTCGGCGAAGTGGTGAGTTTCCATTGATAACTTCTGATTAACAACTGTATATTGACAACTCATTTACTTCCTACGACCTGGGGATTTATAAGTTATCCCTTACAGACTTCAAAAATTACAGAATTCAAAAACTTCTCACGAAATGACAATCAAAAGTTTAAATTAAGAACCACAAAATGGGTGCCCTGAGGGCGCTGAATGTACTCGACGACGACGATCAAAAGTAATACTTTGTCAGGTGATTGGCGTGCCATGGATGCTTGAGATGTTCCCCGTTGGGCTTAGACAGGCGGTAGGTTCCTTCTCTGACCACACTTGTGACGACGTATGGTCCTTCCCAATTGGGGGAGAGTTTGTTTTGGCGGGCCTTGAGTCCCGTCGCTTCGATCTTTCTGAGCACATGATCACCTACTTTAAAGAACCTTCTCTTCACCTTCTTGTCATGATAAGCCTTGGTTTTCTTTTTGTAATTTTCCATCCTTAATTGGGCGTCCAATCTCCGCTCGTCTACGAGGTCCAGATCAACATGCCGGTTATGGATGTTCTTTTCAACGTCGTAGAGAGCAACTCGGTCTGTTGGCGCCGGGCTCGGGAGCCACGGCCTCTCGAGCCGTAGGCCAAAGCAAATGGGGTTTCCCGTGGCCCCTGTGGTGGTCAGGGACGGCCCAAAGAGCTGAGGGTAGTCCGTCCAACCATCTTGTATCTTTTCCTTCTAGATTTTTACACAAAGCGGATAAGACGAGCTTGTTCGCCGCTTCAGCTTGCCCGTTGCCTTGGGGATAGGCAACTGACGACTTGGAGTGTTTGACACCCATTCTGTTCAACTCTTGTTCGAACTTTCTCGAAAACTGCAGGCCATTATCTGAAACGATCACCCTTGGGATTCCGAAGCGACACCATATCGAATCATGGATGAAGCTTAGGGCGTTATTTTCAGTGATTTTGTTTAAGGCCTTCGCCTCCACCCACTTCGAAAAATAGTCAATCGCCACGATTACATACTTGACTCCTCCCTCGCCGTGGAAAAGGCCCAATCAGGTCAACACCCCACATATCAAACGGCCAAGCGGCCATGACAGGGGTTTGCTCGGGCCGTTGGTAGCTTGGGAGGTCGGCGAAACGCCGGCAGTATCACACTTTTTCACAAACCGTTTGGCATCTTCACTGAGGTGGGGCCAAGAGGTATCCCATGGTGATCAACTTGTCGGCCAATGTACGGGCCCCGTGATGGCCTCCACACTCTCCTTGATGTACCTCAAAAAGCAACTGAATGACCTTATCTGGGTGGACGCACTTCAGCAATGGCCTGGTAATGGATCGTCGGTAGAGCTCTCCTTCTACGACCGTAAATCTGGGGGACTTTCTTTTTATTTGCCTTGCCAAAACCTCGTCCGTCGGCAACTCATTCCGTTCAATGAAAACTTTCATCTCGTCTATCCAGCATCTTGGACCGTCGACGTTGCACATGACCTTTACTCGATCGTAGGCTGGTTGTTCCAAGTAGGCTAGGTGATGGCCGTGCTCCTCCTCTGGGAGTTGGTCCGTAGCTAGCTTGGAGAGCAGGTCGGCGTGTTCGTTGTTTTCTCGAGCTATCCTCTGTATGGCCCAAAATTCTAACCCCTGGATCAACTCTCCGACCAACGAATGGTACTTCTCGGCAAAGGTGGAATCGACGACCCGATATTCTCCACGCACTTGGTTCACTATCAACCGGGAATCACAAAATGCCGCGATTTTGGTAGCTCCAAAACACTTGGCGTATTCGATGGCCGCTACTGAGCGCTTCGTACTCCGCCCGATTGTTAGATGCTTGAAACTTGAACCTCAATACTTCTTCAAAAACTGCTCCACTTTCTGCTCGACAAGAACGATCCCCGCCCGCTCGCATTTCTAGTAGCCGACCCGTCTCGAATAAATCTTCCAAGAACCTACGGGCAAAACCAACTCCTCTGGTTTGTCGTTGACTTCCTTGCCCTTGTCATTTTTCTGGGGCGGTCTTTGGTCGTCGGCAACACTGAACGATGTTTCAACTAGGAAGTCTGCTAAAGATTGTGCCTGTAGGGTCTTTCTCGTCCTATACTCGATATCAAACTCGCCGCTCAATACTCCAGTGAGTAGACGACCGTAGCTTTCAGATCGGTGCAAGATCTTGCGCAGGGGGCATCCGTATAAACGATGATGGGGTGAGCAGAGAAGTATGCTCGTAGCTTTCGTGCCGTAATTACGAGAGCGTAAGCGATCTTCTCCGCGTTAAAATAACGAAGTTTCACATCTGATAGAGCCTTGCTGACATAGTAGACTGGCCTCTGTGTTCCACCTTCCGCCCTGACCAATACGGCGGCGACGGCCTTGTCACTCGCCGAGAGATAAACGTAAAGGTCTTCCCCCGCTACGGGGCTTTGTAGGAGTGGTGGGGAGCCAAGATACTCTTTCAGCTGTTTAAACGACTGAGAACATTCATCCGTCCATTTGAAGTCCTTTTCGCCCTCTGAGAGCTTTAAAAATGGAAGTGACCTCTCGCAGACTTGGCAATAAAACGACCTAAGGCCGCTACTCGACCATTTAAGCGCCGAACCTCCTTGATGCTCGTAGGTTCGGCCACGTCTATCAAAGCTTTAATTTTTTCAGATTGGCTTCGATTCTCCCCGCCGAGAGTAGCATGAATCCTTAAACTTTCCCCGCCGCAACACCAAAGACGATGCACTAGCCGGTTGAGGACCATGTCATTGGCTCGTAGATTGGTGAATGTTTGCTGGAGGTCGTCGACATGTTTTCTCTTTCTACTTTTGACGACCATGTCATCAACATACACCTCTAAGTTGTCGCCGATCTGGTCTTTGAATACCTTGTTTATCATCCTTTGGTAAGTGGCACCGGCGTTCTTAAGCCCAAAAGGCATCTTCGTATAACAGTAAGTTCCCCCTGCCGCCTGAAAAGCCGTCTTCGGGATATCTTCCTCAGCCATCTTGATTTGGTGATAGCCGGAGTAGGCATCAAGAAAGCTCAAAGTAGAATGGTCGGCCACAGAGTCGACGAGCTTGTCGATTCTTGGTAAGGGGTAACTGTCCTTGGGGCATGCCAGGTTTAGATCGGTAAAGTCAACACATAATATCCACTTCCCATTTGGCTTTTTTACAAGAACCACATTGGCTAACCAAGTTGTGAACCCAACGTTCACAATAATCCCAAGACTCAAGAATTTCTCAATCTCCGTTTTATAGCAATCTCTTTTTCACCAAAACTCGACACCTTCGCTTCTTTGAATTTCATGGTGGGGTTCACTCCAAGCTTATGAACCGCCACGTCCTCTCTAATTCCCTTCATGTCTTCCACTTTCCGTGCAAAAACATCGAGGTTCTTGCTTGAAAGTAGGAGATTATCTCTTCCCTCTCCTCGCCGCTTAACCGAGACCCCAGCTTTGATTTTCTCGCTCGGATAGCTAGGGTTAATGACCAGTTCAATTAGCTCGTCTACCGGCTTCATCTCGTGGGCGTCGTCCCTAAATTCCATGGATTCAATGACGATCTCTTTAATTTTCCTTCTTGCTTCAGCGTCGATCCGTACCTCGTCGTCAATCAATTTATCCAGCTCGGCCCCGATTCTTGGGCGACCAAAGTTGTGGCTTTGCAGCCTTGGTCGTCCATGAATAATTCCTCAAAGACCCCGGGTCGTCTATGCACTTGATCGTCGAGATGCCGCATACGAGGTCGTTGTTTGCTTGACGGATTTAGAGAGCTTCACGATGTGATCTGGATCGTCGATTTCAATGGTCCGTTTTGCCTTCAATACATGCTCTAGGAATTCTGGGGCCGTCCCCAACACACATCCTACTCCGGCACGGGAAGGAAATTTGACTCGTTGATGGGGAACTGAGGCGACGATCCCCAAAGCGGCTTGACCCGGTTGGCCAAGGATTGCATGGTAGTCACTGACGACGTCGATCACAATGAAAGTCACTGTTTTGATTGTTCTCAATGGGTGTTCCCCGATGTCGACTGGAAGGTCGATCTGGCCTTTTGCATCTACCCGGTGATTGGTGAATCCTTCTAGACGACCTAAGTAAGGACTTAGGCGGCTATCAGGTAGACCCATTCTCTGGTAGACGTTGTAAAACAAGATGTCTTTGGCCGCTCCTGTATCGATAAAAATTCTCCTTGATTCGCAGTTATCGATGAAACCAGGTATGACTAGGGTTTGTTGACGAGCTAATGGATTGGCTGGCAACTCGTAGGGAAAGAAACTTATCACGTCGTTTGGAGTTTCTGATTTTTGGGGGACATGTGGGGCCTTCTTCAGGTGGTAGATGGCACTCTTAATCTGATTCTTGCTCGTCTCCTCAGAAATTACTAACACCATCCTTGGATTCCTCTGTGGGGGGTCGTCGTTAGCAGCTCGGGTGTTGGCCGCCTGACGATCCTTCCTTACATATTCTCCAAGTCGTCCATCGTCGATCCATCTTTGAATGATCTTTTTCAAGCTGAAACATTCCTCGGTATCATGTCCCTTATCCCTGTGATATTCGCAATATTTGTTCATGTTTTTCTTTCCCTTCCCGTTGGGATTCATCTTAGGCGCCGGGCCAAAATCAACGTTGCTCAAAATTTCGCTCTAGACACAAATGAGGGAGTGTACGACTCCGGGACTTTTTCTGCTTTCACTTTGTTTTTTCCTTTTTCTCCGACCTTATCCTTCTTGGATCTTGTCGCTTCAACCTCGTCGACGGCCTTTCCCTCTCTTTGCAACTTTCTTTCTTCAGCCTCGGCGACGGCGTACGCCTTGGCATAGAGGTCTTTGCGGGACTTGGCCGGGTGGACTTGAAGCTCGTAGTCTAGAGTGGGGGAAATGACACCGTGCTCAAGCAATTTATGATTTCCCCGTCTGTTAGGTCTTCATCAATCTGATCTACCAGCTTTCTTGAATCTTTTGAAGTAGCTCATCGAGCTTTCAGCTCCTGGGATATATTGCTAAGGTCGTTGACAGCCTTACGACGCTCTCCCGCCGTAGCAAACCTTCCTAAAAACTTCTTTCTCATCTCGCTTCCATGATTCGATACTCCCCTTGGGCAAGCTTCTAAACCACCTCGAGGCTGCGTCGACCGGTGTGCTCGTAAGAGCCTTGCACATGATGTCGTCGTGGCTCGAGGCTTTCGCCACTACGTACATCTCGTGCCTCGAGGTGTTGTATGTGGTCGATGGCACCGTAGAGCCGTCGTATGGTTTAAGTTCGGGCAGCTTAAAGCCCGGTTCGGGGGTCCCGCTTTCCAACATCCAAGGTGCAAGGGATTCATAGTGCCGCCATCGTCATCGTAGTCGTCGCCGTCCGTTTTCTTTCTTTTGTTCCTCGAGTTCTTCCACTTGGCGCCTCGGCCTCAAGAACTCTCTCATATCCACTCCTCCCCGTTGGGCGGCTGGGAATCCTATCTTGACGGGCCCCTGCAATCTGCAGCAGACCGTTGCCTCTCTGGGGCAGGTCGTCGTGAGATGGATCGCTCCCTGTAGCTAGGAGGGGGAGACGGCCTATAAGATCTTGATATTTCTCGTTCATGACGAGGTAGGGTACGAGTTCTCTCTCTTTGGCTCTGCGCTCGTTCATTTCTTGATGACGGAGTCTGTAGACGACCACGGACAATTTGATTCTGATTTGCTTCAGGATTCTCGACGGCTAAAGCTCTACGAGGCTCGCTTCCCCGGCTCGTCGTTCGACGGTGCTCCTTGGCTCCGTCTCTCATTAATGTGATCCCTTAGGTCAAGCCGTGGTACAACACGCTCATTCCTGGCGCCCCTTCACGACGACCAGCATTCTCTCTCTGGTTTCTTCTCCTCCTTCCTGACGAGATTGTTTGGTGGGATGCCTGGGGAGCTTGAGGAGCGGCCATATGAATGAGCTCGTCTTGGATTTGCAAAAATTCTTTGAGGGCGTTGGCTCTTTCGACGAGGAAAGCCGCTCTGTCGAGATTAGGGTTCGAGGGACCTCCCGCATATCTTGCCGTTGTCTCCGCCTCCTTTCCAGCGGAGGTCTCCTCGGCGCTCGCCAGCCAGCCTTTTCTCTCTTCTCCCGGCCGTTTGAAGGCTCCCAGTATAAATCGTCAACCATCCTCGTGACCCGGTAACCCTTAAGTTAGGGTTCCTAGGTGGTGAGGGTGGCCTAGGATTTTCTTGTTGAGGTGGTACGCCTTCATCTGCTGTGGACTTGCTTTGGCCGTATGACCATCTCGACACCATTTTTCAAACTCTTCGGGCCGTATTCCTTCTACTCGGAGATCACTAACACGTTTCCGGCAATGGAACCAATCCGATCACGCAGAAAGCGTGTGGGCTCGGGCTCTCCTTGTGTCCAAGAATGAATGAGCTAGCTATGGATCTCGCACAAAGACAAGAAACAAAGGTGAAACTGCGCCGGGGTCTTCCTGCAGTTCCTCCCGTGAGAGTAAGATGATGGACTCGAAAAGTGGTGCAGATAATATGATATGTGTGTGGGTACGTGAATATGCAATAAAGCATTACCTGTGTCCATGTTATTACTCTCTTATTTATAGTGGAAATGATGATATTAGGGTTTTCACCGTGAGCCGCTGGATTGGATGGTCTCCAACCGTTAGATCGGCCTCTGTCTTCTAGGGTGTACACGTGTCACGCCGGATCGTCCGTCTATGTAAGGACATTGTAACACTCCGACACCGATAAGCAGCTTTGCCTTATAAGGGAAAGTCAACTCCGCACACCTTTTGGAGTTATTACTGTTCGCATGATTGCACGTGTAACAAGGCACTGTAGGAGGTCTGACATTATCCCAAATTAGCTAATTAACCAAGCTTGTTGAGGAAGCTTAATAAAAGAGACGATCTGGAGCCGTACGTCCACTGGTCGTCTCCGAGGTATGACTCGACGAGAGAGAGTTAGCCGTTCAATGACGACGCTCACTTCGACGAGTGCCGATTGGCGCCGAGGAAGACTCGTCGTTAGATGGGCCTAGCTCCTTGTCGACGACCTCTTTCGGTGTATCGACGGGCTAGAAGTTAACCCTTCCCTTAATAGTACAATGGCTCGCTCGCTTGATGGGCTTGGTTGCTCAGCGACGACCGCCAACTTGGACGGGCCATGACCCAAGGCTTTGATCTGATCCTTTGATGGGCCTACTGGGCCCCCAGGCTCGTAGTAAACATTGGGCTCGACCCATTACAGATTATTCCGTTCAGTTCCCATTACTTTAAAAAAAAAAAAAAAAACTGCCCAATTTAAGAAACATTTTTTCTATTTGTGTTTTTTTTTTTAAAGAATCCCATCTTATTAAGTCGCAAATAGAAATAGAAAGGAGTTGGCTATACATATCTATCTGTAGCTCAATCCAAAAGGTGGGACAGATTATTATTTTCGTTAGAAAGAGAGTAACAGCAGCACTATATTGAATATTCAAGTCGGTGATGGACTTAGAAAATTTAATTATATGTCTTTAAATAGTTAACAATTAATTACATATGAGCGCAGACACATGCATAAGAAAATACTACTCCCTCAATCTCGATTTAAGATTATTTTTTTTTTCTGTTTCAAAATAAAGTTTTTAATTAGTTTATTAGTTAAATGGACAGTGAAATTCACTTGTTATTTTTAAAGTAAAAACTCTCTACCCCACTTTTTTTCTCATTATTTACTTTTTACACTTATAACATTTTTTTTTTAACATACTCGTGTATAAAGTGAAACTAAAAATATTAAATTAAAGCTGAGGAGGTAGTATCATTTTTCATTTTTGGTGACCATAAGGTCACGGGTTAACTCCTTGTGAAATGCCTCTGTCTGTCGGGGGAAGCGCTGAAATTGGTTCCTCTCCCAACCTCGATTGACGAGCGGCAGCACGATTTGCCCTTTATATTCCTTAATCATGATTCATTAGTCAATTCGTCAAATAGTTCGATATGTGGATGGAACTGGTTGGTCAGCTTATGTGACCTTATTTTTTAAAAGTCCAAAACAACGCCTCGTGTGTTTGCCTTATTCCAGCAACACCCCTGTGGTAATTTTGGTGCACGTTTATGCCCTCGACTACATCTCTTTACTTTTTTTTGAACATTTATATTATTTCAATTGACCCCCCCCCCTCATAGTTCCAAATATTTTTTTTTACCATTTTTTTCATATTTATCACATACTTACAAATTAAAAGTCTAAGAATAACAAGAGTGTTTATACATTTTTGTTATTAAATTTTATGAAAGGTACATATTTTTAGAATGTATATTATTTAGAGTTTCTATATGTATTCATTAGTTATTAGTGATTTAGTTATATTTTGGTTTGACATTTGTTAATGCCTTTCGCTTAGATATATACTCCCTCCGTTCCAAAATGTTTGTCCCATTTGACTTTTTTGTTGAACTTTGACCACAAATTTATGAGAGATTAATCATGTTCATGAAATTCTAAAAGTTGTTGTTGATAATATTATTAATGGTGAATCAATAGGAATTTTTAGAATTTAAAGAACATAATTAAATTGTTATATATTTGTGGTTAAAGTTCAATAAAAAAATCAAATGGGACAAACATTTTGAGACGGAGGGAGTATATTTTTAGACATATACTTTTGCGGCCGAGTTAATTTTTATCTTATTATATTTTGGAGTAGGTCTGCTGAGAAACGCGTTTCTCCATAACTATGGAGAAACGCGTTTTTAATAGCCAGAAGCTATACATTTGATAACCAGAAGAAAATTTCTGGATATCATTCTCAAAGGGTTCTGGATATCCAGAAGCTTTGGAACGGATATCCAGAAGCCTTTGGGCGGATATCCAGAAAAAATAGATTTGAAGCCAAATCCAAGGCCAAGACCGTAAATTGCTTATTGAAGGTTTTCGATATCCGAAACCTTCAATGTATATCCGAAACCATCAATGAATATCCAGAAACATTTTGAAAGTTTTCGATATCATTTTGAAGGTTTCTCGGATATCACTTTCATAAGCTTCGGATATCCTTTCAAAGGGTTCGATATCCGTAACCTTTGAGATTGATATCCAGAAGTAACCATGGGACAAGGTCATGGCCAATACAAAAAGTTTCTGGATATCCTTTCAAAAGGTTCTGGATACCCGTAACCCGTTTCTCCATAACTTATGGAGAAACGCGTTTCTCCCTAGATTTTACGTATATTTTGGGACCTCAGCCTTATTTGACCCATCGCTTAAATTTTTGAATCCGCCGCTGTCTATGGTTGCTTGGATATTATGTTTGTATGTCTCATTATTCATAAATTAAACATCCAACCAAATATTGACAGCGTTATTTAAGACCAAAATTTTGTGAAATGTTTTTTGCCCCTAACACTACTTAATTACGTCAAACCACAAGTACCAACGAGACGAATATACATTAAAGACTTTATAAATTAATAATGTCGATACTGGTGAAATTTATAAATATATGGAGTTATAAATTACTCCATAAATTGATAATTTACCCATTCTGCGATATATGTTGTATCCTATTTCTTGATGGTGTTAGGGTTACGGGGATAAGAATGCTTAAAATGCGCATTCATTATCCCTGTAACCCTAACTCTATACATGGTGAAATTTATAAGTTTTGTGATATAAGCTCATCTCCAATATCTTGATGAGAACTATGGGGCTAGTGGATGCAGATGGTTTAACTTGATCGAGGGTGGCATGTAGGTGATGGACCCAAAGTGAGTGGATGTGATATAGGGTGTCGGATTTGAAGAGAGAGAGAGAGGTGAGGTGGGACAAGAATATATGGGGATTCATTCATTCATTCATTATTGTGCGATTTTGACCGGCATTAAGGAAACAAGTCTTTCTACTTTCGTTAATTTTTTAAAACATTTGTTATATTTTGCTAACAATTTTGGATAGTAGGGGATTTGATGATGATGAACACGTATTTTAAGTGCAACTATTATAATTGATTAGAAATAAGAGTAACTGAAACCGAAATTTGAGCAAAATGAGGTTCATAATATCAATCGATCGACATAAAAAAATCCCAAAAACATTTTTAACAAAAGCATATTATGAGAAGGAAAAGGTTGATTGTAGAGTTGTAGTAGAGGGGGTGAAGTCAAATGAGGAGAAACCACACGGGATAATGGAATTTTCTTCAAACTCATTATTTCAAATCCTTGAAATATTTTCTACTTTCCGACATAAAAAAAATTTCCGTGGTTTTTAATATGTAGTAAGTATTTTAAGCATCAAATTTAAATTAATTTAATTATCTTATTGTAAATTTAAAATTTATTATTGATACAAAATTAATAATAATATAAATAAAAATATTTAAATATTTATTATGAAAATTAAGTTAACCTGAAATTATTGATCAAAATATGCTGAGAACAAAATAAATTAGAAAGATAGTGGGGGGGACGGGCTAATGCGAGGCATGCGCATGTGTAGACAACCAAAGCCAAACTCCTCCACCTTCATACAATTCAAAGTCAAATCCCCATATGTTCATAGTCATCTTCACACCCTCTCTTCAAACTATATCATCTTCATTATCTTCAACCTTTTATCTCCCAAAATTCTCAAATGATCCAAACCAGCAAATCCACCCTCATTTCACACATAAACATCTCTATATTCACTCTATTCCTTTTACCGATTAGATGTTTTTGTAGTATTGATCCCTACTATGAAGCTTGTGTACCCAAAGACTGTGGAAATGGGCATAATATTAGCTACCCATTTTACATCCATGGCCAACAAGAATCCTATTGTGGGTACCCTGGATTTGAGCTCAATTGTACCTCTAATGGCTTCCCACTACTTCACATACCCGATAACGACTACGTAGTTCAACAGATTCACTACGGCAACCAATCAATCCGCGTAAGCAACGCCGCCGCCGTGTTAAATAATTCGGAAAATGGGTGTTTTTCGTTGATTCGGAATGTGACACTGGAGAGGAATTCTGTTTTTAGAATGGGAAATTATTCGACGAATTTGGTATTCTTATCGGATTGCAACCAGGAATTGGATTTGAGGTTGAGGGGATATGGTGTGGGTTGTGGCGGCGGCGGTGGTGGTGGTGAGGGGTTGGTTATGCTTGAGAGTGATGTGAATTTGGGGTTGGGGAAGGAGGAGTGTGGGGAGAATGTGGTGGCGCCGGTGGAATTGGATGGCGGCGGCAGCGATGGAATTGGAAATGGATCGTGGAGTTATTATGAGGAGTTGTTGAGGAAGGGGTTCTTGATGAAATGGACGGCTGGAGATTGCAGTATTTGTGCGGAGAGTGGTGGGCGGTGTGGATTTAATCAAAGTAATTTCCATTTTAGATGTTTCTGCCCAGATAGGCCTCATGCTTGGCGCTGCAGAACCAGTAAGTTCTCTTCTCCACTTGCTCCCAGTTTCAAAATAACCATCATTTTCTGTTCTCAATTAAAATGCAAATATGAATACTCCCTCATTTTAAATCCCATTTTTATTCATTCCAAAATTACATTTCCAAATAAAAAAATAATTTATTAAAATTTTATTATAATATATACTCCCTCCGTCCCAAAATGTTTGTCCCATTTTACTTTTTTTTGTTGAACTTTGATCACAAATAAATGACAATTTAATTATGTTCATGAAATTCTAAAAATTTCTATTGATTCACCATTAATAATATTATCAACAACAACTTTTAAAATTTCATGAACATGATTAATTTCTCATAAATTTGTGGTCAAAGTTTAACAAAAAAATCAAATAAGACAAACATTTTGGAACGGAGGGAGTATATACTCCCTCCATTCCATCTCAATAAAGACCAAATTTTTAGGCATAATAATTAAGTAAAAGTTAGGTGTCTCACTTGAAATAGCAAAATCTAGTTTAGGTTAAGTTATTATTGCTTAATAAATAATGGTGGCCACTTGTTATAATCATAACAATTATCCATTTATTATTTCCTACAACACTTTCTCTATCCTACCAAATCATATACACTCATAACACATCGATATTTCATATATTGATAACTATAGTAGCCTTGTTGCCAACAAAAAAAAACAAAAAAAAAAAGCTTGAAGTAGCCTAAACATGAATCATAGGACACATGAATCAGCTGATAATTGGATGCAATATTTCCCGTTTTATCATTGTTAACGCAGTTGAGTAAAAACTTGGTAAGAAAAAATTCCCATGTTAATTTAGCTTACAAATTGTTAACAAACATTATAATTTCACTATTGTCTTTAACGTTTGAAAAAAAAAACTTTTTAATACCAAATGGGTTTTACAACACAGAACTCGTTATACAACAACAACAACTTCTTAACATATACTCCCTCCGTCCCGCAAAACTTTATCCCTTTACTTTACTGTTGAGAACGGAAAATAAGGAATAATGTTATTAAATTAGGTGTTGTGAGTGGGAGGAGAGAGAATTAAATGAGAGAGAGAATGAGTGGGAGGAATAGTTAGGAGAGAAGTGTTGTGAGTGTAAAAGTAAAGTAGGAGAGAGAATAAAGAAGAATATTAAAAAATTTTTTCCATTTTTCCATGGAAACGGTGTTTAAAGTGGGACGCCCAAAATAGTAAAAGGGGTAATGTTTTATGGGACAGAGAGGGAGTATCTTCATATTAATATGTTATCGAGAAATCTACCAACTCTGATTTCACTGCCCTCAACACAAGTTTAGATCATTTAAGATGCAGGATTATACTTGTACATTTATATAGTAATTTCTCCTTAAATAAATTTTAAATGAATATTTATTTTCATTTAGAAAAGACGCCAAAATCTTGCAAAAAACTAATTTTTTTCGTAACATAAGAAAAAAACTAGTTTTAAAGCACTAAGTCTAACTAATAAGAATGATGAACTGTTCTGAAAACTAATTTTTTATAACATTTTGAAACAAACTAGTTTTTCACAAGAGTTACTCTTAAAATACTTGTTTTGTTGGTTGGAATGACTTTTAATAGTAAAAAATTATAAATATTTGAAGCAATATCATTTTGGTAACCTAAGTTTTACCTAAAATTTGCAATTGCTTATCAAATAGGATGGCCAGTAAAAAAACTAACGAAATAAGTGGTATTTGCAAAACACGTGACTTTTTAACAGGGCAAATATGTCTTTTCAACAAAAAATATAACAAAACTAATCAGGCTGGCAAAAGAAAATTCAAATGTGTCCATCCGTGTGAAAAAGAAGAACGAAATTCGTAACTAAATTTACCATCTCCAACACAAACATCATCTGCATCAATGCTAACACCACCACCACCCTCACCACCAACCACCAACCACCATCCAACCGCCTAAACATCACATTTTATCTTCATCAAGAACCATTTCATTAAACCCAAATTCATTTTCAAATTTCAAACCATTTAATTTTCTTATAATCCGACACAAACTAATTAATTACCATATCTGCAAATGTTCAAAACTTATCTAAATTTTTATTTCACGCTAAAAACCCAAAAAATCCAGATTTGCAAATTTTCAAAATCTATCAAATTCGAAAGAAATTTTTGCAGATTAAGCAAAAATGACAGCCTACTTTAGAAAGCTACAAACTCATAAGCCAAATTAATGGTTTGTCGCTTGATGCTCTTGCAGCCTACAAATTGACACCTTCCAATTAAAAACCTAATTCGACTAAAGAAAAGGATAGATTTGAGGCAAAAAACCCACACACAAACACAAACACACGCCCAAGAACAAACACACATAGCGGAGAAGAACCCCGGGCATCTGACTTGCTACTTGAATAGATGAGAAACCCAAATTTGAATGCAGATTTGGCTCCGGTGCCGGAGAAGAAGAGCATCGGGTGAGAGGGGTGAGGTTTGGAGAGAGAAAGAGACAAGGTTGTTCTTTTATAACGCAGAAGTGGACAAGGGCACAATACATGAGAAAATACATATATGCCCTCTTAAAAAGTCATGTGTTTCGTATATGCCACCCATTTCGTTAATTTTTTAACTGGCTAGCCAATTTGACATTACATTGCACCGATTCGCTAAAATGAGAAATCGAGTCGCAATTTTGAAGAATTCGATAATGCAATTTTTGGTAAAACTTAGGTTACCAAAATGCTATTGCCCCTAAATATTTTTGCTATTCACTTTTAGCTTTTAATTTTGTGAATATAAAATAATACTCCCTCCATTTCGAATCAAGAGTCTTATCAAGTATTTGCACGCATATTAAGAAAATACAAAGAGTAAACAATGGCAAGTCGGTTGGGGATATAATTGTCCAAAACACTATTGATTGATGACTCAAGTGAAAAAAAAAAGTAGAGTAGTAAGCATTGATTTTTTTGTGATTCTATAAAATGAAGAGGGTAGAAATGTTCAAACTACTACCGATGACTTAGTCTCCTTCTCCACTTATCTTTTTGGAAATAAAATAAAGTATGACTCTTAGTCTGGGATGTGCCAAAAAAGTGTTGGAATTTGGTTCCAAATATTGGGTTTGTCCAATATATTATAAAAAATAAATGTAATTTCATTTTATATAAATGAAAAAGATTACATATTTGTAATCTCATTTGGAGTAGATTAATGTGATATGTTTACTTTCTCAAAATCAAATTGTGGTGAATGAGAAATTATTGCTCAAACTATGCAATTTATATTGGGTTTAATTAAGAATTTTGTTAATATAGAAAGTCACATCCCACATTGTATAAAAAGCATAAAGTAGAAGTGTTTATAAACTCATCAACTTCAAAGAGGTAATAATCAATTATTATCCACCTACCATAAAACCTATTGGTTCAGTACCAACCATGCAAATATTGGCCCAATTGTGTTAGTTTTGAACTAGCTCAAATTCGAACCACAAGTATGGTATCCGAGCCCGAGCCCGTAAAGGCCACATTGGGCACTTTAGGGCACACTTTGCACTTTAGTAATGAGGAGCCTTAAAGTTTTGTCCAGTACACCCAGATGGTTCAGCTCGTGGTCGGATCGAGTGGTTCGGTGCTTGCAATGGTTCGAAACAATAGAAGGTTCTGTTCGGTCTATGATCGCCCAGGTGGGGCGGGCAGCAAATTGGGATGAATAGGTGTGTGGGGCGGACAGATTGGGCCGAATAGGTGAAAGAGGCGGATGTGTCCATTCGAATGGACATGGGTCGATTAAGATGCAGGATCCTCGTCATTTCGAATGGGTGCGGATGGCTCCAACAAATCTGAAGCCTTGATCAGGATCAGATCCGTTCGACCTGAAGTGTGTCTCTAACCAACAAGTACCAAAACTTTTGGAAAACTATAGATAGTCCCCCCATGACTTCAGTTTCATATATTTCAATCATCTTAAGCATTAAAGAGTTTTGTTAGTTAGTGCATATTAAAGGATTCTTCCTCATTCAAGTTGAGAAATTTCAAACACCGTTAATTCGTAGGTCTTTTGATTTGAAGTGATTACATAAAGATTCGAAAAGTCGTTCTAACTTACGAGAAGGAAATTCTTTTTACGGAAATTGTGTTAAACAAGACTCGACTTCCGCCCCAATTAACTATTTTCTTGTGACTTTTATTTTTTTGGTCTCTTCATCTCCTCCATTTTTTATTTTCTCATTTTCTAGAAACAAATTATTTTTTGAATTATTTCTAATTTTTTAAATATTTTCATTAACAAAAGGAAAGTAAAACTCTTGATTTTGGGGCAAATATAAAAATAAAAAAAAAAGTAAAAAAAAATATTTAAGAACATGTTTTGCTACAAAAATAAAAAATACTCCCTCCGTCCAGGTTGAAAAGTCACAAATTTCCATTTTGGGCGTCCCATTTAAAAAGGCACTTTCCCAAAAAGGAAAGTTTTTATTACTATTCCACCCACTCATTTTCTCTCCTACTTTACTTTTACACTCACAACATTCTCTCTCCTAACTATTCCTCCCACTCATTCTCTCTCCTATTTAATTTTTCATACTCACAACATTTAAATTTTTTCTCTTTCCTATATCACATTTTTTATTTTGCGTGCATGACTAATTTTGTGGCTTTTCGACCGGAACGGAGGGAGTATGAAAAATGGAGATACTATAATATAAGAACAAGTGGTCATCCTTGACGTGTTGTGTGTTTTGTTTTGTTAAGCCACCAAAGTCTCTCACCTTTATTTTTAAATGGTAACCAGCCAGGCGTTATTCATTACATTTACAAATATTCATACTTGTTTGTGCTAGTAGTTAGGTTGCCTTTAAAGTTGAATTTTCCATTGCGCGGTTACAATTTTTTTTTATTTTACTCCCTCCATCTGAAAGATTGTCTCATATGCCATTTTGACTTGTTCCAAAAAGTATGTTTCATTTTTAAATTTAGGCATGAATGTTAGTGCAAATCTACTAAGGTACAAAAAGGTGAAGCTCTTCCTTATTAATTGCAAAATGTACAACAACACAATCTTTTAGGGACGGAGAGAGTATTAGATTTGTTTATATATTCTTAACGGAAAGTGACTGCTCCTTTTCTTTTCTTATTTATTTCCTTTATTATATAATGGAATCATTTCTACTTTTAAGAAAAGAAAGAACATAGGAGATGAACAATTGAGCCAGTAGCCTAATACATTTGACTTTGTGGATGGTCAATTTTGCAGCAATGCTCTATTTCAGATTTTAGCAAAAAATACTTGGTTAAGAATCTAGTTACGAGTATTTCATTTATAAACTACTCGTATAAACTAAGATTTCTTTGATCGGTTTGATCAGCTCACTCTCGCTGTTGCAATTGAATACTCAATATTTTTTTTTTAAAAAAAAATACAGAATAATTTGTTTATTTATGCATTACTTTTATTTTATTAGGGTAAATTTTGGGATGAAAATAATTGTGGCATTTATGGGACGGGTCAACAGATAGAAATATAAATGTAGCACAGTTTGCACAACTACAACTGAACAAGAAGAGAAGATGTAAAAAAAAAAAAAAAATTATAAATATTATGAGTATGAAAAAGTAAAATAGGAAAAAGAAAATTGGTAAGAAATAGTAAGTGGGTTGTTATTGTGAGCGTAGTAACAGGTGAGTCACATTGTTCATTTTAGAAATGAAGCAAACTTAAAACTTTAAATTGAGACATATTAAAAAAGAAAATAAAAACTTTAAATCGGAACGGAGGGAATATTTAAGTACTATTGCCTACGTCCCAAAATAATACGAGTTGTTCTATACTCGTCCACACATAGAAAAAAAATAATCAGACGAGGTGAAGGCAGAGAGCCGGGCTGCCAAGTAGTCCGACTTAATCTGCCCCGGGTTTCATCTCGAGCTAGTTGATTTGCTTAGGTGGTACCGGAACCGGAACTCTTCTCTAGTTGTTTGTTTGTCCGACTTTTTGGGACCTAAAGTACATATTTTTCCCTTCCCACTTGGCTGGAAATGGTGATTTTCCATATCTAAATAGACAAATTGCAGATACCATATACTCCCTCCGTCCCACGTTAGTTGAGACTAACTTTTTGAGCACATCAATTAAGGAAAATGAATAAGATAATGAAAATGTGTGGTAGAAAATGAAGAGAGAGAATGAGTGGAGTTAATAGTAGGTTGGTTGAATAAATTGTATGGTGAAAAATGAAGAGAGAATGAGTGAGTGGGGTAGGGTGAATATAAAATATTAAAATTTTTGTCATTTTTGACAGTCTCAACTAACGTGAGACGGCCCAAAAGAGAAAGAAGTCTCAACTAACGTAGGTCGGAGGAGGGAGTATGCTCTACTTGCCAAATATGGTTCCAATTGCAGCAATTAAATAAGGTTTTGCTGATGTAATGTAAGACCACATTCTTGTAGGCATCAAACTGGCCAAAATAAAATATGCATGGGTGTAATACCCATGAAGCTCAAGACAAGTGTTACTCCTATAATTTTCTTTTCTTGAGGCTGGTTCAGTCGCATACTCGAACTGAAGCTAATTCTGTTGTGAATATTGGCCCTCCACACCCAAGCAAACCTACAAGAACGATTAGAGCACACAAACAAAGCACAAGAAAATCAAAAGCGCAGAAAAGACACAAGAAATTGTTAACCCAGTTCACCAATTTGATTGGCTACGTCTGGGGACACTACCAAGTCAGAATCTTGCACTATGTATGTAAATTTTTTTTGTGTTACAATGAGAGAAGGGGCGGAACATTGCTTTTATATGTGCCCCGAAATAACAACCTAACCCTAGATGGCCTGAAAACGGGCCCAAAAATAAAACCTTCCCGACCTGAGAATCGACGCCAGGCGCCCGCCTCAAAGAAGCCAGGCGCCCGCTTGGGAAAGGCCAAAACACCATGCTCACCTCGGCAGCCGAGGCGCAAGCCTCGCCCCAGGCCGTGCGGCCGCCTCAAGCACGTTGCCCCAACGCCAAAACTACTGGACTCGAGGCGCCCGCCTCGCCATCCCCAAGCGCCCGCCTCAGATTCCCTCGAAGAACATCTTGGTTGGTCCTCTATCCCAACAATCTCCCACCTAGAGATCAACCACACATATAAGCCCCGTATCCGTTCTTCAACTCATCCTTGGTGTCCTCCTAGTGCTCACCTCGATCATGGTAGTGTCATCCTCCTCTTCTATTCTCCAAGCCCAATTGAAGCTTTGCACAGCTTCAATTTCTCAAGATTCACAACCTTTGTTAACATGTCAGCCGGGTTCTCCGATCCCAATATCTTCTCTAGCCCCAAGATCTTCTCCTCCAAGAGATGTCTGATGTAGTGAAACCTCAGTTCAATGTGCTTCGTCCTCGAATGAAACGCCGGATTTCTAGCCAAATGTATTGCACTCGATCGCCGTGAGAACGTTACCACTTCGCGTCTTCCCAAGTTCACCCAAGAAGTTCTCAGCCCATACCATCTCTTTACTCGCCTCTGTCATTGCCGCATATTCTCGCTTCGCAGCCGATCGCGCCACGATCTTCTGCAATTTAGAAGCCCAGGAGATTGCTGTACCACCCAATGTGAACACATAACCCATAGTACTTCTCCTCTTATCAAGATGACTTGATGCCAAGTCCGCATCAATATAACCCGCTAACACCACTTCCTTGCTCGAGAAACACAGAGCCTTACCAGCAGTACCCTTCAAATAACGTAGGATCCACTTAACCGCTTCCTAATGTTGCTTTCCTGGATTGCCCATAAACCGGCTGACTACTCCCACCTCATGTGCAATGTCCGGCCTTGTACACACCATTGCATACATGAGACTCCCCACTGCTGAAGCATATGGAGTTCTCTCCATCTTGTCACGCTCCTCCTTACCCTTAGGTGAGTCCTTCTCGGATAGCTTGAAATGCAAACCCAATGGCGTTCCCGTTGGTTTCGCCTCTTCCATACAAAACCTTGCTAAGACCTTCTCAACGTATTCTGCTTGTGAAAGAACCAACTTGCCCGACTCCCTATCCCGGTCAATCCGCATGCCCAAGATTTTTCTGGCCTCTCCCAAATCCTTCATCTCGAACCGTTCTGACAACTGAGTCTTCAATCTGTTTACCTCTCTACTGCTAGAGCCCGCTATTAGCATGTCGTCCACATATAACAGCAAGATAATATACCCATTGTCCGTGTTCTTGAAGTAGCAACAATGATCCGCTTCACATCTGATAAAATCAATGTCGTGCATGAACCCATCAAATTTCCTGTACCACTGCCTAGGAGCTTGTTTAAGGCCATACAAGCTCTTAGTCAATCTGCAAACTAGCTCCTCGCTACCCTTAGACAAGTAACCCTCTGGTTGTACCATGTAAATCTCTTCCTCCAAGTCCCCATGAAGAAAGGTTGTCTTCACATCCATCTGTTCAAGCAACAAGTTGTCCGCCACTACTATCCCCTAACCATTCGATAGTGGTCATCTTCACAACCGGAGTGAATACCTCGGTGTAGTCAATATCGTACTTCGCAGAAACCCTTTTACAACCAGTCTTGCCTTGTAACGCTTGCTACCGTCTGCTTCCTCCTTGATCCCGTAAACCCACTTGTTATGCAATGCCTTCTTCCCTTAGGTAGTTCAATTAACTCCCAATTTTGTTGGCCTTCAATGAGTCCATCTCATCATCCATCGCAGCTTTCCACTTGTTACAAAGTGTACTACGAATGCCTCCGCATAACATTCCGGTTCCCCATTATCTCGTCAACAACAAATAATAATTGGATGGAGTATACTGTCGGGCGATCCACGCAACCCGCCGGATCTACGCAGCGGAATATCCGGTTCCGGAGTACGTGGTTCATCTTCGGCGACCTCACGACCATGGTCATCATGAACCGTTCTGCTCCCACCCGAGTTAGGAATATCCACCTCTACAATTTCCGGTTCCGAACTAGTGTCATCAGATGCCCCCTTTCTGTCCTTGTACAAAACATGTTCATTGAATACCACATCTCGACTACGAATAACTCTATGATTTTGGTCATCCCAAAACTTGTACCCGAAGTCATCCCCGCCATATCCAATAAATGTACACTTAACAGATTTAGCATCTAATTTAGTTCTCTCAGCAGAATCAACATGAACATAAGAAACGCAGCCAAATATGCGAAGAAAGGACAGATTTACCTGCTTGCCACTCCAAGCTTCCTCTTGAATTCCATTCCCCAATGGTACCGATGGTCCCCGATTGATCAAGAAAGCTTCCGTGTCAACTGCATATGCCTAAAACGTCTTCGGAAGTCCACACTTCAATCTCATACTTCTAGCCCGCTCATTCAATGTTCTGTTCATCCTCTCTGCTACCCCGTTGAGTTGTGGTGTCCGCTTTGGAGTCTTCTCCATACGAATTCCATTCGCAGCACAATATTCCCTAAACTCACCAAGCTCATACTCCCCACCATTGTCTGATCTCAAGCACTTAAGCTTAAGTCCTGTCTGATTCTCCACCAAGGCCCTCCACTTCTTGAACACCTCGAAAGCCTCATCTTTCCCCTTCAAGAAATAGACCCAAACCTTCCTTGTAGAATCATCAATGAAAGTCATGTAATATGACGCACCACCCAGAGATGTAACCGAAGATGGCCCCCACAAGTCCGTGTGAACCAATTCCAACTTTGCTTCCCTCAAACCCCTACCTGTCCTCGAGAAATTATTTCTCCCCTGTTTGCCAAACATACAATCTTCGCAGATTCCCACGTTGACTGTCTTCAAACCCGGTAGTAGTCCCTTTGAACAAAGCACCTTCATCCCCGTCTCACTCATGTGACCCAATCGACAGTGCCACAAATCCGTATCACCCTTGCTCGCCGCTACCGCGATACTGTCCTTGGTGTTATTCGCCAAATACAAAGTCCCCTCCTTATTACCCCGAGCGATCTCACAATCCTCCTTGGTAATAACCCAGTTTCTGCAGCCGAATGTCACCTTGTAACCTTCGTCGTCCAACTGCCCAACTGAAAGTAGGTTCTTTTTCAAACCCGGAATGTGTCTGACCCCGTTCAGATGTAAGACCTTCCCGTCCGATGCTCCTATTCTGACATCCCCCTTCCCCTTGATTTCCAAAGGCTCGCCATCAGCCAGATAGACCTTCCCGAAATCACCGAAAGTGTAGTTCTCCATCTCTTCCTTGTGCCCGCAAGAGTGGAATGATGCCCCCGAATCCAGCACCCATGATTCTAGTGCGCTACTAACACTCATAACCAGTACATCATCACCTTCGACTGTCACATTCACCTGATTGCCCTTACGATTTGGACAATCCCTCTTGAAGTGTCCCAACTCCTTACAATAATAGCACTGAACAGATCCCTTCGCAACCTTTGATTTGTCTTTGGTCTCCCCGGTCTTGCCCTTACCACTCACCACGTTCTTCCTAGATTCGGTTCTCCCTTGTTTGCTAGTACCCGGCTTCCCCTTGCTAGTAGTAGCTAAAGCCGATCCCGAAGCACTCGATGTCCCCAACTTCTTCATGCGATTTTCCTCAGCCAATCGAAAGTCTTTAACATCATCATACTTCAATTTCTTCTTACCTCGAAGCGTTGATTCCGTCACCGTTCCGCTCCAACTTGCCGGTAAAGAAGCTAGCAACAAACACGCATGAACCTCATCATCGAACTTGATCTCCACCGCTGTCAATGAGTCTATAACATCCATAAACTCATCGATGTGCTTAGCCAAGGATCCTCCCTCTTGCATCTTGAGACTACCCATCTTGCGTATCAAATCAACCTTATTTGCAGCAGATGGAGTTTCAAATCTCTCAGTAAGATAATCCAATAGCTCCTTGGTGGTTGTCGCCTTCTTGGTAGTCTTCGTAATCCACTTTGACATAGTAGATCTAACCACCCCTAGGGCTTTCCGATCCATGAGTTTCCATTCTTCCTGATCTTCATCTTCCGGTTTGACACCCTTCAGAGGCTTATAGAGGTCCTTGTTGTACAAGAGATCCTCAATCTGCATCCTCCAATATCCGTAGTCAGACCCATCGAATTTCTCAACCGCCTGTTTGTCCTTGCCCATTCTTGATTGCTTGGTACAACTCCCTTGATCTTGAAGCCAAAAGCTCTGATACCAGTTGTTGTGAATATTGGCCCTCCACACCCAAGCAAACCTACAAGAACGATTAGAGCACACAAACAAAGCACAAGAAAATCAAAAGCGCAGAAAAGACACAAGAAATTGTTAACCCAGTTCACCAATTTGATTGGCTACGTCTGGGGGCACTACCAAGCCAGGATCTTGCACTATGTATCTAAAATTTTTTTGCGTTACAATGAGAGAAGGGGCGGAACATTGCTTTTATATGTGCCCCGGAATAACAACCTAACCCTAGATGGCCTGAAAACGGGCCCAAAAATAAAACCTTCCCGACCTGAGAATCGACGCCAGGCGCCCGTCTCAAAGAAGCCAGGCGCCCGCCTGGGAAAGGCCAAAACACCATGCTCACCTCGGCAGCCGAGGCGCACGCCTCGCCCCAGGCCGTGCGGCCGCCTCAAGCACGTTGCCCCAACGCCAAAACCACTGGACTCGAGGCGCCCGCCTCGCCATCCCCAAGCGCCCGCCTCAGATTCCCTCGAAGAACATCTTGGTTGGTCCTCTATCCCAACAAATTTCAAGCCCAAAAAACGGCATAAATGGCCCCAACAATAAGCTATCCACAACCCTTTCTCAATCCTAATTAGATCGGCAGATATCTGTGTCTACAAGGCATTCAAAGTTGTCTTCTAATACTCTCCGTTTTTCTATTATTCCTCTATTACTGCACTGCTATGCCTCCTATAAACCCTAGAATAGCACATGACCAGTTGAAAAACTCAGTCCATCCGGACAGTTTTTTGCATCCAAAAATCCAGCTGCCTTGTTACAAAAATCTGTGGACCACTTTTATTTCAAATTCGTACAACTTCTTATGCAAAAAGTACTATTTTGTTGCACATAAAAAAACTGTCTGAATGAACTGGTTTTATAACTTCTCCAGAGCCATTCTCCTATAACTCACACAACTCCCTACTATGCCTCACAATAGTGTTAAAACAGTGGTGCCAATATCTATAGTATAAATGGAAGCTCCCCCATGAACAGTTCTTTGAACAGTTTCAATGGGGGAATTTTCCATTTTGCCCTTACTATTTTGTCTCTTTCCCATTTTGCCCTAAAAAAAAAAAAAAATTAAAAAAAAATTAAAAAAAAAATAAAAAAACAAAAAACAAAAAACGTGGCCTTGGACACGGGCTTAGGCTAGTATATATATATACACACACATATATAAGATCTTTTTCTTTAAATTATCATCATGCTATGTCCTGAGAAGACCAAGTCAGAAGCTGGACATTCCTCTAGACAAAATTGGTCACTCTCATGCTGCTTAAAGTAATTGCAGCTCCGTTTTCACGTTAAAACAAACACAGGAAGCCCGGAAGTTTCTGCCCTGATGGTGTCCATCACGATAACTGCTGCGATGATAACGTCCGTACACATTTTCCAGTAACTTTCCTTTTCTATCTCGTAGTACATGTGGCACACACACTAGGTATGTGTTCTTTTGTAGAATATTTCTGGTTTATACTGGCTTTAATAAAGAATGATCAAGAAAGTAACTTTGGGTTGGATTAGCTACTAACTTTTGGAGAAAAAAAAAACTTAAGATGAAATGAAGGGTGAAATTTCGTAAATGTGAAAATGGTATGGTCAATAAGTCAAAGCCTTTTTAGAGGCTGGTCAATAAAGAAGGTTTGGGAGAGATTTTTATTTTAAGGTCCTTACTGGTACGAGGACGGTGGCGTAATAGTCAACATCTTCAAAGACTTCCCTCATTCACATTATTCCAAAGACAACTGCCGTGAACAACAGACAAGTTCTTAACATATCTTCCAAGAAACCCAAAAAAAAAAAATCCAGACCATAACATAAGAAAAGAAGCAGCTAAGGTTTAGAGATCATATGGCTCTTCTTACCTTCTTTCTCGCTTTGGGTTTTCTATATTTCCCGCCTCTTCTTCTCTGTTCTGCTCAAGAGAACAATAATAGCAACTCCAAGCCATTCTGTCCAGACTTTCAGTGCAGAAATTTTGGCTCCTTTGGGTTCCCTTTCTACAGTTCAGACCCAAGATGCGGTTTGTCCAGGTTAGATTGTAATCAAACAGTCCCAAGAATCCAACTGAGCGATAAAGATCAAACATGGTACAACATAACATGGTTGCGGAATAGTTCTATAGTTATTCGCGACAAGGTTATTGCAGACCAAATACGTAGCAGAAATTGTGATATTTTCCGCAATTTAACTTTTCCCAAAACTTCTTCCATTTCCTATTACATCCTTCCTCCTCTCACCTTATTCAGATGTAGAAAGAGACCTGAAGTTACTCTTAGGACTGACTCCCACTTTAACTCGATGTATCAACGTTACAGAGATTGTCAAGACTTCAATCTGTACTACAAATATCCAGCAAATTTTGAAGATATTTCAGATCGTTTTGATATCCCTCAAGAGTGCGTAATTATTCAGCTACCACATCTAACAATAGGGTCACTTCCTCCTGGAGCAAATCATTCAGACTTGTTCCAAATTTTAACTGCTAACATCACTCTTATTTTGAACATATCTGAGGATTGTCTCAGATGCCATTACAAAGGAGGCCAATGTCAAAATGAAGGCAAACATTTCCTTTGTATATATGCTGCAAAAGGTATCAGCCTAAGTAACATAGATAACTTGTGTCTGACAATGATCAAGAACTCTGACAGTTATTTCGTAGTGCTGAATATTTCTGAACAAATCTTGACCAGTTCTCACAATGTTAAGCATTACTGACTTTGTTCTTCTCTAATTGCAGAAAAAGGGAACAAGAAAGTTGTTATCGCTGTAGGTAAGACATCTTCTGACACATGTTTACTAATTAGGGTCACGCAAACTTGTAAGAAACCTTAATCTAAACAAGTACTCGTAAATCCTTTTCTTTGTACAGTTGCAATTGGATCAGCATTCATCCTTGTCATTTGCTTAGCCTTTACGATCCGGCGACTCTGCAAATGGAGTAAGATTCCATCCTACTTCTCATCAAGGAAGTCCACAAAAGACCTAGAAGCTGCTAGTGTCCACTTTCGGGTCCCCATCTTCTCCTACAAAGAACTTGAAGAAGCTACTCACAGTTTCGATGCTAGTAGAGAACTTGGTGATGGAGGTTTTGGTGCCGTCTTTTACGGTAAGAAGGCGGAAATCTAAACGCATTTTTACTTTTAGCACCTTCAACAATCATGTACCCTTTTATATCCTTTTTTTTTCCTCTTAATAAATGCATCATTTTCAAACTAGGCAAACTAAAAGACGGAAGGGAAGTTGCAGTGAAGCGTCTTTACGAGCACAACTACAAGCGAGTGGAGCAATTCATGAACGAAGTTGAAATCCTCACGCGTCTACGCCACCCGAACCTCGTTCTACTCTACGGCTGCACATCTCACCGCAGTCGTGAACTACTACTAGTTTACGAATACATTCCAAATGGCACCGTGGCAGATCATCTCCACGGTGATCGAGCCAAGCCTGCCCTACTCACATGGGCCATACGCATGAACATAGCTATAGAAACCGCAAGTGCATTAGCATACCTCCATAAATCCGATATCATACACCGAGATGTAAAGAGCAACAACATTCTCCTAGACGAGAATTTTTCGGTCAAAGTCGCAGATTTCGGGCTCTCGAGGCTTTTCCCTACTGATGTTACTCATGTCTCGACAGCTCCTCAGGGTACTCCAGGTTATGTCGACCCGGAGTATCACCAGTGCTATCAACTAACCGACAAGAGTGATGTTTACAGCTTTGGGGTTGTCCTAGTTGAGCTTATATCATCCATGCCTGCTGTTGATATCAGTAGGCATAGGCATGAAATAAACTTGTCAAACTTTGCTCTAAACAGGATACAAAAGTGCGAATTCAATGAACTGATTGATCCGAATATTGGGTTTGGATCAGATGAGAGAGTTAACAGGATGACTACTTCAGTGGCTGAGTTAGCATTTCGATGTCTGCAATTTGACAAGGAAATGAGGCCTACGATGGACGAGGCTTTGGTAGTTCTCAAGGAAATTCATGGGATTGAAATAAAAGAGGGTGCACATAGTAATGGACAGGTGAAATGTGTGAAGCCGCCGCCTTCACCTGAAACAGAAGAAGCAAGATTATTGAAGGATTCTTCTAAGTTCCCACCACCTTCACCTATTTCAGTCACAGGTAACTGGCATAGTGGTAGCAGTACTACACCATACACCAGTTCTTAAGTTTTTTGGAACTCCTAAATAGATGTTGATCATCATCTCGCATTAATGTACACATCATAAACATGCAGAAACGAGCAGGTTAATATGGTTTATATCTGCCTACATCAGTGTTTTTTGCTGATTTTGCAGAAGATCAAGGATAATGTAAATACTAATGGAGCTACAAGTGCATATAGATACTAATTTATGCTTTTAACTTCTTGGAGATTATAATGCTTTGTGACAATGCACACACACACACACACAAACAGACGCCTTCAACAATAGGAGGTTGAATCTCAAAGCATCGTGTACAGATATATACACATGTATGTATACACACACATACACAAACAGAAGCCTTCAACAGTAGGAGGTTGAATCTCACAGCATCATGTACATGTACACATATACACACATACGGAAGCCTTCAACAATAGGAGGTTGAATCTCACAGCATCGTGTACAGATACACATATATGTATACATACGCACACAAACAGAAGCCTTCAACAATAGGAGGTTGAATCTCACAGCATCGTGTACATATACACATATACATACACATATACGCACACAAACAGAAGCCTTCAACAATAGGAGGTTGAATCTCACAGCATTGTGTAAATATACACATATATGTATGCGCACACACATACACACACATGGTACCAGGTGGTGACAAATAAGTGATTGGTGGTGATCTGAACGGGTATGTGGAGTCTAGTCGACATGGCTTTGAGAGCTTACATGGAGGTTTTGGTTTTGGGGAGAGGAATGAAGCAGAAAATAGTATCCTGGACTTTGCGTTGGCATATGACTTGAGTATAATGAACACTTGGTTCAAGAAGAGAGAATCTCACTTGGTGTCCTATAGGAGTGGAGGTAATGCGAGTCAGATTGACTTCTTCTTAGTAAGAAATACTTGTAGAAAGAGTTATACAGATTGCAAGGTTGTTCCGGGTGAGAGCACAGCAACTCAACATAGACTGGTGGTACTTGATTTTCGAAGTAAGAAAATTTCGAGGAAGAGAAAATCACAGGTAGACCCTAAAATCAAGTGGTGGAGACTTCAAGGGGAGAATCAACCGAAATTTGTAGCTAAGATGGTCGATACCGGTATTTGGTCGGATAGTATGGAGGATATGGATATAGATTCGACTTGGACTAAGATGGTACATACCATAAAGGAGGTGGCGAAAGAAGTCCTTGGAGAATCTAGAGGAAATGGGCCACCAAGTAAGGACACATCATGGTGGAACGAGGAAGTAAAACAAGCAATAAAGGGCAAGCGAGAATGCTACAAATTATTGGGAAAATGTAGGAGCGACGAGAACTATGAGAAGTATAAGAAAGCTAGAAGAGATGCTAAGAAAGCAGTAAGAGACGCAAGAGCAAAGGTGAATCAGAAACTTTATGATAAGTTGAATATAAAAGAAGGGGAAAAGGACATATACAGACTCGCTCGTATGAGGGATAAGAGGACACGAGATATTGGGACGGTTAAATGTGTGAAGGATGTAGACCAAAGAGTTCTAATCGGGGATAAAAGATAAAAGATAGATGGAGTTCGTACTTTGATACCTTGTTCAATGGCGGTCAAGAGCAGGATGTTGGAGATTTAAATATCTCTTCGAGTATTGTTAATCGAGATTTTATGCGGAGAATTCGAAAGAGTGAAGTGGAAATGGCAATGGAAAAGATGAGATTGAAGAAAGTTGTTGGACCGGATGGTATACCAATTGAGGTTTGGAGATGTTTCGGGAAGAGGGGAATAGATTGGTTAACAACACTATTTAACAAGATATGGAGAGTTAACACAATGCCATTGGAGTGGCGGAAGAGTACTCTGATCCCTTTGTATAAGAATAAAGGTGATGTCCAAAATTGTGCCAACTATCGGGGGATCAAACTAATGAGCCATACTATGAAACTTTGGGAAAGAGTGATTGCACAAAGGCTGAGAAAAATTGTGGATATTTCGGATAACCAATTTGGGTTTATGCTAGGAAGATCGACTATGGAGGCAATATATCTCATGAGACAAACCATGGAGAAATATCGGGATCAAAAGAAAGATTTGCACATGGTTTTCATTGATTTGGAGAAGGCGTATAATAAAGTGCCAAGAGAGGTACTTTGGTGGGCATTAGCAAAGAAGAGTGTTTCAAAGAAATATATTGATATTATCAAGGACATGTATAATGGAGTTAGTACTTGTGTACAGACTAGTGTTGGGAAGACTGAAGAGTTCCCTATAAAGATTGGAGTGCATCAAGGTTCCGCACTTAGCCCCTTTCTTTTTGCTTTGATAATGGACGAATTGACGAGGTCAGTCCAAGATGATATACCAAAGTGTATGTTGTTCGCAGATGATATTGTGCTGATTGATGAGACAAGAGAGGGTGTTGAAAGTAAATTGTGTTGTGAATATAGCCCTCCACAGCCCAAGCAAACCTACAAGAATAATAATCGCACACAAACCAAGGACAAGAAATCAAAGAAACAGAAAAGAACACAAGAAATTGTTAACCCAGTTCACCAATTTGATTGGCTACGTCTGGGGGCACTACCAAGCCAGGATCTTGCACTATGTATGTAGAATTTGTGTTACAATGAGTTTTGGGGGCGGAATACAACTTAAATATATATTAGGGGGACAAACCTAGCCCTAGATGGACAAGGGATCCCGAAAATACGTCAAAAAAAGAGTCTAGATTTACTTCCTCCCGACACATGGGCGGTCGCCCTGCCGCCCACGGCGGTCGCCCAAGCCAAGAATTCCTCCGAACCAATACCTCTGTACACATGCGCGGTCGCCCAATACCCCTGCGCGGTCGCCCACAGCAAAGAGCAACAAACGTTGAACCTTCTGTATAACTGGGCGGTCACATCACCTGGGCGGTCGCCCATGACAACAGATCCTCTGACGAAATTCTCCCCTTTTGCTCCGAAGTCTAGCCCGGTTGGTCTTCTATCCCAACAATCTCCCACCTAGAGATCAACCACATATGTAAGTCCCGTATCCGTCTTCAACTCATCCTTGGTGTCCTCCTAGTGCTCACCTCGATCATGGTAGTGCCATCCTCCTCTTCTATTCTTCGATCCCAATTGAAGCTTTGCACAGCTTCAATTTATCAAGATTCACAACCTTTGTCAACATGTCGCCCGGATTTTCCGATCCCAATATCTTCTCTAGCCCCAAGATCTTCTCCTCCAAGAGATGTCCGATGTAGTGAAACCTCGCCCAATGTGCTTCGTCCTCGAATGAAACGCCGGATTTCTTGCCAAATGTATTGCACTCGACCGTCGCCGCCGTAGAGAACGTTACCACTTCGCGTTTTCCCAAGTTCACCCAAGAAGTTCTCAGCCCATACCATCTCTTTACTCGCCTCGTCACCGCCACATATTCTCGCTTCGCAATGATCGCGCCACGATCTTCTGCAAGTTAGAAGCCCAGGAGATTGTCGTACCACCCAATGTAAACACATAACCCGTAGTACACCTCCTCTTATCAAGATCACTCGATGCCAAGTCCGCATCAACATAACCCGCTAACACCACTTCCTTGCTCGAGAAACACAGAGCCTTACCAAATAGCATTCTTCAAATAACGTAGGATCCACTTAACCGCTTCCCAATGTTGCTTTCCGGATTGCCCATAAACCGCCGACTACTCCCACCGCATGTGCAATGTCCGACCTTGTACACACCATCGCATACATGAGACTCCCCATCGCCGAAGCATATGGAGTTCTCTCCATCTTGTCACGCTCCTCCTTGCCCCTAGGTGAGTCCTTCTCGGATAGCTTGAAATGCAAACCCAATGGCGTCCCTGTTGGCTTCGCCTCTTCCATACAAAACCTTGCTAAGACCTTCTCAACGTATTCTGCTTGTGAAAGAACCAACTTGCCCGACTCCCTATCCCGGTCAATCCGCATGCCCAAGATTTTTCTGGCCTCTCCCAAATCCTTCATCTCGAACCGTTCTGACAACTGAGTCTTCAACCTGTTTACCTCTCTACTGCTAGAGCCCGCTATTAACATGTCGTCCACATATAACAGCAATATAATATACACATTGTCTGTGTTCTTGAAGTAGCAACAATGATCCACTTCACATCTGATAAAATCAATGTCGTGCATGAACCCATCAAACTTCCTGTACCACTGCCTAGGAGCTTGTTTAAGGCCATACAAGCTCTTAGTCAATCTGCAAACTAGCTCCCCGCTACCCTTAGACAAGTAACCCTTGTTGGTGTAATGCCCTAGGCTTTAGTTATGTTTAACTGAAAACCGTTATGTATCATCTTTATCGTTTATGTTTATTATTTGATTATTATATAGTTTGCATATTTATTGTAATAATCTCCGTCCCTGATTATTAAGAGAATAATTAGTATAATTGTCAATGGATAATCATATGATGATTATATGCATAGAGATGCACATTGAAATTATGGGTACTTGTTAGAGAACAAGTGACTGGACTTGACCCGTATGAGATTTATGTCATGGTCAAATGTCATAATTAAATCTCATATGGTCACTTCATTTAGTCCCTAGACCTGAGATTATCATGACCTTACATATGATGAAAAGTTATGTTTGATTTTAGTCAAACGGTATCTTAACACGATATCTATAAAGGCTATCTTTGGCATGATCGGATTCATGATGGGAAGGATGATAAGTCAAGATGGAATTTGTCCCTCAAAAGAGAGATGTTTTGCTTGGGCCCCTCGATGAGTGATAATGATGAAAGCGTGTGGCCACACCCCAATATGATTGGACTATCATTATACTCAAGATCGAGAAAGCATTGAACAAATACAAGATGGCGTGGATCATGACTTGTGTTCAATATAACATCGTGAGACAAAGGGAAAAATGGAAGTGTACCATTGGAAACGTGAACTCTTACGTTGTGTTATTTGGGTAGACATAATGGCTTGCTAGAGTCCGCTTATGTCTTATGAGGGTCGATATGATCGAACTCATTGCCAACATAATACAATCCTATTGGGTCACACACAAATAGAATGAATTGGTTGAACAAAAGGAAGAATGATTGAAAGTTCTGTAAACTGGCTTATTATGTCACGCGACATAACTAGCCACCAAACGCGTTTTGACAGCCTGGTCTCCTAATTCGATTAGGAAACATATTTACACTAAAGTAGTATAAATATGTGAGGTCTGTCAACCCTAAGGCCTGGCCGAAATTTTCAAGGGAAAATCATAACAAAATACTCTCAATATTCTTCCATAAGTTTTAGGAATCTAGCAATTCCCAACCCGAGAATTGTTCTCGACATTCATATTTGTGTGGATTACCAAAAGAGGGTCTTAGTTTTGTTCAAACAAATCAAAGACCTAGAGTTCAAATCTGAAGATCCAAAGGAGTTGAAGATTCGAAGATTTGAAGATCAAAAGTTTGTGATTACGAATCACATAATTATCCGTTCGATAGCTCAAGACCGGAAAGCAATTTAGGTTGGTAAATTCTATCTCATAGCAATTCAATTTAATCGTATAGAACGGATCTTAGGGCTTGGGTTTTGTGTTAATTTTATGCTTAATTCCGCTGCGCATGAACCCATAAAACCCAACAGTGGTATCAGAGCCCCGTTCGTATGGTTAAGTTTGAATTAACATGCTAGAATGATTATATAAATTGTTTATATGTTCGTTGCATGTTTTTGTATGCGATAGAATTTTGATTGTTTATGTGAAACAATGTGAAAATCGTTTTCAAATTATGTTGAATTAAATCTGTAAAAGGGTTGTTTTATATGATTTAATTGCATGTAATCCGAATTGATTGAAACTGAAATCTCAAGGACCGGCTACCTATGTCGTGCGACATAGTAGGCCACAGAGGAAATCTCGATAATTGCCAAGAGTGTCACGCGACATAACTAGCCACCGGCTAGTTATGTCACGCGACATAATAAGCCAAATCCGGCGTAATCGCTTGTTTAATTTTTCGCTAATCTATGATTGTGTTTGCAATCTGAGATGTTTTATGTCTTAATCTGGATGCTATAAATTTTTGGAAATAAAATTTATAGGACTATGCTAGATTAATTCATTGTTTATGATGCATGCTTAATTAATTCAAATGTGTTTTATTAATTGTTGCGATGCATGAATTAATTGTTCTTAAGTGTTAAGAATTTTATTAGATGTTTAGTTGAAACATTGATTTATAGTTTCCTAATATGTTTAGATTTAGACATTGTAAATTTTGGATTTTATGATTGTTTATGGAAACAAGTCATAATTACGCGAAATTTTAAAAGGAAACTAATTGTTTATAAAAGGTAGTGATTATGTTGCCAAATCGTAGTTGATTTCTAATTGTGCATGACTAGGAGAGTTCGTCTAAGGAAGAGTTGGTACTTAAGTAGTCCTTGTGGCTCACCTATCTTCCCGGGAACTTACCCGGTGCATGATTATGACTATCTTTGCCGATATGCTTATAATCTACCTTAAAGAACCTTCATTTAACTTTTAAGTTCTTTATGCCAATCCATGATTTAAACACTTGAGACCACTCGGATAGTTTTGGGTGGGCTTGCCATAGCAAGGTGCTTTGATTCTATTCCGTTTTGCGAGCAAGATGAGGAAATGGTGGTTCCTATACGTTTAAAGTGGATGAACTTAATTGGGTTATCAAAATGGTTTTGGACCCAAGGCATAAGATGAGATTAAAATATGCTTAGACATATGATGTCTTAAATAAATCTCATAAGAGTCATATACGATATGATTGATGTTTTCTACCTAATTAGTTTAATCTTGAGCGGTGCGCCATAGCGTACTTGAGATTAAATTAAAGTTGGATCTTAGCCCTAAGAGTCATATACGATATGATTGATGTTTTCTACCTAATTAGTTTAATCTTGAGCGGTGCGCCATAGCGTACTTGAGATTAAATTAAAGTTGGATCTTAGCCCATTAAATGCATATTATGCTTATTAGCATTAGAAGGTGTATGATTTAGTGGGAGTATTTGTAAAATACATTATTTGCTCTTAAATGATAAATGTGTTGATATTGATATGTATTGATATAATTTGTATATTTTGTTGTAGAAATAGCATTACATAATGATAATTGCGATTCGTCCTTATGAAGGACAAAGTTCGAAAGGAACAATACATAATGTGTACGTTCTTGACGAATCCGTTCCTACTGAACCCTTTGCAAATGTTGCAAAGGGCAAATAAGGAAGCAACATTAGAAACATATTGATGATTCTCGACAATATTGCTTGCCTTCTCAGATTTGCCACTTACGTTTAAAGGCTCTTATGAAGAACCTTGAGCACATGATAACTATTCTTTTGTTCTAGCATAACGCAAAAGGGAAATGTTCCAAGTGCAAGCTAGGCAAAAGATATATGTTGTGGTGAAGGCTCTTAATTCATGAGATGAAAGAAGGAGCAATCCGCAAATTGTGTTAATGGTTGACACAAGAAAAGGGTTCATAAAGGAAGGAAAAGAAGGTAAAAGCAAAGGTTGCTAAACCTAAGGCAAAAGTTGCAAAGCCGAAGAGGCTAAACCCAAAGTGTCTCAAAAGGATGCAGTTTGCTACCAATGCAATAAGATTGGTCATTGGAAGCAAAGTTGCAAGGCTTATTAGGAAGGCCTAAAAGGTGAAGAAGGGCAATATGATTGCTACTACTTCAAGTATCTATATGATAGATATTTTCCTTTCGACTTCTTGTTCTTGGGTATATGATACCGGATTGGATCCCACATTTGTTTAAATGTGCAAGGAACAAAGAATAGAAAGCTACTCAAATAAGGTAAATTAAACCTAAGCATGGGAATGGAGCAAGAGTTGCAACATTAGCCATAAGGGACTTATGAAGTCACTTTGCCTTGTGAAGTAGTACTTGTTTTGAACAAGTATGACTACGTTCCGAATTTGAGTAGGAATGTTATTTCCGTTTCTTAAATGGATGATGAAGGATATAATTTTCTTATTTTAAATAAGAAGTTTTATATTCATTTAATAATATGCCTTATTGTAATGCATATGTCATTGAATGGTCTTCATATCCTTGAAGATAAGAAACAAAATAATGTTGAAGATATCTATAATATAAATGAGAATTCTGAACCGAACAATATGAACAACGTGTACATATGACATTGCCGGCTTGGTCAAATAAATAAGAAACATATATCTAAACTCCATTAACATGGACTTTTAGACTCAAGCGACGTTTCAACCTCTCCGTGTTAGATCGTTCTTGCCTCCCCAAATCAGCTTCTACCTTGATTTCTCCCCGCAAGTCTAACTTCGCCTTCTCCCTCCAGACCCACCTTCCTCGCAATGCCTCCCCTTGAAACTTGGACACACCTTGTTTCTTGCATCGACTGTTCTTGGTCTGAATCCGCACTGTTAGGCCCTCGACATCCACACCGCGTTGATCAACTTTGTGTCCTCCCCAACATACCGTTTCTTGATGTCTCCCCTTTTTACACCAACAGGCCGGTTCCTAAGCCTCTTGCTCCCACCGGAACGAACATCGACATTGTAGGTAGAATACAACATCTTCCCCTTAACCCCATGAGCCAACACCTTAGCCCCTTTGTGACTTCCCAAGACCCACCAATGAAAGAAACACCATACCCTTCACCGTCAAGTTGTCCCACGTAAATCACCCTTCTCCTCAAATCCGAACATGCATCACGTCGTGTAGTTGTAAAACAGCCCCATTAGGTGTCTTCATCATTACGTCCCCTTACCTTTGATCTTCAATGGTTGACCATCACCAAGATAGAGAACCCCAAAATCTCCTGGTTTGTAACGCCTCATTGATTCTCGCATCCCCACTAGCGTGACAAGAAGCTCCGTAATCCAACACCCAATCTTCACCCGACTGTTCCTCCCCTAGGATTAATACATCACCACCATCATCCACCACGTTTGCACCACCACCTTTTCCCTGACAAATATAATCGATATGCCCCAATTCACCACAATTGTAGCACTTGACCTTTTTCCCTTAGGTCTCCCCTATTTCTCTTCACCCTAAGCTGTCCCCATCTACGGACGATTCTCCCCTTTTCTCCTTCCTTCGCAACTCCTCTCGCAGACGAGATCTCTAACCTCCGTATACACCAATGCCGTTTTTCGACGTACTAATCGTTGTGACAAGAACCTCCCAACTATCGTGCAATGATTTTAGTAGAAAACAAGCTAGCACTTCATCGGAGAAAGTAATATCAACACTTTTCAATTGGTCCACCATACCTTTGAAATTGCCGATATGACTTGCCGCCGCCCTCCGACATCTTCGCATTCGCAAATCTCTTTATCAAATGCACCTTATTGATATTCGACGGCTTCTCATACATGTTCGATAGCCGTTTGTAGCAACTCCACCGTTGTCTTGGCCTCCATAGCGTTCCGTGCAACGTCGTCGGTTAGGGCACTCCTTACCGCTCCTAACGCCTTCCGATCCAACGTCTCCCAATCCCCTTGTGACATGTCTTCGGGCTTCGCCTTCAAGGGCTTATGAAGATCCTTACAATAAAGGTAGTCTTCAATCCTTGTCTTCCAAAACGTGAAATTCACACCGTTGAATTTCTCGATTGAGTTCTTCATCTTGACCGCTTCACCAAAATCCCCAAGAACGCGATTCAAAATTAATCAACTAATGAAAAGATTTTGAATCCTCCGAACCAAAGCTTTGATACCAGTTGTTGTGAAATTGGTGCTCCCCCGTTGCAATCAAAACAAAGAAATCCACACACCCACACGTACAAGAAAGAAACAATCACACACAAGAACACAAAAGTTGTTTACCCGGTTCATTCACCAACTCGTGAACTACGTCCGGGGGCAATTGCCAAGCCAATATGTATTAGACACCTCTCTAATATGTTGCTACAATGTGTTCTAGGCCGAAATTATGCTTATATAGTTTATACAAGGAACCTAGCTCAGTCAAGGAAGAGATCTACACAAAATAGGAAACAAAATCAGACCAGGATTCAAACTCTCGACGCCAGCCGCGGCCGCGCACTCGCAGCCGCGGCTTGCGTCGCCCTCATTTGCCGAAGTTCCAGCCCCAATTTTGACCACCAAGCGCGGTCGCTCTCCACCCCGAGCGCGGCCGCTCTCCCCCGCAGAAACTCCTCCGTCGCTTCCTTCCTTGCAGTTTAGGATCCAATCCCAACATCTTCTCCATACGAATGCCATTTGCTGCACAATATTCCCTAAACTCACCAAGCTCATACTCCCCACCATTGTCTGATCTCAAGCACTTAAGCTTAAGTCCCGTCTGATTCTCCACCAAGGCCCTCCACTTCTTGAACACCTCGAAAGCCTCATCTTTCCCCTTCAAGAAATAGACCCAAACCTTCCTTGTAGAATCATCAATGAAAGTCATGTAATATGACGCACCACCTGTAGACGTAACCGAGATGGCCCCACAAGTCCGTGTGAACCAATTCCAACTTTGCTTCCCTCAAACCCCTACCTGTCCTCGAGAAATTATTTCTCCCCTGTTTGCCAAACATACAATCCTCGCAGATTCCCACGTTGACTGTCTTCAAACCCGGTAGTAGTCCCTTTGAACAAAGCACCTTCATCCCCGTCTCACTCATGTGACCCAATCGACAGTGCCACAAATCCGTATCACCCTTGGCCGCCGCCACCGCGATCTTGTCCTTGGTGTTATTCTCGCCAAATAAAAAGTCCCCTCCTTATTACCCCGAGCGATCTCACAATCCTCCTTGGTAATAACCTGCCTCCTGCAGCCGAAAGTCACCTTGTAACCTTTCTTTGTCCAACCGCCCAACCGATAGTAGGTTCTTTTCAAACCCGGAATGTGTCTCGACCCTGATTCAGATGTAAGACCTTCCCGTCTGATGCTCCTATTCTGACATCCCCCTTCCCCTTGATTTCCAAAGGCTCGCCATCCGCCAGATAGACCTTACCGAAATCACCGGAAGTGTAATTCTCCATCTCTTCCTTGTGCCCGCAAGAGTGGAATGATGCCCCCGAATCCAGCACCCATGATTCTAGTATACTACTAACACTCAGAACCAGTACATCACCACCTTCGACTGCCACATTCACCTGATTGCCCTTACGATTTGGACAATTCCTCTTGAAGTGTCCCAACTCCTTACAATGATAGCACTGAACAGATCCCTTCGCAACCTTTGGTTTGTCCTTGGTCTCATCAGCTTTGCCCTTACCACTCACCACGTTCTCCCTAGATTCGGTTCTCCCTTGTTTGCTAGTACCCGGCTTCCCCTTGCTAGTAGTAGCTAAAGCCGATCCCGAAGCACCCGATGTCCCCAACTTCTTCATGCGATTTTCCTCAGCCAAGAAAAAGTCTTTAACATCATCATACTTCAATTTCTTCTTACCTGCTGAAGCATTGATTGCTGTCACCGTTCCGCTCCAACTTGCCGGTAAAGAAGCTAGCAACAAACACGCATGAACCTCATCATCGAACTTGATCTCCACCGCTGTCAATGAGTCTATAACATCCATAAACTCATCGATGTGCTTAGCCAAGGATTCTCCCTCTTGCATCTTGAGACTACCCATCTTACGTATCAAATCAACCTTATTTGCAGCAGATGGAGTTTCAAATCTCTCAGTAAGATAATCCAATAGCTCCTTGGTGGTTGTCGCCTTCCTGGTAGTCTTCGCAATCCACTTTGACAAAGTAGATCTAACCACCCCTAGGGCTTTCCGATCCATGAGTTCCCATTCTTCCTGATCTTCATCTTCCGGTTTGACACCTTTCAGAGGTTTATAGAGGTCTTTGTTGTACAAAAGATCCTCAATCTGCATCCTCCAATATCCGTAGTCAGACCCATCGAATTTCTCAACCGCCTGTTTGTCTTTGCCCATTCTTGATTGCTTGGAACAACTCCCTTGATCTTGAAACTAAAAGCTCTGATACCAGTTGTTGTGAATATAGCCCTCCACAGCCCAAGCAAACCTACAAGAATAATAATCGCACACAAACCAAGGACAAGAAATCAAAGAAACAGAAAAGAACACAAGAAATTGTTAACCCAGTTCACCAATTTGATTGGCTACGTCTGGGGGCACTACCAAGCCAGGATCTTGCACTATGTATGTAGAATTTGTGTTACAATGAGTTTTGGGGGCGGAATACAACTTAAATATATATTAGGGGGACAAACCTAGCCCTAGATGGACAAGGGATCCCGAAAATACGTCAAAAAAAGAGTCCAGATTTACTTCCTCCCGACACATGGGCGGTCGCCCAAGTGCCCATGGGCGGTCGCCCAAGCCAAGAATTCCTCCGAACCAATACCTCTGTACACATGCGCGGTCACCCAATACCCCTGCGCGGTCGCCCACAGCAAAGAGCAACAAACGTTGAACCTTCTGTATAACTGGGCGATCGCCCAACATCACCTGGGCGGTCGCCCATGACAACAGATCCTCTGACGAAATTCTCCCCTTTTGCTCCGAAGTCTAGCCCGATTGGTCTTCTATCACAACAAATTGAAGTTGTGGAGACACACTTTGGAATCTCGAGGTTTTCGATTAAGCAGAAGCAAGACTGAATATTTGGAGTGTAAGTTTAGGAAAGTTAGAAGTAGGGAGGCAGGGGCGGTCACATTTGATGGAAATATTATCCAAGCTTCTGAGTTTTTTCGCTATCTTGGATCCATTATCCAAAAGGATGGAGAATTAGATGGAGATGTGGCTCATAGGATTAAAGCAGGTTGGTTGAAGTGGAAGAGTGTCACAAGGTTTCTATGTGATCGCGGCATGCCCAATATTAAAGGAAAAATTCTACCGCACGGCAATTAGGCCGGCATTGCTTTACGGCACCGAATGTTGGGCCGTGAAACAGTGTCACGTGCATAAGATGAATGTGGCGGAGATGAGTATGCTTCGATGAATGTGCGGTCATACAAGAAAGGATCGATTGGGGAATGAGGTGATCAGAGGTAAAGTAGGAATTGCGCCCATTGAGGATAAAATGAGGGAAAATCTTCTAAGGTGGTTTGGACATGTGAGAAGGAGACCGAGTGATGCACCGGTTAGGAGGCCGAAGCAGTGGAGAAATGATAAAATGGTGGTAGGCTTTGTCGCAACACCTACAAATTACTACAAGGACTCCTAATAATGTAGATAGTGAAAGTCCAGGATCGATCTCAGGGAACAGTATTGCAAACGATCAAGTCACGGACAAATGGGGGGATTTGTTTGTTTTTGAATTACTTCCTAAGAACAGAAATTTAAGAGTAAAAACAATAGTTTAGAAACACTTCAGATTTGATTCAATCCCCACCTAATTATGCAATTATCATTGATATCTTTTTTCAATGTCACCCTATTCACCTGATCACGAGATATATTTCAATCTCTGTTTCTTCTTTCAGAATAGTTACTAGCAGTGGCACACTCACTAGAAACCCTAATTAATAAATTAATCTAACTGGCACAGTATAGATCGCAGAATTAATTGATGAACGATTTAAGAAACTAAGATCAAGAATGTCTTCTATGATTATTTCACACAGATAATCACCTAATTTTACCCACTTCACAATTTACCATGGCACATGCATAAATCGTAAAGATGCTACTCATGAATTCCTACACTGGCACAGTAATAGACAATTCTAGCAAAAATTCATAAACAGAACAAGTGAATTGGCCAAATCCACAAACCCTAATTATAAATCTAAAATCAACACGAGCAAAATTATGAATAGGAAAAACAAATTGAAAAGAACAATACCTCAAATTGATAATTAGAGGTTCAAGCAATCAAATTCAAAGCAAAAGAGCTTAAGCTTTCATGGATGTTCTTAAGCTTTCTCTAGGTAAAAATAACATAAAAGATGAAACCCTAAAATATATTGTTCAGGAGTTTATATACTCCTTTCCTTCTAAATAAACTAAAAACTAAAAACTAATAATAAAAATAATAAAAGGAAAAAGGGAAAAGTAATAATAAAAATAAAATAAAACAAAGGTCTCCTGCTGTGGGCCAATTTCCTCCTTGCCTCGGTCAATGGTGCTCTCGGTCAACACCCGGCTCTTCAATTCACGTGCTCAGTACTTGCCTCAAAAGTGAAAATCAATTTCCCAATTACCTATTTTTTACTTTGGTCACCAGCTTTCCATACTATCATTTTGGTCATTGAAATCTTCTGCTCTGCTGTTTGGTCCCTGAACTTCTGATAAACTTCGAAGAACCTCATATAATTATCAAAACATGTCTCAAAAATACCAATCCGACATCTACTCAAAATTACATAAAAACTAATCTAATTTACATTAAAATAATAATAAAATGTCTAGAAAATTAGGGAAATAATGTATACAAAATTCACCACATCAAATTCCCCCACGCTTAGACCATTACTCGTCCCTGAGTAATATCCTAACCCCACTCTAAGCACCGGTCTAATTAGCGTAGCATGGAAGAAAAATGATCCCTAATCTCCTCTAAACCTCCACATCAAAAGTCAACACAATCCAACAACTCAATCAACGTACTCGGAGAATGGAACTCCGCTCCTTATCACTCCAAACATAACAATAGTACCAATGGCCTTAGCTCGACCCCAACTCCAAATATGCAAAAACGGGATATCCAAGCTAAGGCCCACACATCAAAAAGCTAGGGGAAACTACGATGTCCTAAGCTTCCCCCACGCTATCTCACACTACAATCTCCCTCATAAACTAAAGTTTTATGTATGATTTCTAATTAAGCACAAAACTTTACCTCGTAACAAAACACCTACACCCCCTTATATCTCCAGAAAAGAACGAGGATTTTCTAGCCTAACGTCTCTAAACCAAACCTCCTACGCCAATAGTGATCAATCCTACCCTACGCTCCAATCCTCCCTTATATCTCCAACTCCGGTGATATAAAGATATGAAAGTGTTTCACTCACTCACTCACCTTTTTCCTAGGTGTCGTTTCCGGTTTTCACCTAGACTCTCGATTTTTCATTTTTTTCATTTTTTTCATTTTTTTCATTTTTTTTTACACACTCTTTCCTTTTGCCTAAGTGCCCTCTCGGGTTTTCACTTAGCCTCTCAATTTTTTTTTAATTTTTTTTTTAGAAAAGAACACAGCATATACAACAACAACATGTACCCCACCCCCTCACTAAATCATGCATAGTCCCATATGCATCACAAAAGTATAAAATAAGTAAGACAGGGGTAGGGATACCTCTCGGCACTACTGTGGCGGCCTAAAATGATAGTCCCACGGACCATGCTGACTGGAGCTGCTCTCTGGAAATGGCCACCTCTGCCATCTCCCATCGTCATATTGTGGTGTCATGCGCACCATATAATCGTGAAGCTGATCCTGACGATCCATAGTAATAGCAAACTGCATATCCATACGAGCACTCAAACGATCCACGTCACTCACACCCATACTCGCAGCCCCAGAACCAACGCCCTCAGCCTCCTCCATATAATCATCATCATCATCGTCGTCGTCCTCCTCTTCAACATATTCAGCTTCCTCCTCAACATGCTCTTCAACAATTCTAACGTTCATCCCTCTTACCTCCCTCTTATTGCTTTCCAGGGAAGCTCGAGAGATGGGCCTTATAATCTTCACTTTGTCACCCCCAAAACTCCACTGCACCCCCGCAGCTTTTACCAACCCGGTAATCAATGATGGGTACGAAAATCCATTCCGTTTGCTTTCTCCCACATCTTGCATATGCTCTGAAATGATATGCACCAATGAAATTTGTCCTCCGTTGATAATCAAATGAATCAATAATGCATGCTTCCACGGAACTTTCACATGCTGCGCTGTCGGAAGGATCCTATAGCATACCAATTTGTTCACTCCCTTTGCCACTAGATTAAACTGTGTCTCAATCACAAACTTGGGCGAACCATCTGGGTTGTTGGTCCATTGGAGTCGATTACCCTCCAACGTCCTCGCCACATCCGCAAAATATAAACGCCAATCCCCATTCACTGCTTGAAAATACTCACATTCTTCCCGTTTCACTCTAGGAAGCCCATAAAATTTATTAACATCCTCACTTCTGAATTTTATCGTTTTACCCCTCACGTAAGAATGCCCTCGATCCGTGGGGATTTTGTTCATATTCGAATAAAATTCTTTCACCACCAAGCTATTACTCTCCTCTATAGGCTCGTCACAAAACCTTTGCCACTTTCGAAACCCAAATTTAGTAGTAAGACCAAATGATACGATGTTAAACTGTCTCTCCGCGATTATGCCCCTATCTGTATGGGAATAGAAGTAGTTTTGGGACATATAGTAATTGAATCTAGAGGAGTCATGGGGATCCTCACAACGCAAAAGGGTTTCGAGGGGAGGGGGAGGAACACTAGATGTACTCTCATCAACCTTTTTCTTTTTCTTACCTCCCTTTTTCGATGGCTCTTTCGTTTTACCCATATTAAACAATATATCACCCACAACAAAACAATTCCCAACTACTCAATAAAAACTGAAAGCGCAGAGAATAGAGGGAGGAATGAGCTTCAAACCTTTCAATGATTCTGAAAAAATATGTCGGAAAATTCAAACTCTCGCCGGAAAATTCAACCCTCACCGGAATCTGCAAAATCTCGCCGGAGAAATCAAGGGTTTAGGATGAACTTGCCCGGAATTGAATACAAATTGGTTAATCTGAAAGCTTGGGGTTAGGGGAATGATATTTGTGGAGGGAGGGTGGCTGGAATATGTGGGGAAAGGAAGGAAATCGCCGGAGATAATGGGGAGTTGGCCGAAATTTTGATAGAGCTTAGAGAGAGAATAGGGGAACCGGTGGAAGTTATTGTTATTTATGAGGAAATAGAGATTCAATTTCCTTAATACTTGACCCAAATCACACCCAATCCGTTTCTCATTTGGACCCAACACAAACCTGGACAAACCGACCGTTTACATCTTGACTCGCCGGCGCCCGGCGCAATGATCTTGAGGCGGCCGCTTCATTGGCCGAGGCTTGGGGTTGGCTGTGAGGGGATTGAGGCGGGCGCACGGGAGCATACGAGGCGGCCGCATCGCAGCCAGAAACTCGGCCACAATTTCTTTCAATGCGAGGCGGCCGCATGACGAGAACGAGGCGCACGTCTGAAATGCCGTGGGTTTGGCTTGGATTCTTGGCCTATGAGGCGGGCGCAAGGACTGAAGATGGGCGGGCGCCTCATACACATTTTCACCGGCCATGCATTTCTTCCTTGAGGCGGCCGCACGATCACAAGTGGAGCGGGCGCCTGGAATAATAATTTTTTTTTTTTTAATATTTCAAGAACAGGCCCCAACGTTTTTGCTCCTTTCCCATGCGTTTCCTGCACAACACCACAAAATAAAAACCCTCAGTAGCACCGATTCTAGATATAAAAGAAAATACAAAAATTAAAAGCACAATGTACAGAATAAAAAATAAGCAATTAAATCTCGGGTTGCCTCCCGATTAGCCGCCCGTCTTTAACGTCTTTAGCTAGACCAAATGTCGGGTAAGCCCCCGGCTAGCATCAACTTTTAAAGTCTTTGACAAGACTCGGACCCCAAAGTTATCAAACATTTACGGGGTCTTGGAGATCAATCTCCTCCAAACTCGCGGTATTCACTACTTCATTTTCAAAATACGGTTTCAATCGTTGACCATTCACTTTGAATCCTTTGTCCTCATTAGGACTTGAGATAACCACCGTCCCAAGCGGTGACACCTCCCTCACCACATAAGGACCGGTCCACCGGGACCTCAACTTGCCCGGAAACAAACGAAGACGGGAATTGAAAAGTAGGACCTTTTGACCCACCTTAAAGTCCTTTCTAATTATCATTTTATCGTGCCAAATCTTCGCTCGCTCCTTATAAAGGAGGTTATTCTCATATGCATCCCTCCTAATCTCATCCAATTCACTCAAATGCAATTTTCGCTCCTCACCGGAACCCTCCAAGTTCAAGTTGAACTTTTTGATCGCCCAATAGGCTTTGTGTTCAAGCTCAACCGGCAAATGGTAAGGTTTACCAAACACCAACCGATATGGTGACATACCAATTGGTGTCTTGTAAGCAGTCCGGTAAGCCCACAACACATCATCAAGCCTTTGACTCCAATCCATTCTATTCGGGTTCACAGTTTTTTCAAGGATGGATTTTATCTCTCTGTTGGACACCTCGGCTTGGCCATTTGTTTGGGGGTGATAAGCAATCGACACCTTATGGGTGATATGATATCTCTTGACTAGAGCTTCGACTGTCTTATTGCAAAAGTGTGTCCCCCTATCACTAATAATGGCCCTTGGTATCCCAAAACGACACAAAACGTTGCTCCTTAGGAAGTTGACCACCACTTTAGAATCATCAGTGCGGGTAGGGATGGCTTCCACCCATTTGGACACATAGTCAACCGCAAGTAAAATGTACACAAACCCACACGAATTAGGGAACGGGCCCATAAAGTCTATCCCCCAAACATCAAAAATTTCACAATTCACAATGAGGGTTTGTGGCATTTCATCACGGCGCCCAATATTACCAACCCTTTGGCACCTATCACATGACTGACAAAAAGTGGCAGCATCCCGGAACAAAGTTGGCCAAAAGAAGCCACACTCCAAGACTTTCCTAGCGATCTTTTTCACACCGAAATGACCACCACACGCATGCTCATGACAGAATTTGAGAATAGAGGACACCTCACTATCGGGAATACACCTCCGAATGACTTAGTCGGCACAATGCCTCCACAAGTTGGGCTCATCCCACACATAATACTTGGCGTCACTACGGAATTTGTCTCTTTTAGATTTTGACATCCCCGGAGGGAATTTATTAGAGACAAGAAAATTGACCAAGTCCGCATACCAAGGAGCCGCTAAATTAATTATCCAAAGAACCTCATCAGGAAACTCACCCCGAATTGGGGCTTGTTTATAAGGCTTGTCCTCCTCCATAACAAGGCGACTCAAATGATCGGCAACTAAATTTTCAGCCCCCTTTTTGTCCTTTACCTCTATATCAAACTCACTCAACAAGAGAATCCACCGAATGAGTCTCGGTTTAGCCTCTTTTTTAGACATCAAGTACTTAAGAGCAGCGTGGTCGGTGTAAACAATGATTTTAGTGCCCAACAAGTAGGACCTAACTTTTTCTAATGCAAAGACTACCGCCAACATCTCTTTTTCTGTAGTGGAGTAATTTCTTTGTGCCCCATTCAAGGTCATAGACGCATAATAAATCACATGCGAGGCACGCTCCACTTTTTGACCCAAAACCGCCCCCACGGCATAATCACTAGCATCACACATGATCTCATAGGGACGAGACCAATCGGGTGCTTGAATAATGGGGGTGGTTGTCAACCTAGACTTCAACTCATCAAAAGATTGCTTGCAAATATCATCAAAATTAAAATCAACCTCTTTTTGCAACAGGGTGCATAGAGGTGAAGCAATCTTTGAGAAGTCCTTTATAAACCTCCGGTAAAACCCGACATGACCAAGAAACGACCGGACTTCACGCACGTTGGTAGGGTAAGGAAGTGAAGAAATGACATCAATCTTAGCTTTGTCAACTTCAATACCCCTTTTTGACACAACATGACCTAACACAATGCCTTGCTCGACCATAAAATGACATTTTTCAAAATTTAGGACCAAATTAGTTTCAATGCATCTATCCAACACTAGTCCTAAATGAGCAAGGCATTCATCAAACGAGTGTCCATGGACAGTGAAGTCATCCATGAAAACTTCCATAAATCTTTCCACAAAATCGGAGAATATACTCATCATGCACCGTTGAAAAGTTCCAGGTGCATTACACAATCCAAACGGCATTCTCCGATAGGCAAAAGTGCCGAAGGGGCAAGTAAATGTAGTTTTCTCCTGGTCTTCCGGGGCGATAGGTATTTGAAAATACCCCGGAAAAACCATCAAGAAAACAAAAATACGCCCTTCCGGCTAACCTTTCCAACATCTGATCAATAAAGGGGAGGGGGAAGTGGTCTTTAAGAGTTACCACATTCAAGCTTCGGAGGTCAATGCACACGCGAATCCCCGTTTGCTCCCGGGTTGGAACCAACTCTCCCTTTTGATTACGGGAGACTGTGATCCCGCCCCTCTTGGGCACACACTGTGTGGGGCTCACCCACTTACTGTCCGAGATGGGATAGATGATCCCCATCTGTAGTAGCTTCAGGACCTCCTTCTTTACCACCTCCATCATTGGCGGGTTAAGCCTCCGTTGTGGTTGTCTCACTGGCTTCGCACCCTCCTCTAGGTTGATCCGGTGCATACACAAAGATGGACTAATGCCCTTGAGATCGGCAATGGTCCAACCAATCGCAGATTTTCGCTCCTGGATCACCTCAATCAACCTCTTCTCTTGATCCTCAGTCAAACTGCTAGAAATCACTACCGGAAGCGTCTCTCCCTCACCTAGATAAACATACTTAAGGTGCTCTGGGAGAACCTTCAGCTCAAGCTCCGGTGCCTTCTCTATAGATGGAACAAGCTTCTCCACTGGAACCTCTAACTTCATGTAACCACGACCCGGTTCTGTAGCAAACATAGCACTCTCTATAAGACCCATAACTGCTTCCTTCATCGAATCTGAGATGTCAAAATCCAAGCTAGCATACCCCAAAGCATTCTCTAATGCGGTCTTGAGATCATCATCTCCACTAGACACCTCAAATACCTCCTCTACCAATGGCTCGATCATGTCAATGAAACACAGTGACTCCGAATCCTTAGGGTATCTCATAGAGTCAAAGATATTGAACTCCATTACTTGGCCGTCAAATTCCATTGTCAAGGAACCATTAGCCACATCAAGTTTTGTCCTCGCAGTCGACATAAAAGGCCTCCCCAACAGTATGGGAGCCTTGGGATCCATCTCCATCTCTAGCACATAGAAATCTGCGGGAAATATCATCTTCCCCACTCTAACAAGAACATCTTCTACCAATCCTTTCGGGTAGGCATTCGACCTATCCGCTAACTGTATCACAACTCTGGTGTCCTGCAGTGGTCCCAACCTAAGAGTTTCAAACAACGAATAGGGCATGACGTTGATTGAAGCCCCCAAGTCTAACATCGCCTTATGCTCAGAAGCATCACCCAAAGTAACTGGAATCACGAACATCCCTGGGTCACTGCACTTTTTAGGCAATTTCTGCTGATACACTGCAGACACGTGCTCGCTAACCTTATCCTTCTTCATACTCCTTTCCTTCTGATTCCTCTTCAGAGTACACAACTCCTTCAAGAACTTCGCATACCTCGGGACAGTCTGAAGAAGATCCAAGAAGGGAATGTTAACCTCTAACCTCTTAAAAGTATCGTAAATCGCCTTGTCAGGCTCTGGCTTCCTATGCTCTTTCAAGGCCTCGGGGAATGGAACCTCAGGCTCATATACAGGAGCCTTAACCTCTGGTGCAACTTCTGTCTGATCTGGTGCCTTCTGTACTGGCTCTGAAATCTCAACCTCAATCTCCAGTTCCTTTGCTACAACCCTGTCCTGCAGCTCCTTACCACTGCGAAGAGTGATCGCACATGCATTACGCTGATTCGGTTCGATGCCGTGATGGCAACTTTCCCGAATTCTGAGCCTCCAACCTACCCACAGCATCTGCTATCTGCCCCATCTGTCTCTCCAGACCACTAAGACTCGTATCAGTCCTCTGCTGATATTGCTGAAGATTGCTGATACTCGTATCGGTCCTCTGCTGATACTGCTGCAGACCGCTGGATAATGTGCTCATACTCTGAGCAAGAGTACGGAACATATCTTCTGTAGACTGCCCCTGCGATGGCTGCTGCTGCTGCTGAGGTTGAAACTGTTGTGGCTGCTGCTGCTGCTGAAACTGTTGCTGCATAGGTGCCCTGAACGGCATGAATTGTTGAGCCGGCTGAAAACCTCGCTGATTACCGGGCGATTCCCGACCGCTGCCGCTGCGTGCCCCACTCGGATTAGACCAACTGAACCCTGGGTGATTCTTCCAGTTCGGGTTGTAAGTGTTCTGTCTCTGCTGGGCAAACCCAACTGCATTGACATCCTCATACTCACCCGTTTGTAAAGTTGGACACGAATCCGTCGGATGAGTCACATCGTAGCAAATACCACATTGCTTCGGCGGCTGTCCCAACATCATTGCCTTCATCATACTTTTGATGTCCTTGACATCAGTTTTAAGTTGATCCGCCACCCCACTACTGGACCCAGCTGCATTGACCTGTCTGACACTTGACCTCATACCATGTGTCCGGGTACTCTTCGCTAGCTCGTCCAATAATTTCTGAGCTTCTGCAGTAGTCTTGTTCAGTATGCTACCCCCACACGAAGAGTCAACCATCCTCTTGTCCTGATCAGTAAGTCCTCCGTGGAAATACATAATCAACTGATCCGCATCATACCCGTGGTAGGGACAACTCCGAGTGAGAGTGTGAAACCTTGCCTAGTAGTCGTCATACATTTCGTCATCCCCCCTCTGCTCCATATTGCTTATGTCCCGTTTCATGACATTTATTTGATTAACCGGGAAAAACTCATCCAAGAACGCCTCTTTCAACATCTGCCAGGTGGTAATGCTGTTCGGGGCCAGGTGATAATACCAAGCATTGGCCCTGTCCTTCAACGTGAAAGAGAAAGCTCGGAGCGTAAGCCGCCACCGGGAGATCCGTCGGCTTCATACTGCGCGACTTGCACAAACCGGGAAACATGCTGATTCGGGTTTTCACCGGTAGCCCATCAAGCTAGGCAATTGATTTAGAAGCCCGGTTTCAACTCAAATGTGACTTCCCGGCAATGCAGAAAAGTAATCGCACGCGGTTGCTCGCCCGGTTTGGAGCAGCTTTCCCTAAGTGCTCGCGTTGGCTCTATCCCCCATCTCTGTCTCCCAACAATTATTGTTCACACTCTTGCTTGCTTTACGTCCTTTCCTGAAAGAACGTTCTATTTCTGAATCAAGAGGCACAAGTAAATTATTAGTAGAACGGGTGTGCACCATGCACGGTTACACACCACAGGGGAGCATGGTAAAACACTTAGCAGATAACACAAATACTAAAACAAAAAGAAATAAAATGAAAAAGAAATAGATTAAGAAAAGAATAAGATCGTAAACAATTACACCGTTCCCCGGCAACGGCGCCAAAATTTGGTAGGCTTTGTCGCAACACCTACAAATTACTACAAGGACTCCTAATAATGTAGATAGTGAAAGTCCAGGATCGATCTCAGGGAACAGTATTGCAAACGATCAAGTCACGGACAAATGGGGGGATTTGTTTGTTTTTGAATTACTTCCTAAGAGCAGAAATTTAAGAGTAAAAACAATAGTTTAGAAACACTTCAGATTTGATTCAATCCCCACCTAATTATGCAATTATCATTGATATCTCTTTTCAATGTCACCCTATTCACCTGATCACGAGATATATTTCAATCTCTGTTTCTTCTTTCAGAATAGTTACTAGCAGTGGCACACTCACTAGAAACCCTAATTATAAATCTAAAATCAACACGAGCAAAATTATGAATAGGAAAAACAAATTGAAAAGAACAATACCTCAAATTGATAATTAGGGGTTCAAGCAATCAAATCCAAAGCAAAAGAGCTTAAGCTTCCATGAATGTTCTTAAGCTTTCTCTAGATAAAAATAACATAAAAGATGGAACCCTAAAATATATTGTTCAGGAGTTTATATACTCCTTTCCTTCTAAATAAACTAAAAACTAAAAACTAATAATAAAAATAATAAAAGGAAAAAGCTCTGTTCTAAAAGACCCCGCCTAAGGGCGCCTAGGCCCCGCCTAGGCGCTAGGCCCCTCTCCAACGCCTAGTTCTAAGCCCCGCCTAGGTCTTGACTAATCTCGACTAATCCTGATTAGTTCCCGACTAGTCGCCGCCTAGGCGCTAGGCCCAGCTCCGCCGCCTAGCATCCGCCTAGCGCTTTTTAGAACCTTGGGAAAAAGGGAAAAGAAATAATAAAAATAAAATAAAACAAAGGTCTCCTGCTGTGGGCCAATTTCCTCCTTGCCTCGGTCAATGGTGCTCTCGGTCAACACCCGGCTCTTCAATTCACGTGCTCAGTACTTGCCTCAAAAGTGAAAATCAATTTCCCAATTACCTATTTTTTACTTTGGTCACCAGCTTTCCATACTATCATTTTGGTCACTGAAATCTTCTGCTCTGCTGTTTGGTCTCTAAACTTCTGATAAACTTCGAAGAACCTCATATAATTATCAAAACATCTCTCAAAAATACCAATCTGACATCTACTCAAAATTACATAAAAACTAATCTAATTTACATTAAAATAATAATAAAATGTCTAGAAAATTAGGGAAATAATGTATACAAAATCCACCACATCAAATGGCGAGGGGTAGGGAAAGACCCAAACAAACTTGGATTAGAGTAATTGAAAATGATATGAGTTTACTTGGAGTGGATGAAACTATGGTGTTGAAGAGGCCGGAATGGAGGGCAAAAATCCATGTGGGGGGTTGATTTTGTTATTTTAATTTATTTAATTTATTTATTTTATTTTATTTTATTTATTTTATTTATTTTATTATATATATATATATATATATATATATATATATATATATATATATATATATATATATATATATATATATATATATATATATATATATATATATTATTATTATTATTATTATTATTATTATAATTTTTTTATTTATTTATTTTTTTTCACGATGACATATGAGGATTCATGTTAGCCGACCCCAAATTAGTTTGGGACTAAGGCTTTATTGTTGTTGTTGTTGTAACGACCCCAAATTTTCACAACAATAATAATACTCAATTGATAATAAAATAACCTCCAACGGCTACTAAAACCATAATTCAAACACTAACCACAATTTGAAATATAACTTAAATGCGGATAACGGTAACAATTTCAACGGCTAGTACAATTCACTAGCTCAACAAAATTTTCAAAGTCTTACAACTCTCAATTAACTGCAATAACTAACTAAAGAGACTAAAATGAAATAAACTAAACGATCCTTGAACTCCTTATGAAGTGCTCCCGAACCGTTTCACATTCTTCCTATATGAAATCTGGAAGAAAAGAAGATGAAAGGGTGAGCGAACAATGCCCGTGAAGTTCATATACAACCCCTCCTAAGCATTAAGGAGTAGTTGAACTGAAGGAATATCAAATGATACAAATTTCAAATAACAATCGAAGACATAACAGAACACAAATGCGAAATAGTTATTTACCAAATCTCAAACCAAATGTCTTTCAAAATCTCAACGGTTTCACAAACTGAGTTGACAAATATTTTGGAGTTCCAAATGATGACGAAATCGATTAAAATTGACTCGAATGGTTTACTTATTTAAAACTGTCCCATACCAGCTTAACTAACTAAACCACTCACAGATTTTTAGGAATTTCAAAGGACTGATAAGCTGAACAAAGCTAACTCGAGTAATCTAATTATCTACAACTGTCTCATACCAGTCGTAGATAATCAAATCACTCACAGACATCATGATCACATAAGTGGTCCACTGACCTTATCAAATCAAAATCCCATAAAGGGAACAAAAGCCCACAAGGAGCACAAAGGTTGACTCTGCAGAGTCCTAAACAGTGTATCCGGAACACCCCACCACTACTACATTGAAGCGGTGAACTAAGTTTGCCCGAAGGCCAAAATATCAAATATACCCCGCCGAAGCAGGTTGTCTAACTTAGTGATCATTAATGGAACAAAATCATATCATATCAAAACTCATTTTTATACAGAATACGAACTTTTTCAGTAACAATAAAATTCTGTATTTACGAAACCAAAAAAACGATTTAGCAAACGAATAACAAAAGATTAGCAAATAATGGTAACCGAGGGAGTCAAAACAAATACTGACGCGAGGTCATCTTTTACGTATCAAATGAACGTACATTGCCAAGAAATATGCGGAAGCCTAAATAATGAAACGGGGCGAAAATCAATTAACTTAAAGATGTATAATCCCTTACCTTAGCGTTGCTTAGTACTTCTAAAAATGCTCCACGCGCACGAATCTACAATCATGCAAAGCGAAATCTCAACCTTATGTACTATTAACTTCTATCTACTTAGTACCTTTAATCCTTTTAATCCACTTGGTTAACCTATGAGTTATTCTACTTAACTCCTTTTTATGGTTAACTAATATCCTAATAATGTTAGCAAAACATTCCTAGGATTTCTAGGATCAATTCCCTTTTTAAATAATTTTTTAAAGGTCTTTTGACTTTTCATTACTCTCAAAAAGGTCCCTTTAAGTTTTCTTATTTCTAGAAAAGTCCCTTTAGTTTTCAAAATTTTGCAAAACAGCCCCTTGATTTTCAAAAATTACAGAACAGTCTCTTGACTTTCAAAAATTACAGAAAAGTATCTTGACTTTTCAAAAATTACCGAACAGTCCCTTGACTTTCAAAAATTACAGAACAGTCCCTCAACTTACAGAATAGTCCCTTGACTTTCAAAAATTACAGAACAGTCCCTAATTTCCAGATTTACAGTTTGGTCACTAGGATTTGGAAAACTGATTTTTCAGCTTTTTAACCATTTGTTAGATTTTTAACCAAAAACACTTTTACTCAAAATTTAACCTTTTTGATACCCAAAATATTTATCAAAAACAATTTGTAAAACAAGTTTTACAACAAAATAATTACAGCACATGCACCCACATACACGGTACAAACACACACACACTTAACCCTAATTTCAATCATCATAAATCCTAACATGCAATACCTTAGGTTAACACCCTTGATTACATACCCAAACCCTTGATTACATACCCAAACCAAAGCAATATTAGGTTTTCAATTAATCAATGATCCGATCAATATAATGTTCTTAAATTAATTCTTAATTAATCAACAATATTCATAATAAAAACCCCAATCTAATCTCAAGAGTTTCTAGGGTTTTCTAGGCTTTAAATTTAAGAACAATAATTATTAGGCGAAACGAATTCCTTTACCTTGTTTTGTCTTATTCTTATTCAAAATTTCCACATAATATAATTTCTAGAACTTCAATATAATTATTAGTCCCTCTAAAAGCCTAATTAAAAATTTAACAATTTACCAAATAATCCTCGAAAATTTTTGGATTATTACAGTTGTACCAGGTGCATGATCACTTAATGATTTGCTTATCACTGACAAAGAAAGAAAAGCATAGAAACAAAAAAGTTCTTGTAAAGGAAGTTACAAAGTTCATCAGCCAAAAAGAAAGAAGGAAAACATATATTGGACAAACATAGATATAAATAGCTTAATCCAAAAAATGAACCACATAAGATTAAGCCAATCAGCAAAATGTGAAGAATTGCACCTTCTTTTATTTCATCTTCATGTCAAGAGTTTTCTTTAATGGAAAATTTATTTGTAAGAAACAAGCCTACTCAGTGCCTGGCCTTTAATCGATCTGGGTCCAAAGGAATTGTAGTTCTTGAATTCGATGGGGTTTCAGATCCCCGTAATTTGTTATCTCCAGTGCCTTCAATTCTCTTTTGAGGCTTAATATGGCCGTCAGATTTAGGATGAGATTTTGAATGGCTCTCGTCATGAGGTAAAACCCGCCTCATATATCTATTTATCATCTCATAACTTGTAAATGTAATGACAGCAGATGGAGTTGTTCTCAGCAGATTAGTTGCACAACCACGGTAAAAACCAGAAAGACCTTCCTTTCGAAAAACTTTCTTTATGCAATCAATAACACCTTCATAGTGGGTAGCGGAGTTCCTGACTTGCCCTTGCTCTTGAAGTCTGGATCGGATAACCTAGTTGACAGAGATAACTTGAATATCACAAGCAGTTTCAAGATAAACACACGCATAAAAGAGAAAAAAAATTGATTTGAAGGAAATAGGAGAAATGAAAAAGGAACATAAAAAGTGAGGCTTGCTTAATTAATGGCCCATTTCCGATGATCACATGTGGCTTTAAATTACAATGCAGAAAGACCAAATGATCACCGAACTAATCGTTTGGCCAAATAACGTTTATCCCCCAAAGTATCCACCCAATCCCACTTTGCACCCAGTTTGAAAAGTGGGTCTGTTTTGGTACTTTAATTTTTATTGTCTCACTTTACCCATGGCGCTTTCCAAATCGTCCCATTTACCCCTCCCCTGCGCAAGTGCATGCCAGAGGGTAAAGTGGGACGATTTCAAAATTAAAGTACCAAACAAACTCACTTTTCAAACCGGGGTGTAAAGTGGGATTGCGCGAATATTTTGTGGAAGGGGGGGGGGGGGGTAAACGTAATCTGGCCTTTATCATTTTGTAATTTAGTCAAAGTCCAATAATTGCAAATGAGTCAACTTTACAAAATTTCTCAATATCCACACCTTTATAATGGGAATCCAGATCTCTTAACGGAAAAATGAGATGCATGTGATGTGGAACACTTGTACAAGAAATTTTATTACCACATCCGTCAAAAATAAGTCTCTTTTCATCTTTTTGGAAAACTAAAGAAGTCGATTTTAGGCTGTTTTAGTACATACACGTGGATGCCCTTGGGGCTCGTTTGCTACACGGATATTTAGGGGTGGGAATGGGTATTTCATTCCAAGAATTCATTTACTTTCGTGTGGATTTTTTTTTAGGGATAAGGGTTTGGACATTGGTTCCTACGGATATCAAATACCCATTATTTACAGACATCTGAATCCCACAAACTATGGTGGTTTCTAATATTCATTCTCAAGTAATCGAGCAAGCGGAAATATTGTGACAAGTTAATTAAGTAGAGGATGAGATAGAATCTCAATCCACATTGACATAAGAATCAAATGCTTCACCTGGAACTGTATGTCTGATCATAGGGAACCCTTATTTTGGTAGGGAGGGAGTACATTTTTTTTTAAATAGCAACAGTCAATTATTCTATGTTTTCGTTCTTCTCCGAACCGATACATTAGTAACCAATGATGTCCCATTCTAGTTACTTTTTCTTGTACTCTTCTCCCTTACCCACCCCAATTTTGTCTCTTTTCACTTTCTGAACCTTAATTTCACAAAATCACCTATAAAACTAAAGTCATTAGGTAATTCCAAGCATAGTTATAAAATTCATATCGGACAGCGCACTGGGTAGCCCACTGGAGCGTACCAGTGCACTGTTTTGTATTTACCTCAGTTTTCATTTATAATAATTATTTGGGACATCCAATAATATGAATTATAAACTTATAACCACTTAAAAGTGGTTTTATCACATATGTTGACTAAATCATCAATCTGCCTCGCTGGATAACTCCCTCCAATATCTCCTCCAGATGCCACACTGGATTATTTCCCTCAAACCTTATTCCATCATTTAAAGATTTCCAAAAGGCAGTCTACTGTTTCCGGGCTTTGAAAAGAACACCCGTGTTCGTCCAAAGAAAACACGAAAAAATGACTCTCGTTCCTCATGGACTCCCAAAAATCGTAGAGAAGCTCCTATCCGAATCAGCTCTGCCTCCTCTTTCCGTAACTGTCTCCTCCTGGTTTGACACCGGAACACATAACTTAACTGTAGGTTGCTTCCTCTCTATCGTGTCTCTGCCTCCTCCCACCTCATCGCTGCTTCCTACTGCTTTGCAATCACCACTTCACTTGAATAGCTCTCACTACCTCTCCTCCCCTTTTCCCCCACCTCCATCTGGTTTGAAACCGTCCCTTCGCGTCTTGGTCAAAATCCTCAAGTTGGCTGGTCAGGTTAGATTCTGGCAAGTACACCAGGTTCGAGCGGGTTTAGAGCGAGACAGAACCTTGCATGTTTGTCTCAGAATTTTGGCCGGTTCAGTTCAGACTGCCGCAGAATGTGCTTGATAACTATGCTTCCAAACCCTCTAACACTATGCAGTCACCACCACTCTAAATCAACCCAAAAACCAAACCATAATATCCATAACTACAATGCCATCAGCGCCAATATTTTTCTTAGATAAGTCGACTTGAAAAAGACAAACCACACCAGTCATCATACAAACCATGGATCAAACAACATATATTCCCAAACATTCAACAGCCACTTATGTTGCTTATCCATCATAAATGTCCACTATTGTTTCTTGTCAATCATAAATGTGTTCCCATTCTATATCTCTCCTGTCTCATAAGAAATGTCGCATTTGATTTGTCAATGTTTCTAAGGAATGCGCTTTACTTGTGTTTACATCACTTGTACCATGGTAAAATTGCACTAAGATTATTTATGTAATTAGAAATGCGACATTTCTTTTGAAAATTCACTAAAGTATGACAGTCCCTCAAAACGGAATGTTCACCTCCAATCTCTTGAAGGTGTCAAAAATAGCCTTGTCAGGCTCCGATTTTCTAGACTCCCTCAATGCATAAGGAAAGGGAGGGACTGGCTCATAAACAGGAAACACGAGTGGAATATACTTCTCTTTAGGGATTTTCTCTTCCACCTTCTTCTCCACCTCCAACTCTGGCTCAACTCTCTTCTCAACTTTCATTTCAGGCTCCACAGGCCCACTTTCCTCAACTTTCTTCTTCCTCCTCACATAAGCAGCACAAACGGATGGTTTAGGATTTGGTTCAGTTCTAAATGGCAACTTTCCCGAATCCTTAGCCTCCAACCTCCCAACTGCATCGACAAGCTGACTCATATGCTTCTCTAGACTGTTGATAGTTGACTCAGTCTGCTGCTGAAACAGTTGAAAATTCCCATTCATGGTAGACACACTATGTGCTAAAGATTGAATAAGTTCCTCTGTACACTTCTTAGGAGGTTGCCCCTGATGCTGATACTGCTGCCCTTGTGGTGACCCCCATCTAGGATTGGGTTGATTACCCCATGAATTGTACTGAATCTGTCCCTGTTGTGGAAACCCCACAGTATTCACATCCTTAAAACCTTCAGTTTGACTCAACAATAATGTCTTTATTATGCTCTTCAACTCATTGACATCAAACTCAAGCTTCTCATCTACACCAATGTTTGCACCTGCTGCGCTAACCTGTCTAATATAAGACCTTCTTCCATGAGTTCTTGTGCTATTGGCCAATTCCTCTATCAACTTCTCTGCATCCCTGATAGTTTTATTCAGAATACTACCTCCACAAGAAGAATCCACCAACCGTTTATCCTGCACAGTTAATCCTCCAAAAAAGTACACAATTAATTGCTCATCATCAAAGCCATGATACGGGCAACTTCGGCAAAGCTTATAAAACCGATTGTAATATTCATATAAAGACTCATCAGATCGATGTTCCATGTTACTGATATCCTGTTTCATCACATTGATTTGATCTGGAGGAAAAAACTCATCAAGAAATGCCTCTTTCAGCTGCTGCCAAGATGTGATACTATTTTGTGGCAGGTGATAATACCACGCATTTGCATTATCCTTGAAAGTAAAGGAAAATGCTCTCAACAACAGTTGTTCGAGGGGAAGTGCAGTCGGTTTCATGCTTCCGCAAATCTGCACAAACTGCGCTATGTGCTGATTAGGATTTTCCCCCGGCATCCCATTGAAGTGGGGCAACTGATTCAACAACCCTGGCTTCAATTCAAATGTAACCCCAGCGGGCAAATCAGGGAACTGGACTGCTCGTGGTCGCTCATTCCAGTTCGAAGCAATCCTCTGCCTCAATGTCAGAAGTGGGGAGGTGGGTTATTATTATCTCTTCCATTACCGCCATTATCCACAACTTCTGGCTCATGATCACCCCTACCATTATTATTATTCATCTCTTCTAACTGCAAACTTCTCTAGCTTCTTTGCTTTCTTTTCTCCTGCTCCTGAAATATCTTTCAATTTCTGGAACAAAGGGAATAGCAAGTTTATTAGCAGAATGGGTATGGACCATATAAGGTTCCTCCACACCACAAGATGACAATAATAAAGCTTAATGAAAAGGAAACAAGAAAAAAAAAAGAATTAAGAGTGCAAACAAATAAACACTATTTCCCGGCAACGGCGCCAAAATTTGATAGGCTAAAGTCGCACGCCTACAAATTAACAAAAGACTTGGCCACAATAATGTAGCTAGAGCAAGTCCAGGATCGAACACGAAGAATGGTTATAAGTTCGCACAATTGTCACTTGACAAGATTGGGGGTCTAAGATTTATTTTGATTACTTCCTAAGACGGGAATAAAAACTAGATTGTAAACAAATAAAGACAAGCATTTTGTATTAATTATTATCCCCATCTATCCTTCAAATATCATCGGTCAACTCTTTTCAATTTTATCCTATTCACTCGATCACGAGATGTATTTCAATCTCTATCTCTTTCTTTAATATTAGTTAATAGCAGTGACACACGCACTAATAACCCTAATCAATATTCAAACCTAACTAACACAGTCTAGATTCAAAATACTAACTGATTAACAATTTAAGAGATGAAGATCAAGAACACTTTCTAACATTATTTCAATTAGATAATTGTTTATTTTCTCATAATTCACAATCCACCATGACACATGCATGGACCATAAAGATGCTACTTATGAAACCATAAATTGACACAATCTTGGAAGATTCTAGCAATAAATCAATAACAAAGATTTAACAATCGACCTAATTGCAAAACCCTAGAAATTAATTTAATCAATCAAGAACAAGAGAAAATATAAATAGGATAAAATAGATGAAAAGAAATTAACCTCAATTGAAACCAAGAACGGTTCCAATAATTAAATCCAAAGCAAAGGAATTAGTTCTCCACGAAAAATAATAAATCTCTCCAAGAAAATAAAAGTTGAAACCCTAAATATTGTTCTAAAAGGAAGTATATATACTCCACCCTAAAAACCTAAATCTCAAAGGAAAAGACAATAAAATAAAATAAAAAAGTTTTAAAACAAAGTCAACAAAGCGGCCGGTCAAATTTTGAAGCACGTCACTCGTGGCACGAGTCGTGACACAAAAACTACTCGTGCTGGTGACAAGCACGAGTCGTGAACAGTGGTACCATTCGTGCTTTATTGGTTGACTTGCTGATTGTGATTGACTTGGATTCGATTCGCGCAGTTGCACTTTGGTCACTCAAGTTTCCTCATTTGCAGTTTAGTCCTTCAAGTTTTCAGATTTGCAGTTTAGCCCTTGAACTTTATAATTCCAGTTTACTCCCCAGTTTTCCACAATTGCAGTTTGATCCCTGGATTTCTCAAATTTCTGCAGAACAGTCCTCAGCTTCAAGATCTTGACTTTGACTCCTCGAGAGTATTACATCCGAATATGAAATAAAACAACTAAAATACCCTCGGATTACAATAACTCTCAACAACATCTCACTTTAACATATTATCCCAAAATTACATCAAATCTAAACTAAATATATCAAAATAAAAATAGTATGTCAAGGAAAATAGGAAATTACATATAACATAATCAACCACATCAAATTCCCCCACGCTTAGACCATTACTCGTCCCTGAGTTATATCCTAACTCCACTCTAAATCGCCGGTCTAAACAGGTAGCATGGAAAGAAAATAACCCTAATCTCCTCTAATCCACCAATATCTGTAAGCCAATAACAATACGGAATATACATACTTCCATCTCCTTATAACTTCCCAAAAACATATGAATATACGGCCTTAGCTCGATACCAACTCCAATATGTAAAAGGTCATCCGAACTAAGGCCCACACATAAAAGCAAAGGAGAACTAAAACTATCCTAATTTTCCCCCACGCTTATCTCACACTACTACCTCCCTCGTATAAAAAACTTGTTAAGGAATATTAATCCTAACAAAACTACCTCATAAAAGCACCAACTCCCATTATAACTCCAACAGTGAACGAGGGTTTCTATCCTAGGCACCACTATCCGAACCTCCTACTCCAATAATGGTCCTACCCGATACTCCAGAACCTCCCTTATGTCTCCACTCCGGTGATATAAAGGATGTCAACAATTCCATTCCTCACCTTTTGCCTAAGTGCCCTTTCGGGTTTTCACTTAGCCTCTCGTTATTTTTTTTTAATTTTTTTAAATTTTTAAAAAAAAAAAAAAATTAATTTTTTTATTATTTTTTTAATTTTTTTATTATTATTTTTTTATATATAACAATATTCATCCTTCCCCTCACGCTTAAACTAGACATTGCCCTCAATGGCAATAAACAATAAGAACGGAACGATAAAACATGGGGAAAAGGGCACCAAGAGAACTAAATAGGGGACATGGAGGCCCCACCATCATGGGCCTCATCAATATAAGGGGAATGATAGAAATCTTTTCAAGTTACCTCTAAAAGATGATTCGGTTTAATGACATGCCTCCCCGTTGGAGACCATTTAAACTTTCCCTTTTCCGTCTTCACTCCCTTTGCTTTCTTCTTCTCCCTTGGTGGCACTTTTTGGAGACTCAACATAAACATCATCTACCTTGGCCCCATCCTTGATAACTGGCTCACTCAAATTCATGGCACAAACCTTACGCACATACTTGGAAATTTTTTTATCAAACGCATTAAAACTTACTCCTTTCCCATCAAACTCCATGGTTAAAGAGCCCTTCTTCACATCGAACTTAGTTTCAGAAGTAGACATAAATGGCCTCCCCAACATAATGGGAGCCTCAAAATCAGTCTCCATATCAAGAACAAAAAAATCAGCCGAAAACAATAGATCACCAACCTTCAACTCAACATCTCTAACCACCCCCTTAGGGTATGCATTAGACTTATCTGCCAATTGTATAACCACCCTAGTGTCTTCCAACTTACCCAACTTAAGTTCTTCAAATAATGCATAAGGCATAATATTAATTGAAGCCCCCAAATCAAGCATGGCTCTATGAAAATTACTCCCCCCAAACGAAACAGGAATTACAAACATACCAGAGTCACTGCATTTCTTTGGCATCTTTCTCTGATAAATCGCAGACACATGCTCCATGATCACACTTTCTTCTGACTCCTTTCCTTTTGATTTCTCTTCAAAGTGCACAATTCCCTAAGAAACTTTGCATATCTCGGAACTGTCTGAAAATGATCTAAGAACGGGATGTTCACCTCCAATCTCTTGAAGGTGTCAAAAATAGCCTTGGCGGGCTCCGGTTTTCTAGACTCCCTCAATGCATAAGGAAACGGAGGGACTGGATCATAAACAGGAAACACGGGTGGAATATACTTCTCTTCAGGGATTTTCTCTTCCACCTTCTTCTCCACCTCCAACTCTGGCTCAACTCTCTTCTCAACTTTCATTTCAGGCTCCACAGACCCGCTTTCCTCAACTTTCTTCTTCCTCCTCACATAAACAGCACAAACAGATGATTTAGGATTTGGTTCAGTTCTAGATGCCAACTTCCCTGAATCCTTAGCCTCCAACCTCCCATCTGCATCGGCAAGCTGACTCATATGCTTCTCTAGACTACTGATACTAGACTCAGTCCGCTGCTGAAACAGTTGGAAAATCCCATTCATGGTAGACACATTATGTGCTAAAGATTAAATAAGTTCCTCTGTACACTTCTTAGGAGGTTGCCCCTACTGCTGATGATGTCGCCCTTGTGGTGACCCCCATCTAGGGTCAATTACCCTGAATCGTATCAACTGTCCCCGTGGTAACTCCACAAGATTCACATCCTTAAAACCTTCGGTTCGACTTAACAATAATGTCTTCATGTCTTGACATCGTGCTCTTCAACAAGCTTCTCATCTATACTTACCGCGCACTGTTTGCACTAACCTGTCTAATACTAGACCTTCTTCCATGAGTACTTGTGCTCTTGGCCAATTCCTCTATCAACTTCTCTGCATCTCTGGTAGTTTTATTCAGAATACTACCTCCACAAGAAGAGTCCACCAACCATTTATCCTGCACAGTTAATCCTCCAAAAAAGTACACAATTAATTGCTCATCATCAAAGCCATGATACGGGCAACTTCGACAAAGCTTAAAGAACCGGTTGTAATATTCATATAAAGACTCATCAGACCGCTGTTCCATTTTACTGATATCCTGTTTCATCACATTGATTTGATCTGGGGGAAAGAACTCATCAAGAAATGCCTCTTTCAGCTGCTGACAAGTTGTGATACTATTCGGTGGCAGGTGATAATACCACGCATTTGCATTATCCTTGAGAGTAAAGGAAAATGCTCTCAACAACAGTTGTTCGAGGGAAAGTGCAGCCGGTTTCATGCTTTCGCAAATCTGCACAAACTGCGGGTTTTTCCCTGACATCCCATTGAAGCGGGACAACTGATTCAACAACCCTAGCTTCAATTCAAATGTAACCCCAGCGGGCAAATTAGGGAACTGGACTGCTTGTGGTTGCTCATTCCAGTTCGGAGCAATCCTCTGCCTCAATGTCAGAAGTGGGGGAGGTGGGTTATTATTACCTCTTCCATTACCGCCATTATCCACAACTTCTGATCACCCCTACTATTATTATTATTCATCTCTTCCAACTGCAAACTTCACCTAGCTTCTTTGCTTTCTTTTCTCCTGAATTTCTGGAACAAAGGGACTAACAAGTTTATTAGCAGAACGGGTATGGACCAAATAAGGTTCCACACCACAAGATGACAATAATAAAGCTTAATGAAAAGGAAACAAGAAAAAGAAAAAGAAATAGATTCAAAAAAAGAATAAGAGTGCAAACAAATAAACACCGTTCCCCGGCAACAGCCCCAAAATTTGATAGGCTAAAGTCGCACGCCTACAAATTAACCAAAGACTTGGCCACAATAATGTAGCTAGAGCAAGTCCAGGATCGAACACGAAGAACGGTTATAAGTTCGCACAATTGTCACTTGACAAGATTGGGGTCTAAGATTTATTTTGATTACTTTCTAAGACGGGAATAAAAACTAGATTGTAAACAAAAATAAAGGCAAGCACTTTGAATTAATTATTATCCCCGTCTATCCTTCAAATATCATCGGTCAACTCTTTTCAATTTTATCCTATTCACTCGATCACGAGATATATTTCAATCTCTATCTCTTTCTTTAATATTAGTTAATAGCAGTGACACACTCACTAATAACCCTAATCAATATTCAAACCTAACTGACACATTCTAGATTCAAAATACTAACTGATTAACGATTTAAGAGATGAAGATCGAGAACACTTTCTAATATTATTTTAATTAGATAATTGTTTATTTTCTCCTAATTCACAATCCACCATGACATATGTATGGACCATAAAGATGCTACTTATGAAACCCTAAATTGACACAATCTTAGGGGATCTAGCAATAAATCAATAACATAGATTTAACAATCGGCCTAATTGCAAAACCCTAGAAATCAATTTAATCAATCAAGAACAAGAGAAAATATAAATAGGATAAAATAGATGAAAAGAAATTAACCTCAATTGAAATCAAGAACGGTTCCAATAATTAAATCCAAAGCAAAAGAATTAGTTCTCCATCAAAAATAATAAATCTCTCCAAGAAAAATAAAAGCTGGAACCCTAAATATTGTTAAAATGTTATAAAAAGAAGTATATATACTCCACCCTAAAAACCTAAATCTCAAAGGAAAAGAAAATAAAATAAAAAAAGGTTTTAAAACAAAGTCAACAAAGCGGCCGATCAAATTTTGAAGCACGTCACTCGTGGCAAGAGTCGTGACACAAAAACTACTCGTGCCGATGACAAGCACGAGTCGCGTGAACAGTGGTACCATTGGTGCTTTGTTGGTTGACTTGCTGATTGTGATCGACTTAGATTCGATTTGCGCAGTTGCACTTTGGTCACTCAAGTTTCCTGATTTGCAGTTTAGTCCTTCAAATTTCCAGATTTGCAGTTTAGCCCCTGAACATTATAATTCCAGTTTACTCCCTAGTTTTCCACAATTGCAGTTTGGTCCCTGGATTTCTCAAATTTCTGCAGAACAGTCCTCAGCTTCAAGATCTTGACTTTGACTCCTCGAGAGTATTACATCCGGATATGAAATAAAACAACTAAAATACCCTCGGATTACAATAACTCTCAACAACATCTCACTTTAACATATTATCCCAAAATTATATCAAATCTAAACTAAATACATCAAAATAAGAATAGTATGTCAAGGAAAATAGGAAATTACATATAACATAATCCACCACATCAATTACACTCTATATTGTTCCCTCTCCCCGAACCTTGGAAACCCTTCTTTATGTCCAAATTCTCCTCACTTCTTCTCTCCTCAGCAATTCCTACTATTTCCCTATTTTTTGTATTCTCCTCTTATCCCAACAGCGACTTCAATTCCGACCAAGATTCAAAGGCTTTCCACTTCAAGTCAATATTGGATCGATAAAAATCGAAATGTTCTCAACTTCAGCAAAGTACGAAAAAGGACCAAGATGATAGTCGATTAACCGACGGTGCGACTGAAAGTTCAGATTCTACCTTCTAAAATAAAATAAAATTGGGACGATGTTTTTGGGGATTTGGATCGCGTTCCCAGGAGAACTGGGACGTAAACGACCCAAATTTCGGGACGCGTAATCCGGGACATGAGACGAGGGGGAAGTAGAGTTCCCGGTAACTATGATGAGGATATTGCAAGAAAATTGTTGGTTTAATTACCCACTTTGTGAAAATACACAAAGGAAACATGTCCAGTGGCCAATTTGGTGTATATTGATCAAGCAAAAAAATAAATATCATACCTCATGTGGATAAGTCATCACGGAGGCCACAACTTTAGACACTGAAGAGGCAATTGCAACTTCTCCAGGGCTTAGCTCACTGGTGGTTTTATTATCTGACAACTTCAAAAGAACATGATCAGCATTATTTAAGGAACTAATTATTGTTGTATTATCTGAAAACTTTGAAAGAAAATGATTAGAATAAATTACAGAATTAATTAGAAAAAGAATTCAGCAAGCTGTGTCTAACCAACTAAAGAAGATCGAGAAATGGTGTTTTACCTCTTTGCGCCAAGTAGCATTTGATCTTCTCATAGGCTGGAAACTGAATAGCAACATGACTAATTCCTGCTAGAGAAGGCAAAAGGCCACTGTAACACATACAAAACTTAGTGAGGATGCAGTGCACCAAATGGGAAGGAAGCCATTCTCATGCATGCAAGCAAAATATGCTTTCTGGGGTAATTTAGCTATAAATAATACTCCAACTTTCCATAATAAAAGCCCCCATTTGACCAGCACACAGTTTTAGCAAAACCATTTGACTCTATCAAAAAGATGTTGGGCCCACCATAAAGAAGTATTCATCCAGGGTAAACATGTAAACTTTCTATGCCTATAAGGTGGGCTCACTATGGAGGAGTGTTTAACGAGTAAAAGCGTTAACTTTCTATACCTAAAATGGGAGGTTTAGTCAGAGGACACTTTTTTGGGACACTCCAAAAAGAAATACGACACTTATTTTGGGACGGATAGAGCATTTGAAAACAAGTTTAAATTGTGAAAGTGAAGAGCAAGCAAACAATGCAACAATTTACAAGAATGTGAACCAAAAACCACACTCCTAACAAAAAGAATCTGAAAGTACTGTTCATCAAGCATACCTATACAATCCACGAAACCCTTCCTCATGGACAATCCGTCTCAAGGCAGATAATACACCTTTGTAAGGAATAACATCAGGCCTCATTCCCTGTGTCTACAAACAAAAATGACTTAATTTAGTGTCCAGAATGATAAGAAACTAAGGTTAAAGACTCATACTGACAATGCAAAGGACCTCTTATATAAATATAAAAACAAACACTGAGCTTTTCAAGGTACTGCAGTAGAGAGTTTCACCATTTAACATGGATGTTTAAGGGCTTCCAAAGTATCTAGCTAATGTTAATTTATTCGTACAATTTTGTGGCCCAAACTTGTTCCTTCATAAGCAAAGCGATGTTTTAAGTATCTGAAAATCCAAATATATTTTTTAAGAAACAGTGTTTCACCAGTAAACATTTCAAATTCCAGGAAATATCACAACACAATTTCATCATCAATTCACTTGATAAGACAATCCAACCAACTTGAACAACAACAACAACAACAACAACAAAGCCTTAGTCCCAAAATAATTTGGGGTCGGCTAACATGGATCCTCATATGTTATCGTGAAAAAAATAAAATAAAAAAAATAATAATAATAATAAAATAAAATAAAATAAAATAAAATAAATAAATAAATAAATAAATAAATAAAAAATAAAATAAAAAATAAAAAATCAACCCCCCACTTGGATTTTTGTCCTCCACTCCGGCCTCTTCAACACCATACTTTCATCCACTCCAAGTAAATTCATATCATTTTCAATTACTCTAATCCAAGTTTGTTTGGGTCTTTCCCTACCCCTCGCCATTTTATCATTTCTCCACTGTTCCGGCCTCCTAACCGGTGCATCACTCGGTCTCCTTCTCACATGTCCAAACCATCGTAGACGATTTTCCCTCATTTTATCCTCAATGGGCGCAACTCCTACTTTACCTCTGATCACCTCATTCCCCAATCGATCCTTTCTTGTATGACCGCACATCCATCGAAGCATACGCATCTCCGCCACATTCATCTTATGCACGTGACATTGTTTCACGGCCCAACATTCGGTGCCGTAAAGCAATGCCGGCCTAATTGCCGTGCGGTAGAATTTTCCCTTTAATCTATTGGGCATGCCGCGATCACATAGAAACCCTGTAGCACTCTTCCACTTCAACCAACCTGCTTTAATCCTATGAGTCACATCTCCATCTAATTCTCCATCCTTTTGGATAATGGATCCAAGATAGCGAAAAAACTCAGAAGCTTGGATAATATTTCCATCAAATGTGACCGCCCCTGCCTCCTTACTTCCAACTCGCTAAACTTACACTCCAAATATTCAGCCTTGCTTCGCTAATCGAAAACCTCGAGATTCCAAAGTGTGTCTCCACAACTCCAATTTACTTTCAACACCCTCTCTCGTTCTCATCAATCGACAATATCATCTCGCGAACAAAGATACACATTGGTATATCATCTTGACCGACCTCGTCAATTCGTCCATTATCAAAGCAAAAGAAAGGGGCTAAGTGCGGAACCTTGATGCACTCCAATCTTTATAGGAAACTCTTCGCCTCTTCCCAACACTAGTCTGTACACAAGTACTAACTCCATTATACATGTCCTTGATAATATCAATATATTTCTTTGAAACACCCTTCTTTGCTAATGCCCACCAAAGTACCTCTCTTGGCACTTTATCATACGCCTTCTCCAAATCAATGAAAACCATATGTAAATCTTTCTTTTGATCCCGATATTTCTTCATGGTTTGTCTCATAAGATATATTGCCTCCATAGTCGATCTTCCTGGCATAAACCCAAATTGGTTATCCGAAATATCCACAATTTTTCTCAGCCTTTGTGCAATCACTCTTTCCCAAAGTTTCATAGTATGGCTCATTAGTTTGATCCCCCCGATAGTTGGCACAATCTTGGACATCACCTTTATTCTTATACAAAGGGATCAGAGTACTCTTCCGCCACTCCAATGGCATTGTGTTAACTCTCCAAGTGTGTGAGCATCCACTCAAAGAAGGAGATGGATCATATTTAGATGCTATTAGTACAGCTGCCGACAACTTCCTTCTTTAGTTGACATCAACCTCAAAGATTCATGCGAGGGGGAGGGGGTCACCACACCACCAAGATGGTTTATTAAGAAAAATTGGATACTTTGGATCCCCGACTGTGAATTACTGCAGTACTTCCCTGATGTACAAGTAAATCAACAATAAAAATATTTCTTTTGCAAATAAAAAAATGTCATCTTTTATAACTGTTCTTTAAAAACCATTTCATTTGTCTCTACTGCGGGATTATTGCAGGAAATCCAATCTCTTGGCAACAATGCTTCTCTAGATCATCCAATAACAAGAAAAAAAGCAGCCTCTTTGAAGCAGCAAATGAAAAGCAGGCAAGGCAATTATGCGGACAGAGCTATATATGAAACATTTACTGCTTCTTCCCACCAAATGAAAAGACTAAGGAAAATTGAAGCTGATAAACATATTATGTGACAGTTCATTGCAAATATTTAAAATGTATTATTATCAATGCATAGGCTCATATATAAAGTAGATCAATTTAGGGGCTATAGAAACCACAAGAAAACCTACTTGAAGTCTAGTCTTAACAACCCACAATGGATTTGTGGCAATTGCTGTGGCTGCGCCAGCACCTGAAGCAGCAACCATATTTGCACCAAAGCTAAGATGACCGCTGCTATCCGCTGCATAAATACAGTATAATATGTTGAGAATATCAAAAAAGAAGAACCAAACAATGTCTAACTAACATATATAATTGCCAGTGCTATAGGAAATTTGCTTGTAAAATTCTAAAGAGACAGCAGTACTAACAAGTACACAGTCATATAATCACCAACCATGTGAATGTAGTAGATCTTTGAGATTCCCATAAACTGTGAAGTATACCTACATGTGGTACAATGATTTCAGTCACTCCTGAAGAGATTAAGGAAAAATACATTTTATTATAATACTATGAGGTAAAACAGAAAAATGACTTTCAGCAAGTTTACTGAAAGAAGAAAAGAAATATCTTCCCACTTCAACCAAGTCATCTGCTCAAAATTTAAAGGATCGACTTTAAATAGATAAATCAAGAACAGAAACTAGCGGCAACGACACGACCTGACTTAAAAAATAAATAAATAAATACTCACAGCCCAGTTTGGAAGAAGTGCAGCTAATGTTGGTGAAAGGCCACGGTATAATGCTCTAACGCCCTCATTTCTTACAATAGTATGAAGACTTGTGACAATGACACTACCTGATTGATATCAAGAAAAACGGTGCTCATCAGAAAGGTTTAGCAATTTAATAACAACGATTAACAACATATGAGACATTAAGCTAATAAAACTAAATGAAAAATCCAAATGGTTAACAACAAAATTCCATTCTGTCAAATTCCGATGCAAAATAAAGTTACTTCTGTTTCAATATGCAATTGTATTCTGGATAAACTGAATAAATGGGGAACGGTTGAGAATCTACAGTGAAAACTTGTAACGATATAAGCAAATCTTAGGGTTAAGTTATCACAATCCAAATTACTGCAGTAACAATTAAACAGCAAGTTCATCCATTACTTATCAGGAAATTTACTTGGGGCCATTCAAATAACAACTACAAGCCTCCTGGTAAACTAAATACTGCAACTGTTTTCAAGAACAGATATCCACTCCAAAAATCTCCTACTTACTCTGGGGGTTACAGTTGCTTAATAAAAGATCATCATCAAAAAGGAGAAAGGAAAATATATTCTATCAATGAAAAATGTAATTACCTTTGTGCCCACAAGGAACTTGGGGAAGGCCATGTACTTGCAATCGTGTTTTGATCACATCCAATGGACAAACGAAAGTGGCAGCAATAGCACCTACGCCAGCAGATTATAGATTAATCATAAGTAAATATGCATTACTTAGATTTCAAATGCTACTAGTTTTATCTTTACATGAACATTTGATATTCTTCTTACTCAGCTATACTATAAAGTCCTTCCGATAAAAGGAGTTTGAGTTTTAGGTTTGTGTTTTCATACGTCAACTTTGACCATCATTCATTGAAAATCTGATATTACATTTAGTTTTATTCAAAATTTTAAAGAAGGATGTTCCTGGTAAGCTGCTATAAAATACCGCTCATAGTACTTAATGTTACATCAAAGTAACATCTTACGGGACCAAGTACGAATAAATTGTTGTAATTTCTTCCAAAGTTGTCTACTTAAGCATATAAACGTTTGCAGACTACCTCAGAAACTAAAGATCATGTATAAATCTTATTGAACTGAGCGAAATGTACAAATCATTGTACTCTAAGCTTAAACACAGTGATACCAACAACATGCAGGAAAAATAAGCAAAAGAGAAACCATAGTTGTAAAAAAAAAGTGTTTGTGGTTTACATTTTATAAGTCAACTTGACCACTGTATCGTGAATCACTGATATTACATTGTTTTTTAAAACTTAAAGCATGATATTCCAAGTAGGCTGGTGCTCCTTTAGTCATTCATAATCTCTCCGCCCCTAAATGAATTCACATTATAGACTTAGAAGAAAATTTGAGAAGTTATCCTTTAAGCAATTTTAGTACTACCTCTGTCCCAAAATGAATGGCCAAAAAATTTTCCAACTTTACTAATGATCAAGATCAAATTTGAACTTTTTTTGGGACGGAAGGAGTAGCATGTTTACATAAATATCCTATATCATTCCACCTCCTATGAGATTATGATTGCAGGAGTGGATTAGAAAATGATGATTGACAAGAGGGGATTTGTTAAATTAACCAAAAAAAGAACTAGGTGACTGTTTGGAGGTTTTCTTTCTTCTTTTTTTCCAGGAAGGAGCGAGTAGCTAATTGTCATATCAAAGTAACATTGATACACACACACATAAATCCAAAGTTATGTTAAGATATTTACTGCATTTTTAATAAGTTAATTTGGTCAGTTTGTTTAAGTGGTCTCAGCATGTTTTGGTTAGACCAAGTCTTTAGGAGTCTTTTTAGCTATAGTCAGTAGTGTTAAGAGTTGTTGCATTTTCTTAGGAGTTAGTGGAGTTACTCCCTTGCTTTCAGCACGTAGTTGTTACTTAGTTGCTACTGTTAGCTCTATAAATAGAGCAGCTTCATTTTATAAAATTCAGTTCTTGAGTACCAATTCAATTGCTCTTTCTTTATGTGCTCTGTACTCTAATTCTAACATTTGGTATCAGAGCTTGGTTCGTAAAACCAAGGAGTGTTTTCAGCAAAAAAAAAAAGAGAGTGCGAGAGTAAAAACACAACAGTTGTTTTTTTTCTTTTTTTACAGGTGCAGCAGTACCTACGATGGCAACAGACAACTTTGTACAACCGGCAATTCCTCGATTCGATGGTCACTATGATCATTGGAGCATGTTGATGGAAAACTTCTTGAGGTCCAAGGAGTATTGGCAGGTTGTTGAATCTGAAGTAGCTGTTCCGATGGCAGGGAGCAACGCTATCGTAGACTCGAAGCGTAAAATGAAGCCTTGAAGCCGGAGGATCTCAAAGCCAAGAACTATCTCTTCCAAGCAATTGATCGGGCAATCTTGGAAACAATTCTTCGCAAAGATATCTTTGCGAAGCAAATTTGGGATTCGATGAAGAAAAAGTATCAAGGCAATGCGAGGGCGAAGCGGAGTACAACTCCAAGGATTGCGGACGTAATTTGAGACTTTGCGCATGAAGTCGGGTGAGTCGCATTACGAGTTTCTTTGGGAGAACGATGGCGATTGCAAATAAGATGAGGATCCATGGAGAAAATCTGGAGGACGTCACCATCATCGAAAAAATTCTTCGATCATTGACCCCAAAGTTTAACTTTGTGGTATGCTCAATTGAAGAATCAAATAAAATTGATGATCTTTCACTTGATGAATTGGAGAGCTCTTTAATGGTTCATGAGCAAAAAATCAATAAGGAGGAGAAGCATGAGAAAGAGGAGCAAGCACTGAAGGTTTCAACGAATGGTTACTCAGGTTCACATGGAGATAGAGGTCGAGGTAGAGGCAGAGGCCGAGGCCGAGGAGGCACTGATCGTGGCAATCAACATCAGCCCCAAGACCGTCATTTTAATGGCAGAGGAAGAGGAAAAGCACGAGGAGGCTACCACTCAACTACCGATAGACCACAGTCCTCAGACAAGTCAGGTATTGAGTGTTATAAATGTCACTAAGTTATGGCCATTACAAATCAATGCCCTTCCAGTTCATTTAAAGAGACAGTAGAAATCTAATTTTGTTGAAAGAGAAGAGGAGGAAGTGTCTTTGTTATTGGCATGTCATGTGAAAGAAGAAATTCAATGGAACACATGGTACTTAGACACGGATGCAAAGAACCATACGTGCGGAGACAAGAAGGCATTTTCTCGAACTAGATGAGTCTTATCGCAACGGTGTCAAGTTTGGTGACAACTCCACAATATGTGTTATGGGAAAGGGAAGAGTCACTCTCCGCACCAAGGAGAACTTAACCCATTCCATTTCAAATGTTTTGTTTGTTCCAGATTTGAAGACCAACTTACTAAGTGTTGGTCAGTTACAAGAGAAAGGGTATGAGATTTCTATCAAAGACGGAGTATGTCGAGTTGAAGATGCAAAGCCGGGTTTAATTGCTCAAGTAAACATGACCTCAAACCGCATGTTCCCGCTTCAGCCTACACAACGCTAATCATTCATGCTTCTCGAAAGTGAAAGATGCGGCTGGTTATGGCATTTTCGCTATGGTCACCTCGAATTTTGGCGGCTTCAAGACTCTACAAAGAAAAGAATATGGTCACCGGTCTACCTGTTATCCCTACTCCATCCCAAGTATGTGAAGAATGTGTGGTTAGCAAACAACATCGCAATCAATTTCCACAAGGAAAGTCATGGAGAGCAAAGAAATTGTTAGAGCGTGCACTCGATTTGTGTGGTCCGATTAAACCATCATCGAATGGAGGTAAACGATATATAATTACTTTCATTGATGATTTTAGTCGAAAAACTTGGGTATACTTTTTGCAAGAAAAGTCAGAAGCTTTTGCAGCGTTCAAGAACTATAAAATACTTGTTGAAAAACAAGTTGGAAGCCCAATCAAAGTACTTCGCGAGGCCAGAGTGGGGAGAATATAATTCACAAGAATTTGTAAATTTTTGTGAAAATCATGGAATTAAAAGGCAACTTACAAGAAGCCTTATACGCCTCAACAAAATGGAGTTTGTGAGCGGAAAAATCGCACTATTATGAATATGGTGCGAAGCCTGAGGATGAGCGGTGTTCCAAGAACTTTTTCGCCCGGCGCTCAATTGGAGCATCCATATTTTGAATAGAAGTCCTACACTTCTGTTCAAAATATGACACCAGAGGAAGCATGGGGCGGACAGAGACCGAGTGTTGAGCATTTTAAAATCTTTGGGTGTGTTGCCTACGCCCACGTTCCAGACCAAAAGAGGACAAAGCTCGACGACAAGGGAGAAAAATGTTTTTTCTTGGTGTAAGTGATTTGTCAAAAGCTTATAAATTGTACAATCCCTTCACTAAGAAAATTGTTATCAATCGTGATGTAGTGTTTGATGAAGAAAACTTTTGGTCGTGGGAAGACAATGTTGCCGAACAACAAATTCCCGTCGCCTTTGATGAAGAGGAGAGGCGCAGCCTAATTGAATGTGAGCACCCGCTTATACCGGACGTTCCCAAGAATAATTCAAATTCAGGCAAAGAACACGTAATGAAGGGAGATCTCGGCGTTCTAGAAGAAGGCCGGCTGATGTCTGATTATGAGGTTACAGAATTGATCAAACTCAAGACCCGCTTACACATTTTGCCTTATTTTCGATTGTGATCCTACAACCTTTGAAGAGGCTATTAGAGAGTCAAAATGGCAAAAGGCGATGGTCGAAGAAATTGCAAAGCAATTGAACGGAACAACACATGGGAGTTGATCGATCTTCCCAAGGGCACAAGACAATCGGGGTCAAGTGGGTATTCAAAACAAAGTTGAAGGAGAATGGAGAAGTCGATAAATACAAGGCACGCTTAGTAGCTAAAGGCTATAAGCGTGAATTCGGTGTGGATTACAAGGAGGTTTTTGCACCGCGGCAAGGCATGACACCATCGTACTAGTGATTGCATCGGGCCGCGCAACAATCATGGCCTATCTACCAATTGGACGTGAAATCATCCTTTTTACATGGCGATCTTCAAGAACAGTATACGGATCAACCTCCTGGTTATATGAAGTTAGGATGTGAAAATAAGGTTTATAACCGAAAAAGGCATTATACGGACTAAAGCAAGCTCCTCGAGCTTGGTATAGTCGTATAGATGCATATTTTTCTAAGGAGGGATTTAAGAAATGTCCTCACGAGCATACTCTTTATGTAAAGACTGGAGTGGATGGAAAATTTCTCATTGTGTGTGTATATGTGGATGATCTAATTTTTACCTAAATGATAGTGCCATGTTTGAGAAATTTAAAAATTCTATGATGATGGAATTTGAGATGTCTGATCTTGGGAAGCTACATTATTTTCTCGGGTATTGAAGTGATTCGATCTGCAAATGGGATCTTTTCTTACCCAACGCAAGTATGCGCAAGAAATTTTGGGCGTGTTCGGAATGGAAAATTGCAACTCGTCACTACACCCACGTAAGTCGGTCCGAAACTCATACGAGAGCCCGAAGAAGGGAGCAAGAATGTTGACAAGCAGACTTTACAAGCAAATAGTAGGGAGTTTGATGTACTTAACGGCTACGAGACCTGACCTTATGTATGCGGTAAGTCTCATAAGGTGTTCATGGAGTGTCCAAAGGAGATTCATCTCTTAGCCGCAAAAAGAATACTTGCGTTATGTGAAAGGTACCGCAATTTTTGGGTTGTTCTACAAGAAAGATGAAAGATCGATTTGCTTGGGTTTACTGACAAAGGATTATGCGGAGATTGGGATGATAGAAAGAGCACTTCAGGATATGTTTTCATGGTTGGTTCAGAGCTATCTCATGGTCTTCGAAAAAACAGTCAATTGTCACTTTGTCTACAAGCGAAGCGGAGTTTGTGGCCGCAACAATGTGTGCTTGCCAAGCAATATGGCTGAGGAAAATACTTGAAGAACTGCAGTTCAAGCAAGATGGAGCTACTTCTATTTACTGTGATAATAGCTCTGCGATAAAGCTTTCCAAAAATCCTGTTCTACATGGAAGAAGTAAGCACATAGACGTGAAGTTCCATTTTCTGAGAGACCTCACAAGAGACGGCGTAATTGATCTTCTCTATTGCAAAAGTGAAGATCAAATTGCTGATATAATGACCAAGCCATTGAAGTTGCCTGCATTTCAGAAGTTACGGAAGTTGCTTGGAGTTTCTGCACTTGACAAATCCTAATAAACTGAATGCTTGAAAATTTCAGTTTAAGGGAGGGATTGTTAAGATATTTACTGCATTTTTAATAAGTTAATTTGGTCAGTTTGTTTAAGTGGTCTCAGCATGTTTTGGTTAGACCAAGTCTTTAGGAGTCTTTTTAGCTATAGTCAGTAGTGTTAAGAGTTGTTGCATTTTCTTAGGAGTTAGTGGAGTTACTCCCTTGCTTTCAGCACGTAGTTGTTACTTAGTTGCTACTGTTAGCTCTATAAATAGAGCAGCTTCATTTTATAAAATTCAGTTCTTGAGTACCAATTCAATTGCTCTTTCTTTATGTGCTCTGTACTCTAATTCTAACAAGTTACCTACTCCGTATATAAGAAGTTGGCAGCCTACCTCAGAATTAAGTTTCAGTTATAAAACAAACCGCCTGAGCATAATGTGCCAATTAATGTACTCCAAGCACAAAAACAATGACACTTAACAAAATGCAAGTAAATTAAGCTAAAGGAAAACCCTAGTTGAAACCAGAACAAGAAGACAAAGGGAAATTAACATCGAAAGAACAAAATACCAGCTGAGGCACCGGAGACAGCGTCGCAGAAGATATCTCGGCCGCTCCGTCGGTCGCCGGCGGTCATCGTGAAGCTCCAAAAGCAAAATTAATGCCGCTATAACCAAATTGAAATGCTCAAAAACAGCAAATCACCGAGAATTTTAGTTCAAGATTCAAGAACAAAAATCAATGTGAAAAATCCCCTGCTCCGACTTGGATTAGTAACGAAAAGGGGGAGCTTGGGAGGGGCTAACCGAAATTTAGGAACGTGTCGTACGCTCTGCATATAGTGGGAAGAAAGGACCGGGTTTTAAATTGACCACCCGGTTTTTGTTATTGGGTGGATTTGTTGATTTTTCGCTACATCCAATCCAAAGAAGAAATGTGAGTTTTTTGGGGGGATTGTGTTCTTATAATAGGAAAATGTTGGTGTCTGCCTTGTACTTTCGAAATCCACCTGAATCTCTTGGCTATGCAATCCATTGAATCTGGGATGGATATAACATTTTTCAAACCCGGTACTACTTGAAATTTCTAAAATTTAAATAAAATATGTTTTGCATCAGTTATGCCGAATCTCAAATCCGCTTCGTCTGATTCCATTTAATTCAAAACTTGTAAATTAATGTTAATATTTTTAATTTTTTAATCTTAAAAATAGAAACTTTTAATATTGTATAAACGTAATAAAATTGATGGGCAATGTCCGGATCATTTCAGAGGTACATCAAATGAAATGGGCCTACTAAACCGCTACAATTCTACCGGCCCATCAGTAAATATCAGTCGACCAATCTCATTGTCCGACCTTCATTAGTCCCGACCTAGCTTCGTCTGGCCTACGATCTCCTACTTATACAATCTCTGCCTATGCAATGCACGAATTCAGGTCGATCTCGATCAATCAGGCGACCTCGACCAAATAACACGTGCGTCTATCCATGTCGTGATTCATAATCGCCTCTTATATTCTCGAAAAGCGTTACGCCAACAACATCTGATCTTAGAGATTCATAATGATCCCGTAACGCCACTATATATATCAAACAATATAATACGTTAAAAAGTAATGTCATATTAGCTATTTGAGATTACGTCGTTTTTCATACAGTTATTATAACTCGTAACTCTACATTTCATCATTACGCCAGATGGTATTAGCCGGAGATCACCCCGACAATTTGTTAGTTCGTGGTTTCAGGAATACAACCTATTGTTGGAGTAATGCTGATCCGGATCGTTTCCTGTATCATTAGTTTGGTTCCATTATCGGAAAATCGAATACACTAGACCTTGAAACCTTGTATACCCATAGACATGGTATCTGACGAACACACTGCTACTGCCTCAAGTGTTCCAATCCATGAGAATGTAGGTGGGAACGTCCCAGACATGGACGTAGGTGCTGAAAATCGTACTGCTAACTTTCCTCCTACTCCACCTGGACACCCTATGAGGAGACCCACACGACCGAACAATGTGGCGTACGAAATAGGAATATAAGACAGGCGAAGGGAAAAGAGGCCCATGGTCACCAAAGGAGGGGGCAGCAAGCCAAGAAGATCCAAACGGGTTGAACAACTGCAGGCGACATGGCAGGTCCCTCAGTTTCTCACCTTAGTAGGAAGGAGGTATTGTTGGAACGGGCAAGAGTTTTGTTAAGCTTGCTCGAGGTACATAACGAACTGCTCGAGCTACCAGAGTCTCCTAAGAAGGAAGACCGAAGATCACAAATAGTGGCTCCATCCTTGACCTCGCATAGACGTGTTAATGGGTTCCTAGGCCGTCAAGAGAAGAAAGGAGGAGTGACAGGCCTCCTCCTACTCAAATTTCAATTGATCGAACCGGGGACTTAAGGGACAGACTCAATAACTAAAGGGAATAAGAAGCTGAGTTAGCTCAAATGAGGAAGCTAGAAGATAATAGAGCTCGACATAGGTCACCCCTAAGAGAAGGTCGATCACCTCTCAGAAGAGATAGGAGAGAGAGGACTCCTCCCAGAGTTGAAAGAGAGAGAGAGCCCCCTCGTGAAGGGAGCACCACAGGGAGGAACGGCAGAAGTCCAACTCTATCTCCCACCAAAAAGGCGACATGGATGTTAGGGAGATTTTGAACTTGAAGAGGAGGTTAGACGATATGAAAGCTGATCGACGGGCTCCAGGAGGCAAGAGCGAACGAAATGACAGCACTCTTCGACCCTTGGCCCAAAGCATGCTCGACAAAGGCCCACCTGTAGGGTTCAAGCTCCCCGTGCTAGAAAAATATTTTGGCACGACCAACGCCTTGAACCACATGCAACATTTTGAGGCCACCATGTGTTTGGTCTCCTATGAGTATGACGTGCTATGCAAGGCATTAACCAGTACCTTCAGCGGTGCAGCACCGACTTGGTTCTGTGGTCTATCAACTGGCTGTATCACCTCATAAAGGTATATGAGGAGAAAGTTTATGTAAAGGTTTTCAACGGCCGAGGCTCGCAAGAAGACAGTCACCGACCTGAACAACATTGCTCAAGGGAAGACGAAAAGTACCATGAGCTACTTTACTCGGTTCAAGGAGTTGGGCGACCAGATAGAGGAGGACCTGACCGACAAAGAGGTCATAAATTGCTTCAGGAATGGGGTGACTTCACCTGATTTAGATTACGAGCTCCAAGTTAGGAGAGCCACGACGAGAAATGAGTTGTTTGAAATGGCCTATGATGTGTCTGTTGCTGAGGAATGCAAAGAAAGGAAAAAGGAGAGAAGCTCGAAACACTCTGAGGCTGCTGAGTCGACCAAAGGGGCATCAACTAGGACTGACAACAACAACAACAAAGGGAAAAACATAACTAGGGCGACTGAAAGAGTCCCCGAAAGCTTCACCCCTCTCACAGCCAGTCAAACTGAGATTATAAACACGGTCGACCTAGACCCTTCATCCCCCCATGAACACCAAAAATAAGTTCAGGCGGGAAATGATAAGTATTATGAGTACCACAAGGATACCGGCCATACTACGGATGAGTGTATAAGTTTGAAGAGTATCATCCAAAATGGGTGAATGAGGGCAGGCTAGACAGGTTCGTGAAGGGAGATCGTCCCCTAGCGGGGGATCGACCAGCCAGAGGGGTACCAGAACCAAGACAACCTAGGCTGACATTGGGAGTGATAGCTGAGGAAACGAGCAAAACAATCCTCAAGCATAAAATCTTTCAATTGAATAGAGCCCTCATGTCCCACCTAGGAGTTGCATGCAAGATGAGGTCATAAGCTTCTACCCTTTCGAGCTGGTAACTAGTGTGGCAGCAAGGGAGCAAACCTTGGTCATTCTGGGACTCATCGACAACTGCATCTCTAGCTGAATTTTGGTCGACACAGGGCCTGCAAAGACATCTTTTACTATAAAACTTTCTTGGAAATGGGCCTTACAGATGTCAGATTGTCACCTTACCCAGGTCAACTGAAGGGCTTCACCAACCACAAGGTCGACGCCAAATGACAGATAGAGCTGGAGGTGAAAGCAAGACAACATCCTCTGTAGACCACATCTAAGGTAACATTTATTGTAATTGATGTAATAAGTGATTACCATGCTATTCTGAGAATTCTTGGATAGTTCGCCCTAGGACTGATCCCCTCCATCCCCCACCAAAGGGTCAAGTTCCCTACCGCTTGGGAGTTGGATGTGTGTTGAGCATGTTGGGTTTTGGGGTTACATACGCATCGAAAGACTTGGAATAAATCACAAAACCCTAGCCATGAATCCGTCTAATATGAATAGATTAAAATTATGAATATAGATTTGCTAACCTTTGTTGCGAGTTTGTCTTTCGTATACGGATTCGTAATTCATCTTGAATCGTAGACGAAACTTTGATCTTCTACTTTTTTCTTCCTTGTGATGAATCGACGATGAAAGGTCTTCAAGCTTTAGGTGATAAAGCAATCACCCTCTATTGGTAATTCACACGCGAACGAACCAAGATATGTATCTTGTTGGATTGCTAGATGATCCTCGATTGTTGAAACTCTTTTCAACAATCTATGGCTGTTATGGAATTGAATCTAGTGTGTTTTGATCTTTGATTCGTAATCAAAATCAAGAAATTTGTGTTTCTCAAACTTTAAATTTCGTGTGTCTTGGCTGAGGAAAAAGGGGCTATTTATACTTTATAAATATCCTTAACCTTTAGGGAGAAGAACCCTAATCCAAGCAAAAAACGGATCTGCTGAGCTGCCGCCATGCACGGGCGTGCACTTAAATATGCACGGCCGTGTAACCACTTGCACGGGCGTGCGCTTTAACATGCACAGCCGCTCCACCATTTTGCACGGGCGTGCAGATTTCAACGCGCGATCGTGCAACCCCTTTGCACGGGCGTGCGCTTTAACTTGCACGGCCATGCAATAGCTCCAGAATTCCTTTTTTCCAGATTTGAGCCATTTTTCAATCCATTCTTTGTGTGTGACCCTTTGGAAATTATATTTATGTTGGTAGTGAGTTGAAACATCAATCCTCACAAAACATAAGTGGTCTCTAGCAAGCCATTATGTCCACCCAATTAAATATAACATCAAAGCTTGATTCCTTGATAGATCATTGCCACAATCCCTTTGTCACACGATATCATATGGAACATAAGTCATGATCCACGTCAACTTATATTGTTCAATGCTTTCTCGACTCCGAATATGTTGATAATCCAAGTGCATTTGATCTTTATCAAATCTCTTGAGTGTGGCCACACATTTCATCAACACAATTAATCGAGGGGCCCAAACAGACATCTCTCTTTATGAGGGACAAATCCCATCTTGACTTATCATTCTTTCCTACAAGAATCCAGTCGTGCCAACATAGCCCTTATTGCTATCCTATTAAAGATAGTGTTAGACTACATCAAACGTTCATCATATGGAAGACAATGATAATCTCAGGTGCTAAGGATTCTAATGACACGACTATCATAAGATTTAATCATGACATATATGACCATAGACCATGTCATAAACCTCATATATGGGTCAGTACAGTAACTTGTTCTCTAACAAGTACATATAAGTGTAATGTTCATCCCCATGCATATAATCATCTCTATGATTATCCATTACCAACTTATACTAGTTATTCACAATAACTAGGGACACATATTACTATAACAAACATGTAAAACATATAATAATCAAGATAAATATTCTCCATTATAAATGGTAAAGACGATTACATAACGGTATTAGTTATGAGTCAAAATAACTATGAGCCTAGGGCATAACACCAACAATCTCCCACTTGCACATATGTATTGTATACCCATGGACCTAACATGACCATCACGCTTTGCTTGCGCGAGGGGCTTTGTAAGCGGATCCCCTATGTTATTGTCGGTTGATATTTTGCATATCTTAACGTCTTCTCTTTCTATGAATTCTCGAATGAGGTGGAAACGTCTAAGTATGTGTTTGGATCGTTGATGTGACCTTGGTTCCTTTACTTGTGCAATGGCACCATTGTTGTCACAATAAAGTTCCACCAGATTAGTGATACTTGGAACGACTTCTAAGTCACTAATGAACTTCTTGATCCAAACTGGCTCTTTAGCTGCATCGGATCCCGCTATATATTCGCCCTCAGTTGTAGAATCGGCTATGTTATTCTGCTTGGAACTCTTCCAACAAAACGCACCTCCGTTAAGCATAAACACAAACCCCGATTGCGATCTAAAATCATCTTTGTCAGTTTGTAAGCTTGCATATGTGTAACCCTTTACAACAAGATCATCTTCCATCCCTCCAAAGACCAAGAACGCATCCTTAGTCCTTCTTAAGTACTTAAGGATCGTCTTAACTGTCATCCAATGGTTTTCACCAGGATCAGATTGGTATCTGCTCGTCATGCTTAAAGCATACGAGACATCAGGTCTAGTACAAATCATGGCATACATGATAGATCTAATTGCCGAAGCATATGGAATCTCATTCATTCTCTTTCGCTCACCAGTTGTTTTAGGACACTGAGTCTTGTTAAGAGTAACACCATGACCCATTGGCAAGTTTCCTCTCTTAGAATTTTCCATCTTGAATCTTCTAATAACTTTATCAATGTAAGTACTTTGACTCAAACCAATCATCCTTTTAGATCTATCTCTATAGATATTGATGCCAAGGATGTAGGTGGCTTCACCAATATCTTTCATTGAGAAACACTTCCCTAACCAAGACTTGATAGTCTGAAGTGCAGGAATGTCGTTTCCAATACGTAAGATATCATCGACACACAATATTAGAAATAGTACTACGCTCCCACTGAACTTCATGTATACACATGGTTCATCTTCGTTCTTGATGAAGCCAAAATCTTTGATCGATTCATCAAAATAAATATTCCAACTCCTAGAAGCTTGCTTCAACCCATATGTGGATCTTTGCAACTTGCATACTTTATTAGAATTTCTTGGATCGATAAACCCTTCAAGCTGTGTCATGTACATATCCTCAAGTAGCTTCCCATTTAGGAAATCTGTTTTGACATCCATTTGCCATATCTCATAGTCATAATATGCGGCTATGGCAATTAAAATTCTAACGGACTCAAGCATTGCAACTGGCGAAAAGGTTTCATCATAGTCAATACCATAAATTTGCCTATATTCCTTTGCTACAAGCCTAGCCTTGTAAGTATGCACCTTCCCATCCATGTCAGTCTTCTTCTTGAAGACCCACTTGCACCCTATGGTTTTTACACCTTCAGGTGGATCAATTAAGTTCCAAACTTGATTATCATGCATGGATTGTAATTCGGATTCCATGGCTCCTATCCATTTATCCGAATCAGGAATGGACATCGCTTCTTGATAGGAAGTAGGTTCGTCATTATCAATGACTTCCACTTCATTACTTTCCGATACGAGAAATCCATATCTCTCGGGTTCGGATCGTAACCTATCCGATCTACGATGGACTTGTGTATCTTGAACCGGTGCCACAACTCCTTGTAAACTTGGTTTCGTCTCTACTCTTGGTTCCATGTTATCTTCAGGCTCTTGAACTTCTTTAAGATTAATTTTACTCCCACTAGATCCTTTATTGAGAAATTGTTTCTCAAGAAAAGTACCATATTGAGCAACAAACACTTTGTTCTCATTGCAGTTGTAAAAGTAATATCCTTTAGTTTCCTTAGGATAACCAACGAAAATAACTTTGTCAGATTTTGGTGCTAACTTATCGAAGACAAGTCTCTTCACATAAGCTTCGCAACCCCAAATCTTCATGAAAGACAAATTTGGTTTTATTCTATGCCACATCTCATGTGGGGTCTTAGGAGTCGATTTAGTAGGGACTCTGTTTAGTGTGAACGCAGAAGTCTCTAATACATGTCCCCAAAAGGAAATAGGAATGTCAACTTGACTCATCATCGAATGAACCATGTCCAAAAAGGTTCTATTCCTCCTCTCAGATACACCATTCCATTGTGGTGTTCCGGGTGGAGTCAACTCTGAAACTATTCCACAATTTTTGAGATGACTGTCAAACTCTTGGCTTAAATGTTCACCACCTCGATTGGATCAAAGTACTTTAATAGTTTTGTCATGTTGATTTTATACTTCATTTTGAAATATTCTAAATATCTCAAATGATTCACTTTTGGACTTCATCAGATAGACATAGCCATATCTAGATAAGTCATCAGTGAATGTAATGAAATACCGAAATCCTCCCCTAGCAATGCTACTTAATTATCCACATACATCTGTACGTACTAGGGCCAATAATTCACTAGCCCTTCCACTACTCTTAGTGTAGGGTGGTTTGGTCATTTTACCCAATAAACAATATTCGCATACCTCATATGATTCATAATCATGTGAGACTAAAAGTCCATCTTTATGGAGTTTAGAAATACGTTTTTCATTTATATGACCAAGCCGACAATGCCACATGAATGTGTTGTTCACATCATTCGGTTTAGATTTCTTATTTACATTATAGATATCTTCAACATCATTTTGTTTCTCAACATCAAGGATATAAAGGCCATTAAATGAATTTGCAATACAATAAAACATATCATTTAAATAAATAGAAAACTTCTTATTCTCAATAAGAAACCTATATCATTCATTGTCCAAACAAGAAACCGAAATAATATTCCTACTCAAATCTGGAACGTAATAACAATCGTTCAAAATAAGTACTAGTCCACTAGGTAAAGTAACTTCATAAGTTCTTATGGCTAATGCAGCAACTCTTGCTACATTCTCCACATGTAGGTCTACTTCACCTTCTTTGAGTAGCTTTCTATTCTTTAGTCCCTGCACATTTAAACAAATGTGAGATCCACATCCGGTATCCAATACCCAAGAACAAGAAGTAGAAAGGAAAATATCTATCATATAGATGCCTGAATCAGTAGCAATCGTATTGCCCTTCTTTGCTTTTAGGCCTTCCTTATAAGCATTGCAATTTTGCTTCTAATGACCAACCTCTTGGCAATGGTAGCAAATTGCATCCTTTTGAGACACTTTGGGTTTAGCCTCTTCGGCATTGGCAACTTTTGCCTTAGGTTTAGCAACCTTTGCTTTACCTTCTTTGCCTTCCTTTTTGAACCTCTTTCCTTTGTTAACCATTAACACATTTGCGGTACTAGGCTTCTTGATATTTTTCTCTGCAGTCTTAAGCATCGCATGCAATTCTGACAGATTTTTCTCCATTCCACTCATGTTATAGTTCATAATGAAATGACCATAACTTTCAGGCAATGAATTCAATATCGTATCCGTTGCGAGTTCCAAACTCATAGGATACCCAAGCCTATCAAGGTGCTCAATATATCCTTTCATCTTAAGGACATGAGGACCTACCGACGACCCCTCTTGCATCTTTCATGCATTAAGAGCCTTCACCACATCATACCTCTCTTGCCTAGCTTGCACTTGGAACATTTCCTTTAAGCGTTGTGCTAGGTCAAAAGCAGCTTCCATGTGTTCAAGGTTCTTCTGAAGAGCCTTACACATGGTGGCAAGCATAAGGCAAATAACATCATTAGAATCATCAATATGTTTCGTATGTTGCTCCTTATCTTCCCTTGCAGCATTGGTAGCGGGTTCAGCAGGAATGGGTTCGTCAAGAACGTACAATTTTTTTTCTTGCCTAAGAACAATTCTTAAGCTTCTGATCCAATCTGAATTGTTTGTACCCTTCTCTCCTTCTCAAGGATGGATTACAGCGACAAGGGTTGATTATTGTGTGATACCATTCTACAATAAGATACACAAATAATATGAACACATATAAGTATCAATTCATTTACCATCTAAGAGACAAATAATGTATTTCATAAATACTCCCACTAAATTATACACCTTCAAATACAAACATGTATCATATAATTATAATGGGCTAAGATCCATATTTCACTTAATTTTAGTTTAACTGAGTCAATGCCCGAAATCAAGTTATTTAGGTAGATAACACTTATCAATCATATCATATATGACTCTTAGATCTTTTATGAGATTCTAGACATCTTATGTCAACACATATTTTAATCTCATCTATGCCTTGGGTCAAAACTCTTTTGAAGGCACCAATTAAGTTTAACCTTTTTCAAACGTATGAGACACATAGAACGATGCACCCAACTGAGTCGAAACTACATCAACCGTTATCTCATCTTGATCTATATTAAGATATAATCCAATTATATCTAGCATGCCAATTTAACCTAATCATAATTAAACGTGGCTCTGATACCCCTGTTGGGTTTTGGGGTTACATACATAGCGGAAGACTTGGAATAAATCACAAAACCCTATCCATGAATCCGTCTAATATGAATAGATTAAAATTATGAATATAAACTTACTAACCTTTGTTGCGGGTTTGTCTTTCGTATACGGATTCGTAATTCAGCTTGAATCGTAGACGAAACTTTGATCTTATACTTTGTTCTTCCTTGTGATGAATCGATGATGAAAGGTCTTCAAGCTTTAGGTGATAAAGCAACCACCCTCTATTGGTAATCCACACGCGAACGAACCAAGATCCGTATCTTGTTGGATTGCTAGATGATCCTCGATTGTTGAAACTCTTTTCAACAATCTATGACTGTTATGGAATTGAATCTAGGGTATTTTGTTCTTTGATTCGTAATCAAAATCAAGAAATTTGTATTTATCAGACCCTAAATTTTGTGTGTCTTGGCTGAGGAAAAAGGGGCTATTTATACTTTATAAATATCCCTAACCTTTAGGGAGAAAAACCCTAATCCAAGCCAAAAACGGATCTGCTGAGCTGCCGCCATGCACGGGCGTGCACTTAAATATGCACGGCCGTGCAACTACTTGCACGGGCGTGCGCTTTAACATGCACGACCGCTCCACCATTTTGCACGGGCATGTGGATTTCAATGAGCAGCCGTGCAACCCTTTTGCACGGGCGTGCGCTTTAACCTGCATGGCCGTGCAATAGCTCCAGAATTCCTTTCATGAACATAGGATTTCACAAACTATCCTATAACAAACAATTTGTTTCAAATCTGAGAATTTTACTAATCTAATTAGTCAAATTAAAAAGATCAATAACTCATGTAGAAGATTAATTACATCAATCAACTATTAATCATAATCATGTTATATCACATATAATTGTTTTTCACAAAACAACACATATAAAATCATCAATCTATATCACATAGCATGTTAAGCATATAATCCAACAGTAAACACTTTACGTTACCTTTCCCTTTACCTTTTTCCATCTGAATCATATGTAGTACTACGGCGGGAGTCATACTCCTCTCATTTTGTGAACTGCTAGTGCACATTCACATCTTATACGACCCCTTATAGAGATCCATATAAGCTGCCTCGCTATCTTATGGCATGACTGCTCATATCCATAGAAGTTGAACCCCTCAATCCGTGGCCATAGAAGGGGGTGAACGGTCCAAGTATAAGGACATCCAAGCACCTTATGAAATATCTTCTCATAAGTGGTTGCATTCCCTATACCCCCGAACATCAACTGGTATACCATATTCAAGCACATCACAGATACTTGAAAATAAGTTCACCCAATGGGACATCAACATATATATACAATATGGTACTGCAACTCACGTTAAACAATTGAAACAGTGCAACACGTATTTAACACTATGTGCACAATTAACTATGAATATGTAAACTCGTATGACACAAAGTATATCATGTAAGTACTACACATTCATTACACAATATGTAAACCAGTAACAGGATACTACCACTCCTGTCCAAACCAAGTAAATAGTGCACAACGCATTTGAGGCACTATAAGAGCAAATACCCCTACATAGGTCATTAAATAAGGCTACAATATCATATAAGTAACCCTACACGTTCACAATACCATATTAAACACCTTCTCTTAAGGTTCCAAGTTCATTTTCCAAGTTTTATAAACTTTGATTCAAGTTTCATAATTGCCTTCCAAGCATTTTCAAGACACTATTTAACGCACTTCCCATTATCCAATTGGACCATTTCAAGTTCCACAATGTAGTACTAAAGTTGTACTAGATTCAGGGTCAAAGAGTGTTCCATTTTATGTTGGTTAGCCTAGATTTTCAAGGCCTAGAAAAAGGTTCGAGGCTGCAGATTGAAGATAGTTTAAGGCTGCAGACTTGCCTCTCAACCGTTTTCAATACACTATTTAAAGCACTTCCCATTATCCATTTGGACCATTTCAAGTTCCACAATGCAGTACTAAAGTTGTAATAGATTCAGGGTCAAAGAGTGTTCCATTATGCATTAGTTAACCTAGTTGTTCACAGCCTAGAAAATGGTTCAAGGCTGCAGATTTTTCCCAGCTGGGTTGAACATCAGCAACAGCAACAAACTGCAACCCTTGTTCTCAGCTACCCCAAGTCATCTTACAACAATATTCAGACCTGTTTAGCCCCATAATATGCTTTCTTTATACCTCATAACATCTAGACAACAACCTTACAATTCAACTAAGCTTTCTTGATCAATCATCAACCCATAATATATCCCCTCTTAACCCAATCCTATTCAGTCCATGGTTTCATCAATTCCAAGCCATAAACTTGTCAAACCTCATCAGAGATACATCACATACTCAGTATAACATCTTTAAACCAAGCATGAACAGTTATAGCAAAGAACCATAACAACTTACCTCAAGGAAAAGAAGATATAATCGAATAAACTTGCTCTATTCACCTTCCTTTGCAATATTTCAAAGATGGAATCAACAACAGATCCAAGGATGAATTTCTGGGAATTTTTGAAGTTAACTAGGGTTTATGGATTGTTCTAGACCTAGAGAATAAGGGAGAAGCTGAGAGAACGTGAAATGCTTCTTGGAGAAGCTTTAAAAGGGATATATATAAACAATTTACAATCAAGCTCCTCAAAGATGGAAAATCAACCACCAACTACCTTAAAGTTATTTTTACACCTAAGCACCTCGACACTTTCATAACACTTCCTATTCACAATTCAAGTGTTAACACATTACTACACATTTCCATTACTTAGGCATTATATGATCAAAATCACTATAACACCATTTATATCACATAACTCATCAACAATGCGAAAATAACCACTTTGTAAACCAAATAACACAAAACAAGGGATGGGACGCAATGTAAACCCAACCCCACGTGCTTCACGTGTGACCAAAATGTGCCTAGGTTTAGGGTCGTGACACTCACTCCCCCTTAAATAAAATTCGTCCCGAATTTGGACTTCACTTACCTGAATGATCAAACAAATCCGGATATTTCTGTCTCATCTCAGATTCCAATTCCCCAGTAGCTTCCTCAATGGTGTGATTCTTCCAAAGAACTTTCACTTCGGGAATACTCTTGGTACGCAATTCCCGGACCTGCCTCTCCAGAATCTGCAATGGTACCTCCATATAAGTCATATCCGCCTGGACATCCTCAGGAGGAGAACTCAGAATATGAGAGGAATCATAACAGTACTTCCTCAACATGGACACATGGAACACATCATAGAGAGAAGAAAGAGATGGAGGTAGAGCCAAACGATAGGCTAACTCACCTACCTTCTCTAAAATCTCAAAAGGACCAACAAATCTAGGAGCCAATTTCCCTTTGTTGCCAAACCTCTTGATCCCCGTTCTTGGTGAGATCTTCAAGAACACAAAAATCACCAACTTGAAAGGATAACTCCCTTCTTCTAGTGTCGGCATAGCTCTACTGACGACTCTGAGCTGTCCTCAATCTGTCACGGATCACTTTGATCTTCTCGGTTGAATCTCTAACCACATCTGGACCCCAAAGTCTAGCCTCCCCAACCTCGTCCCAACACATTAGGGACCTACATTTTCTCCCATACAATGCCTCATATGGTGCCATCTCAATGCTGGATTGGTAGCTATTGTTGTAGGCAAATTCCACTAAAGGCAAATGGTCTTCCCAAGATAACTGGAAGTCCATCACACAAGCCCGTAGCATGTCCTCCAAAATCTGAATAGTCCTCTCTGTCTACCCATCAGTCTGAGGATGAAAAGTTGTACTGAAACTCAACTTAGACCCCAAGGCTTCATGCAAAGCCCTCCAAAACCGCGAGGTGAATCTCAGATCCCTATCAGATACAATGTTGACAGGTACCCCATGCAATCTCACAATCTCACGTATAGACAACTGAGCCAATCTCTCCAAGGAATACTTGGTTGAAACTGGTAGAAAATGAGCTGATTTGGTCAATCTATCCACAATCACCCATATAGCATCCATCTTCCTCGGAGTAGGAGGCAATCCAGTCACAAAATCCATAGAAATGCCCTCCCACTTCCATTCTGGAATATCCAAAGGTTGAAGCAATCCTGCTGGCCTCTGATGTTCCGCTTTGATCTGTTGGCAAGTCAAACACTTTGATACAAATTCTGCAATTTCCTTTTTCATGCCATTCCACCAGTAACCCCTTTTCAGATCCTGATACATTTTGGTGCTTCCTGGATGAATAGCAAATCGGGACTTATGGCCATCCTCTAATACCTGCCTTTTGATCTCTGGGGAAGAAGGTACACAAATCCTACCTTTGAAGGTTATAATTCCATCCTTGTTCAATGAAAACTCCCCAAACTTTCCATCTTGCAATTTCTCCCTGATTTTCTTCAACTCATCATCATTCAACTGAGCTTCCAGAAGATCTCCATATAGAGTAGGAACTGCTCTGACATTAGCAAACAACATATCACCTTTCAACTCCCGAGATACTAAGGATGATAAATGAGCCTTACGGCTAATAGCATCAGCCACCACATTAGCTTTCCCGGGATGATAAGAAATGACACAGTCATAATCCTTCAGAAGCTCCAACCAACGCCTCTGTTTGTTGTTCAATTCCTTTTGAGTAAACAAGTATTTCAGGCTCTTATGATCTGTAAATATCTCAAATTTTGCCCCATAAAAGTAATGCTTCCACTTATGCAATGCAAACACAATAGCTGCTAATTCTATATCGTGGATTGGATAATTCTGCTCCGCTGGTGATAACTTCCTTGAAGCATACGCAATTACCTTCCCATTTTGCATAAGTACATAACCCAATCCCTCTTTAAAGGCATCACTGAATATAATAAAGTTCTCATAACCCTCTGGAAGTGTAAGAATAGGAGCTAAAGTCAATTCTTCTTCAGTTCAGTAAAGCCAACTTCATACTTAGCATCCCATATAAATGGTACATCCTTCCTAGTCAATCTGGTCAACGGAGTTGCAATCCTCGAAAATCCCTCAATAAATCTTCGATAATACCCCGCTAAACCAAGGAAACTATGAACCTCTGTCACTGTAGAAGGTTGTTTCCAGTTGACTACGGCCTCAATCTTTGTAGGATCTACTGCAATACCAGTACTTGATACCACGTGACCCAAGAAAGAAATCTGTTCCAGCCAAAACTCACATTTGCTGAACTTTGCAAACAACTGTTTCTCACGAAGCACGGATAACACAATTCTCAAATGCCTCTCGTGATCTTCCATGGATTTTGAATATACCAGGATATCATCAATAAAAACAACCACAAAACTATCAAGATACGGCTTGAAGATCTTGTTCATCATATCCATAAAAACTTCTGGTGCATTGGTCAACCCAAATGGCATAACAAGAAATTCATAATGCCCGTACCTTGTTCTGAAAGTTGTTTTAGAAACATCATTTGGCTTGATTTTCAACTAATGGTATCCACTACCTAAATCCAACTTGGAATATATAACGAAACGTTGGAGTTGATCAAATAAATCATCAATGTGAGGAAGAGGATATTTGTTCTTAATTGTAGCTTGATTCAGTAGTCTGTAATCAATACACAACCGCAAAGTACCATCCTTCTTCCTAACAAACAACACTGGTGCTCCCCAGGGTGACACACTGGGACGAATAAAACCTCTGTCTAACAACTCCTGCAACTGAATCTTCAACTCTTTTAACTCAGCTGGAGCCATTCTGTAGGGTGCCTTAGAAATTGGTGAAGTACCCGACAATAAGTCAATGCAAAATTCCACCTCTCTATCTGGAGGCATACTATACTCAGTTGAGAATACGTCACTGAATTCATTCACAACTAGAACACAAGATAATTCAGGAGACTTCTTACCAGAATCTACCACATATGCGAAGTAACCCTCACATCCTTTAGATAACAACTTTCTAGCCTTTATAGAAGATATAACATGAATGCCAAATAAATATTTATCAGCATCAAAGACAAATATAGGCACATCAGGCATAGAAAAGGTGACTCGCTTTCTGCGACAGTCCACCAAGGTATGACAAGAACTCAACCAGTCCATGCCTAGAATAACATCAAAATCTTGGATTGGTAACTCTACCAAATCCACTGGCAATACATGCCCACAAATAATCACCTCACAGTCATGATAGATCAAAGAGGATTCGAGGTGCTCTCCCACAGGAGTAGAAACCTCACACATAAGGTAACAACATAGGCAACTTATGCAATGTAAATGCAAAATGAGATGCCACATAAGATTGAGATGATCCAGGGTCGATAAGAATACGAGCCCTGACCCCTGAGATAGGGACAATACCTCTAATCACCGCAGTGGGATCTACTGTGCCTCTATCCAAAGCAAACACTCTACCTTGGACTCTCTCTCTTTGGGTTTCCCCTCAACATCTCTCTTTACCCCACCTTTGGGCTGGTCACCCTGTGGTCTATCACCATAGCTTGACCCTTCTTGAACTTAGGACAATCCTTTTTGAAGTGCCCCATCTCACCACAACTCATACACTTTCCCTGCTTACTCCAACAACTGTCTTCTGAGTGCCCCACTTTCTTACACCAATTACAAACAGTGCCAAACTTGCTTGATACAGGTCGAGTAGAAACTGTAATTGTTCCTCCCTTAGACACTCCAGAAGTTAAGGACTTAGGCTGATTCTTGCTCTGACTTGAACTCTGGCCTGAGAACTTAGCCTTACTTCCACTACCCTCAGATTTACCTCTATGTTCCTCGATGTCATTCTCAATTCTGTATGCCATGTTAACTGCCGCCTGGTAGTTGGGAAAATCGTGAGTCAACAACTACTTCCTGAACTCCAACCTGAGTCCCTTGACAAACCTGTAAACCCTCCTGATTTCATCTGGTACAAGATGTGGACAATACCTCGATAGCTCTATAAATTTTGCAGAATATTGGGCTACTGTCATTGCCCCCTGCTCAAGCTTCAGGAACTCTACCTCTTTCTTGTCTTTGGTGATCACTGGTATATAATGCTCTTTGAATTTACTGATGAATTTGTCCCAGGTCTGGGGTGTATGATCCCGCTCCCAGCTTTCCTTAAGGATTTGCCACCAATGCTCAGCAGGACCCTCTAGCTTGAACACTGCACATCTAACCTTTTCTTCATCTGTGCTCTCCATTGCAACAAAGATCTTAGTCATGGCTTCCAGACATCTCTCAGCTATCAGTGGATCTGGATCTCCGTTGAAGCTTGGTAGAGACAATTTGATAAATTTTTCTAACCCCTGTGTCGGCCTTGCCTCAGGTTGCTGCTGTGCTCTACCCTGAGCTGCCATATTCTGGAGGAATACCCGAAACATAGCCATCATCTCGGCATTCTGATCTCCCCCAGCACCCTGATCACCAATGTTCCCCTGTTCCCTCTGCTGGTCACCACTAGTCCCAGCCATTTCAATGATCCCTGCATTAAACACTCGGCGTCAGATATCACACACTCCCCCTTAGACTAGACATCTACCCTTGACTTCTAGCCAAAGCTCTGATACCAAATGTGGGCTCCTCCCAACTCCCGGACCTATAAACCGTGTCCCAGGATGGAGGGTCCCAAAAAATACCATTTCAAAAAAAAACGTTTCTTTACTTTAACTTGAAAAGAATACTACCCATTTTCAAAACAATTTCAAAATAACCTCTCTACTCGGAGGCGATATATAAACCTGTTTTAAACCAAACACAACCTGTTTTTACAATCATACAACTGGAAAGGCTTACACAAGCCAACCATAAACAAACCAAACTCAGGTTTACTTACAACATAATACAAATGAACATGTTTTTGAAAGTTTTATATACAAAACCTTTCCCCAAAAGAATAACCACCACAACATACCCAACTCCCCAACCAACACATACCCAGACAACCAAAAGTCGTCCAAACTCCTCGCCGGTCTCACTGGTCCGGTCTGCCTGTCTCAGCGGGATCTAAAAAAAATAAAGGGTGAAGGGGTGAGATAAAATCTCAGCAAGCTATTATATATGCAACAATATGCCATATAAGATGCAACACATAAACAGGTTGCTCACCAAATATGCAACACCAAATAGGTTGCTCAATAACCACATTGTAAAAACAGTAAACACTTTACGTTACCTTTCCCTTTACCTTTTTCCATCTGAATCATATGTAGTACTACGGCGGGAGTCATACTCCTCTCATTTTGTGAACTGCTAGTGCATATTCACATCTTATATGACCCCTTATAGAGATCCATATAAGCTGCCTCGCTATCTTATGGCATGACTGCTCATATCCATAGAAGCTGAACCCCTCAATCCGTGGCCACAGAAGGGGGTGAACGGTCCAAGTATAAGGACATCCAAGCACCTTATGAAATATCTTCTCATAAGTGGTTGCATTCCCTATACCCCCGAAGATCAACTGGTATACCATATTCAAGCACATCACATATACTTGAAAATAAGTCCACCCAATGGGACATCAACATATATATACAACATGGTACTGCAACTCATGTTAAACAATTGAAACAGTGCAACACGTATTTAACACTATGTGCACAATTAGCTAGGAATATGTAAACTCATATGACACAAAGTATATCACGTAAGTACTACACATTCATTACACAATATGTAAACCAGTAACAGGATACTACCACTCCTGTCCAAACCAAGTAAATAGTGCACAACACATTTGAGGCACTATAAGAGCAAATACCCCTACATAGGTCATTACATAAGGCTAAAATATCATATAAGTAACCCTACACATTCACAATACCATATTAAACACCTTTTCTTAAGGTTCCAAGTTCATTTTCCAAGTTTTATAAACTTTGGTTCAAGTTTCATAATTGCCTTCCAAGCATTTTCAAGACACTATTTAACGCACTTCCCATTATCCAATTGGACCATTTCAAGTTCCACAATGTAGTACTAAAGTTTTACTAGATTCAGGGTCAAAGAGTGTTCCATTTTATGTTGGTTAGCCTAGGTTTTCAAGGCCTAGAAAAAGGTTCGAGGCTGCAGATTGAAGATAGTTCAAGGCTGTAGACTTGCCTCTCAACCGTTTTCAATACACTATTTAAAGCACTTCCCATTATCCATTTGGACCATTTCAAGTTCCACAATGCAGTACTAAAGTTGTACTAGATTTAGGGTCAAAGAGTGTTCCATTACACATTAGTTAACCTAGTTGTTCACAGCCTAGAAAATGGTTCAAGGCTGCAGATTTTTCCCAGCTGGGTTGGACATCAACAACAGCAACAAACTGCAACCCTTGTTCTCAGCTATCCCAAGTCATCTTACAACAATATTCAGACCTGTTTAGCCCTATAATATGCTCTCTTTATACCTCATAACATCTAGACAACAACCTTACAATTCAACTAAGATTTCTTGATCAATCATCAACCCATAATATATCCCCTCTTAACCCAATCCTATTCAGTCCATGGTTTCATCAATTCCAAGCCATAAACTTGTCAAACCTCATCAGAGATATATCACATACTCAGTATAACATCTTTAAACCAAGCATGAAAAGTTATAACAAAGAACCATAACAACTTACCTCAAGGAAAAGAAGATATAATCGGATAAACTTGCTTTATTCACCTTCCTTTGCAATATTTCAAAGATGTAATCAACAACAGATCCAAGGATGAATTTCTGGGAATTTTTGAAGTTAACTAGGGTTTATGGATTGTTCTAGACTGAGAGAAGAAGGTAGAAGCTAAGAGAACGTGAAATGCTTCTTGGAGAAGCTTTAAAAGGGATATATATAAACAATTTACAATCAAGCTCCTCAAAGATGGAAAATCAACCACCAACTACCTTAAAGTTATTTTTACACCTAAGCACCTCGACACTTTCATAACACTTCCTATTCACAATTCAAGTGTTAACACATTACTACACATTTCCATTACTTAGGCATTATATGATCAAAATCACTATAACACCATTTATATCACATAACTCATCAACAATGCGAAAATAACCACTTTGTAAACCAAATAACACAAAACAAGGGATGGGACGCAATGTAAACCCAACCCCACGTGCTTCACGTGTGACCAAAATGTGCCTAGGTTTAGGGTCGTGACAAAATCCTAGCCATGAATCCGTCTAACATGAATAAATTAAAACTATGAAATAAACTTACATACCTTAACAACGATTTTGTTGTTCCAAAACGAATATGAGATTCAAACTTTGAATCGTTGATGAACCTTTGATCTTCTCCTTGTTCTTCCTTGCGATGAATTGATCTTCAAGCTTTAGGTGATAACGGAATCACCCTCTATCGGTAATCCACACGTTAATGAACCAAGATCTTGTATCTCGTAGGATTGCTAGATGATCCTGATTGTTGAATCGTTATTCAACAATCAATGGCTGTTTATGGAATTGATTTGGGGTGTATTGATCTATGATTCGAAATCAATATCAATAATTTAGGGTTTCCAAAACCCTAAATTTCGTCATCATTGGCTGAGGTTAAAGGGGCTATTTATACTTTATAAGTATCCCTAACCCTTAGGGAGAAAATCCCTAAACCTAGCCAAAAATGGAATCTGGTGGACTTTGTCCCACGCGAGACATGGCGTGTCTCGCGCGATACAATGAATCTGTCACTTAGGAGCGATCGCTCCCCTTGCTTGGGAGCGGACGCTCCCCTTGTCCAGAAGATTGGCGAGATTTCCCCCCTCCCCTTTTCCAATTTTGAGCAATTTTCAATCCGTTCTTTGTGTGTGACCCTTTAGGAATTATATTTTATGTTGGTAGTGAGTTGAAACATCAACCTCACAAGACATAAGTGATCTTTAGCAAGTCGTAATGTCCACCCAATTAAATATAACATCAAAGCTTGATTCCTTGATAGTTCATTGTCACAATCCCTTTATCACACGATGTCATATTGAACATGAGTCATGGTCCTCGTCAACTCATATTGTTCAATGCTTTCTCGACTTTGAATATGTTGATAATCCAAGTGCATTTGATCTCTATCAAATCTCTTGAGTGTGGCCACACATTTCATCAATACCATTCATCGAGGGGCCCAAGCAAATATCTCTCTCAACGAGAGGGACAAATCTCATCTTGTCTTATCATTCTTCCCTACAAGAATCCAACTGTGCCAACATAGCCCTTATTGCTATCCTATTAAAGATAGTGTTAGACTACATCAAACACAACGTTCATCATGTGAAAGACAATGATAATCTCAGGTACAAAGGATTTTAATGACACGACTATCATGAGATTTAATCATGACATATATGACCATAGACCATGTCATAAATCTCATAGGTTGGTCATGTCCAGTACCGTATTCTATAACAAGTACCCATAAGTGTAATGTGCATCCCATGCATATAATCATCTCTATGATTATCCATTGCCAACTTATAATAGTTATTCATAATAACTAGGGACGCAGGTTATTATAATAAACATGTAAAATATATATAATAAACCAAATAAACATTCTCTATAATAAACGGTAAAGATGATTACATAACGGTATTAAGTTATAAGTCAAACATAACTAAATGCCTAGGGCATTACACCAACAGTTAGTTGCAATAGTAGGTTGAGGGTAAAATGGGGATATCATCTTTTGATCAGTTGAGCTTACACAAGTAGCAAAGTTAGCACAATTTATCCACGTATATCAATCATGCCTAGTTCACCTCTACGGAATTCAAAACATTTAGTGTCTAAGGGTTTTGTTAATATAACATCTAACTGATAATCATTATGAACTTTTAAAAGAACAACATTACCCTTTTCAACATGATCCTTGAGGAAATGGTATTTGATGTCTATGTGCTTTATTTTGGAATGCATCACATGATTATTGGAGACTGAGATGGTTGAGGAGTTGTCACAATAGATAGGACACACTTCTGTTGGAATTTCATAGTCCACCAGCTGTTGTTTCATCCAAAGGATTTGTGAGAAGAGACTTTCAGCAGCTATGTACTCAGCCTCGATTATAGAAGGGGAAATTGAAGCTTGATTCTTACAATACCAGGACACCAATCGATGACCTAGAAATTGACAAGTCCCACTAGTACATTTCCTTGTGACCCTACAAGCTGCAAAATCATCATCTGAATAGGAAATTATTGTAAAAGATAAATCTCTAGGGTACTATAAACCTAAGTGAACAATTTACACAAGATATCTTATAATTCTTTTGACTGCTTGAAGGTGAGATTCTCTATGATCAGCTTGAAATATAACGCATATACATACAATAAACATGATATCTGGTCTACTAGCAAACAAGTAAAGTAGAGATCCTATCATACCTCGGTAAAGTGTAATATCTACTTTCTTACCAGACTCATCTTTGTCAAGATGTACATTAGTAGCCATTGGAGTGATTTGAGGATGAGGAGAGTCAAGGCCAAATTTCTTGATAGGATCATTTGTATACTTGGCTTGATTGATGAAGATTCCTTCTTGAGTTTATTTAACTTGAAATCCAAGGAAGAAGGTTAATTCTCCCATCATGCTCATCTCGAACTTGATTTGAATAAGTTTCTCAAATCTCTTGCATAGATTTTCGTTAGTAGAACCAAATATAATATCATCTACATATATTTGGACTAACAATGAATGACCATTATGATTAGCAATGAATAAGGTTGTATCGATTTTACCTATTTCAAAATTCTCACTAAGTAGAAATTTTGAGAGAGTTTCATACCATGCTCTTGGAGCTTGCTTGAGGTCGTACAAGGCTTTGTTTAATCTATATACATGATTAGGCTTCTTAGAGTATTCAAACCCGGGAGGTTGATCAACGTATACAAGCTCTTAAAGTTCTCCATTGAGGAACACACTTTTCACATCCATTTGGTATAACTTAAACTATTTGTAGGCATCATAGGCAAGGAACAACCTAATAGCTTCTAATCTAGCATCAGGGACAAAAGTCTCATCATAATCAATTCATTCTTCTTGTATGTACCCTTTAGCTACAAGTCTTGATTTGTTCCTTGTTATTTTTTCAGACGCATCCAATTTATTTCTAAAGACCCATTTTGTTCCTATCACTGTCTGATCATTGGGACAAGACACTAATTTCCATACTTTGCATCGGTCAAACTGATTAAGTTCTTCTTACATAACTTCTACCCAGCTGGGATCATTGAGTGCTTCTTTTGTTTTCTTTGATTCTATGTTGGAGACCGTTGCAGAGGATAATAGACTGTGTTGTTCTTCCATACTCCTCCTTTGGCCTCTAGTCATTCTTGGATCAAAAACATCACCAATCACATTATCAATAGGGTGTCCTCTAGCTGGTCTCACTTCCCTTGGAATATCTTGCCTGATCGATTCTTGTCTTAAGGTTTCTAGGGGAGGAGTAGAATCAGTTGAGGGAGGTGCGACCAATTGATGTAAGGATCGGTTAGGAGCTTGTGAGTTTAATAAATGATCAAGTTCAAATTTAGGTGAAGGAAATGGTATATGAATGTAAGAAATTGGTTCAGGTTCAGGAGGTGTAATAGGAATATTGGCAGAGGGACTAGTTGGTAAGGAATCGGTTAATGGATTTTGGGAATCGGATTCTCTTCTAACTAATTGGGGGAAAAATGAATCATCAACTAGGGCTCTATCGGTTACACCACTTGGCATGCCTGAATTCTGAGCTGGAGGATGATTTGCATTGATACTGGTGTTTTGATTGGAGTTAGAGTTACTGGATTCACCTATCTCAAAAACACCAGAATCATTAGTACTATTTGGAACATTGTCATAATCTAGCAAATCAAATTAATCAAATGTAACATGAACAGATTCAAAAAATTTCAATAGACGTTTATTGATTATTCTGAAAGCCTTACTGTGCTTGGCATAACCAACAAAGATACCTTCAACGGCTTTCTCATCAAATTTACCTCGATATTCTTTACCGTTGTAAAGAATATAACATTTAAAGCCGAATATTTTGAAGAAATTGATGTTGGGAATTCTGCCACGCCAAAGTTCATAAGGAGTCTTGTTGTGAAACTTGTAGACCAATGACCGATTCGGAGTGAAGCATGCTGTGTTGATAGCTTCAGCCCAAAAGTACTTGGGTAGCCTTGCTTCAAATATCATAGTTTTGCCAGCCTTAATCAAGGTTCTGTTCTTTCTCTCAACAACACCATTTTGTTGTGGTGTCCCAGCATCTGAGAAGTTGTGATCAATTCCATGATCATCACAGTACTGAGCAATGCCATTGTTCTTGAACTCAATTCCATTGTCGGATCTCATACTGATGATGTCACTTTATTTTGAGTTTGAAGTAGACGGAAAAGCTTGGTGGCAACTCCATAAGTGTCATCTTTGGAGCTGAATGTTTCCACCCAAGTTTATCTTGAATAATCATCTACAACAACTAAGGTATATTTGCTTCCCCATAAACGGGCAGTTGTTGTGGGGCTAAACAGATCCATATGTAGTAATTGGAGGCACTTAGATGTGGACATGCAAGGCTTACTTTGGAATGATATTTTATGTTGCTTTCCTAGATGGCATGCTCTGTACTTCCTTCCATGATTGGCAGACACTTGAGGTAAGCCAGTTACCAAATTTGCATTGGCTAGCTTGGATAGGTATTTGAAGTTCAAGTGACTGATTCTCGTGTGCCAAAGCCATGAGTTCTTACTGATGTTCTTTGATATAAAATAAAGATTAGTAACACTAGAAATAGCATTTAAATATATTGCATATATGTTACCTTTTCTTTGTCTAGTGAGAAGGGTTTATCCGGTAGCAATGTTTTTCACATAACAGTTGGAAGAAGTAAATACACAATATATACCTTTATCACAAAATTGTGATATGGAGAGAATGTTATGTTTAATACATTCCACCAAAGATACCTTCTGTACAGTAATTGTACCTCTTATGATGGACCCACGATCTACAATTTTACCCTTAGCGTTGTCACCAAAGACAACTGGAGGACCTGATGATTCTTCAATATCAGTAAGGAGATCTGCATGGCCAGTCATATGCCTTGATCATCCACTATAAAAGATTCAAATGTCCTTACTTGCACCGGTTGAGGCTATAAAACATACCTAAAATAAAACATTAAGCTTATGGCCCCCTTATTCTTTTGGGTCCAAAGAGAACCACTTAAGCTTTGAGGCTTAATGGGTCCAGATAGGTGTTTCAAGAGGCATTTATAAGCATTGTGACCGAAATCTCCATAGTTTACACACTTAATCAAAATAGGTTGTGAGGAGGTAGGTGAGTTAATATCCAATTTGGTCACTACTTCAGAAGGTTTTGAAGTTTGAGCATGAACAAATACTTTGGGCACAAAGGTGTTAGTGTTTCCTTTGCTGGTAGGTTGCAGGTTCTTGGGAATCCCTTTACCTGTTAAGACAGCCTTACTGGTTAAGACTGTTTTCCCGGTTACAGATGTCTGACCGGTTGCTGTCTCATAACCGGTTACGGATGCTTTACATGTTTGGGTTTCCAAAGCTGTAACATGACCAGCAATACGAATACCAACTTTGTTGTCACCATCACCAAGTGGGATATAGGGTCCCAGCTTCGGATCAACTATCTTAGTCCACTTAGATTTGTTATTGTCAATCTTCTTGACCTTGATCCGTTCCTTCAATTTTGGATAAGTAAAAGGAACATCATCAAAAGTACGAGTAGTACTTTTCTGCAGGTCAGATGTACTATCATCAAACTTATACATCAAGTTCTCAGTGACAAACTTAATAAATGGTTTGGCTCTGCTGTCATTGTTGCTGGAGTTAAACCCTAAACCAAATTGGTCATTATAAGACATTTGGTCTTATAGGATTGTCTCAACAGCAGCTTTTGATTTAGAATAAAAGTCAATAGTATTAGTGAAAGAATTGTTTCTTGAAACTAAATCAGCAATTTGACTAAGACATATATTTAGTATATTACTGAGATCTTGATTTTCTTCTCTTAGTTGGTCTGACTCATGCTTGTTTTCTTTCAAAACTTTTATTTCTGATTTAAGACATTCATTTTCAGTTGAGATTCTTTTGAAATCAGCAGCCATAACTTTATGAACATCATTTAGCTTTTCAAAATCAGAAAACAATTCGTTCATCACCTCTGACATATCAGATTTAGAAAGGTTAGGCATTGGGTCAATGGCCGGCTGAAAGGTTGAGGATGATGGTTCAAAGTTGGGATCAAAATTAGGTAAGGAGGATGTCGGTTGAGAGCTTATATCAACTAAGGTCTTTTGGAATTGGATCGGTCGAGGTTCAAACACAGGTTGGGTTTTGAATGTCATCGGTTAGGCCTGAGTTTGATAGGTCGGTTGCATTGGTTGCATCAATGGCTTAAGAGTAGGAGGGGTTTTGCTTTTACCATAGAGAGCTCCACCTATACTCTGGATTTTGAAGTTGTAGGGATTCTCAGCCCTAGGTATAGGTTCATCATAATATGACAAGGGAGATCTCATAGGTGTGGTAGTGTCATTGTATGTGCTTGACTGGTTAATGGAGTTTCTATAGATGGGTGATTGTAAGGGAGTGGGTCCAGTTTCTGTTCCATCAAGGGCCACAAAACTAACATCAGCATCATTATCTGAGTCATCATTCTCATCCTCCGAATGAGTTTCAAACCAGAAAGGCATAGCCTTTTTTGTTCCTTCCTCGGCTAATAGGCTCTTAGATCTAGGATTTTTCCTAAAGGGTTTCTTCCTAAGAAATTTATACTTAGGTTGAGGGCATTTTGAAGCAAAGTGGCCAGGTTTCCTACATTTGTAGTAAACAAACTCACCTTGGGCATTTTAGCCGTCGGTTGAGGATTGACCAGATCTTTGGAAATTTTCAGATATTTGAAAGGATGAAGGTTTGGAGTGGAAGGGTTTGTTGCCATTGTCATGACCCTAATCCTAGGCACTGTTTGGTCACACGTGGAGCACGTGGGAATGGGGGGTGCATTCCATTTTATATGATGCATTATATGGTATTTTGGTGCTTTACATGATTATTGGTTTGTTAGTTCCATGGATTATGTGTTTATGAGGGTTAATAAATTCATTTTGTTATTTAATGTTTAATTGAGTTAAATGGGAATTATGGTGAGAGGTTATGATAGTTAAAAGTTGGAAAGGGAAAGAGTTATAAAAGTGATGAGGGGCTTATGTGTAAATAGAAGTGTAGGGGTTTAGTTGTAGTTAGTTGAGACTTGGAGGGCCTTAGTGAAAAATGTTGATGTTTATCCTCTTAAGAAAGCCTCCCCCATAATCCATTTTCTTCCTCACTCTTTTTCATCTTCTTCCTCAGTCAAGAACATTCCTAAACCCTAAAGCTCTTCTAAAAATCCTAGAAAATCAACCCTTGCTCAGTTTCCAAGTTTGATTGCGGATTATTGATCACGGCGGCAAGTAGAACTCATCTAGCCGGAGAAAGCTTCTTGTTCTTTTTCATATTTTCCAAGTAAGTTATTATGATTTCCCTTCTATGTTGAGCAGATTAACTTGATTGTTGTTAAAATGTGTTAGAAGTCATCTTGAACTTGGTTGATCATATTTGTTTGACTTGGGAAATGGTTAGAAAAGGCTTAAGGTTGATAAATATAAAAAGGGCAATGGAATAGTTGAATTTTCATGTGGTAAATGGGAAATAGATGTGCTATGGCATGATTTGAGTGTTGTTTTGTGTTGAAATGAGCATATAACTGGTCTTGGGTTGGTTTGGTGCAGCTGTGGAAAGTTGGGAGGGGGTTGTGTTGCTTGGATGGAGCTGATGTTGAACATCAGCAACATTTCTGGTGTTGGGCATGACTCTTGCCCTGGAGAACGAGTCGTAACCCTCAATTGGACTCGTGATACATAGTCGTGAGAAATTAAGTAGTCTTGCAGGGGTTGGGCATGACTCGTACCCTTGAGCATGAGTCGTGCCCAGGACTGGTTCAGGGTATGATTTTCAAGCAGTTTGGGACCTAAGCAATTTAGTTCGGATTTGGTCTTTCGTTAACTATAGTCCTAGAGCAACATTAGTACTTTACAATGGAATTTTAAAGAGACCAAAATGATAATGAGAAGACCCTTAAATCTTGCTTTGAAAACGGTTGAAAACCATGGTAAAAATTGTAACCAAAGTTTATAAAAACTTGGTATTGGATTATGGAAATTGAAAGAATGTTTTGTAATGTATATTGTGAATGCGTAGGGCCACTCGTATGTTATTGCCCTCTACGTGATTGCTTATGTATGGTTATGTGTTAATACGGTGTGTGAAAGACAAGTTGCTTGACAATATTGGATTGAGCATGAGCATGAATTCTCTATGTGGATTGGTAACTCAATAGTGTATATATATATGTGACACTATTTGAAGCTTGAACATGAGTAATTGTACCATGTTATATGTTGTTATCCCTATGTGTGGATTTAACTTCAAGTAACTGTTATGTGCTTGAATGTGATTGTGAATGTGATTGATATCAGCTGATATTTCGGGGGTATAATGGAATACGTCCACTTATGAGAAGTTGTAATATAAGGTGGCCGGATTTCATTATACCTGTGACCGCTTCCCCACTGTGGCCACAGATGGGGAGTTCAGTTACTATGGATATGCCTAAGCAGTTCATAGGATACTGATACCTTACATGGTTCCCTGAAAAATGGGTCTTGTAAGGCGTGGATAGGCTTAAGCCATTCACAAATAAAGAGGATGTATTCCCAGTAGTACAACTTATTGTTCAGATTGGAAAAGGTAAGGTCAGGTAACGTAATGTGTTTACCACTTTCCAAATATGATGTTGAACAACTTGGTTACGTGTTGCATCTTATTTGGCATCTTGCTGCATGCATAATAGCTTACTGAGATTCTTTCTCACCCCGTCTCCCTTTAATTTTTTTAGATACCGCTGAGACAGGAGGTCAGGACCGGTGAGGCCGGGGCACAGTTGGATCGTCTTTTGGTTGTCGGGGTACGTTTTGCTAGGAGGGGCAAGTTTGTAAATAACTTTTATAAACATTTTCAAACCTTGGTTTGTAATTAATGGTTGTGGTTGCTTGTAAATATGATAGTAGGAGTCTTTACATTTAAAGTATGATGAATGAAAGCATGTTATTATATTAAACAGGTTTCCTTAACATTTTCATTTAAAGAGATTCATGTCAAAATTTTGTTAAAACTCATTTGGTATGAAATGGTTTAATCAAAAGGGTTTCTTCTAAGTCGGGTTAGTTGGGGACCCTACCATCGGGGCACGAGTTTATAGGTCCCGGGGTTGGGGAGGCCCCACAGTTGGTATCAGAGCTAAGGTTAGATGTCAAGGGTAGAAGTCTAGTCTAAGTGGGAGTGTGTGATATCTGACGCCGAGTGTTTGATGCAGGGAATTATGTGATGGCTGGTACTGGTAAAGAACAACAAGGGGTGGAAGGAGATCCAGATGCGGGGGGATCCGAAGGGGATCCGAATGTGGAATTTATGAACATGTTCCGGTCTTTTATTCAGGGTATGGCAGCTCAAAGCCAAGGTCAGCAGCAACAACAAGAGGGGAGACAAGCTCATGGATTGGAAAAATTTGTTAAGCTAGCTCCACCTAGTTATAACGGAGATCCAGATACAGTTAAAGCAGAGAGGTGGTTGGAAGCGATGGAGAAGATCTTTGTTGCAATGGGAAGCTCAGATGAGGAGAAAGTTCGTTGTGCGGTATTCAAGCTAGAGGGGCCAGCCAAGCATTGGTGGCAAATACTCAAGGAAAGTTGGGAACGAGATCACACTCCACAGACATGGAATAACTTCACTAGGAGCTTCAGAGAGCACTTTATACCTATGGTCACGAGAGACAAGAAAGAAGCGGAATTTCTAAAGCTGGAACAGGGAACAATGTCCATGGCTCAGTATTCATCGAAGTTTACAGAGTTGGCAAGATACTGTCCTCATCTTGTACCGGAGGAGCAAAGAAGAGTTTATCGGTTCGTGAAGGGCTTGAGGCTAGAGTTCAGAAAACAACTATTGACTCATGACTTTCCCACGTATCAAGCGGCGGTAAACATGGCTTACAGAATTGAGAATGACATCGAGGAGCACCGAGGCAAGCATGAAGGTGGTGGATTCAGATCTAAGTTTTCCGGCCAAGGTTCGGGTCAGCAGTAAGGTCAGTCAAAGCCTATAACTCCTGGAGGGGCTAAAGGAGGAAGTGTTAGTGGTCCTATTCGTTCGACACCCAGCAAAGTTGGCGTTGTTTGCAATTGGTGTAAGAAAGGGGGACATACAGAAGACAATTGTTGGAGTAAGCAAGGAAAGTGTATGGGCTGTGGAGAATTGGGGCACTATAAGAGGGATTCCCCTAAGTATAACCGGGGTCAGGCTGCAGGTGGCAGACCGCAGGGGTTCCAGCCAAAGAGTGGTGTTAAGAGGGACGTGGAAGGAAAACCTAAGGAGAGAGTCCCGGGTAGGGTGTTTGCCCTAGGTCGTGGTGAGGTAGATCCGTCAGCGGTCATTAGAGGTATAGTCCCTGTCTCAGGGGTCAGGGCTCATATTCTTATCGACCCTGGATCATCTCATTCGTATGTTGCATCCCATTTTGCATTCACATTGCATAAACTTCCTAAGATGTTACCTTATGTGTTGGAGGTGTCTACTCCCGTGGGAGAGTGCCTCGAGTCTTCTCTGATTTACAATGATTCTGAGGTGCTTATACATGGTCACGTGTTGCCCGTGGATTTGGTAGAGTTACCAATCCGGGACTTGGATGTTATTTTAGGCATGGACTGGTTGAGCTATTGTCATGCCTTGGTGGATTGTCGCAAGAAGCGCGTCACCTTTTCTATGCCTAATGTGCCTGTATTTGTTTTTGATGCTGATAAGTCATTGTTTGGCATAAATGTGATATCTGCATTAAAAGCTAAGAAATTGTTATCAAAGGGGTGTGAGGGTTATTTGGCTTACGCGGTAGATGTTCGTAAGAAATCTCCCGAGTTGTCGCAGGTGCCAGTTGTGAATGAATTCAGTGACGTGTTTTCAACTGAATATGCTATGCCTCCTGACAGAGAGATAGAATTTTATATTGATCTATTACCTGGTACTTCACCAATCTCTAAGGCTCCGTACAGAATGGCTCCAGCCGAACTTAAAGAGTTGAAAGTGCAGTTGCAAGAACTACTTGATCGGGGTTTTATTCATCCCAGTGTGTCACCCTGGGGAGCGCCAGTGTTATTTGTCAGAAAGAAGGATGGTACGCTACGGTTATGTATTGATTACCGGTTGTTGAATCAAGCCACTATTAAAAATAAGTATCCTTTACCTCATATTGATGACCTTTTTGATCAACTCCAAAGGTCGGTTATCTATTCCAAGTTAGATTTGCGTAGTGGTTATCACCAGTTGAAGATCAAATCGGATGACATCCCTACAACTGCTTTCAGGATGAGGTACGGACATTACAAATTCCTTGTGATGCCTTTTGGATTGACTAATGCGCCGGCCGTGTTTATGGATATGATGAACCGGATTTTCAAGCCGTATCTTGATAACTTTGTTGTAGTTTTCATTGACGACATCTTGGTATACTCTAAATCCCGGGAAGAACATGAGGAGCACTTGAGAATTGTCTTATCCATGCTTCGTGAGAAACAACTGTTTGCCAAGTTCAAAAAATGCGAGTTTTTGCTTGAGCGAATTTCTTTCCTTGGCCATGTCGTATCACGTGATGGGATTACCGTAGATCCTGCGAAGATTGAGGCAGTAGTCAATTGGAAACAGCCGTCTACAGTGACAGAGGTTCGCAGTTTCCTCGGCTTAGCGGGATATTACCGGAGGTTTATTGAGGGATTTTCACGGATTGCAACTCCATTGACTCGGTTGACTAGGAAGGAGGTACCTTTTATGTGGGATGCGAAGTGCGAGGCTAGCTTTAATGAATTGAAGAAGAGATTGACTTCGGCTCCGATCCTTACCTTGCCAGATGGTTGCGAGGATTTTGTCATTTTTAGTGATGTTTCTAAAGATGGGTTGGGGTGTGTTCTTATGCAACGGGGAAAGGTAATTGCGTATGCTTCACGGAAATTATCACCAGCAGAGCAAAACTATCCTACTCATGACATGGAATTAGAAGCTATTGTCTTTGCCTTACACAAGTGGAAACATTACCTATACGGAGCTAAATTTGAGATATTCACGGACCATAAGAGTTTGAAATATCTGTTTACCCTGAAGGAGCTGAACAACAGACAGAGGCGATGGTTAGAGCTCCAGAAGGATTATGATTGCGTTATCTAGTATCATCCGGGGAAAGCTAATGTCGTGGCGGATGCTATTAGTCGTAAGGCTCACCTATCATCCTTGAGATCTCGGAAAGTAAAGGGTCATATGTTGTTTGCAAATGTTCGAGCTGTTCCAACTCTATACTGGGATCTTTTAGAATCTCAACAGAATGACGAAGAATTGAAGAAAATCCAGGAGAAATTGCAAGAGGGAAAGGCAGGAGAGTTTTCATTGAATCAAGCAGGGATTTTAACTTTCAAAGGCCGAATTTGCGTTCCTTCGTCCCCGAAAATTAAAAGACAAGTGTTGGAAGAAGGTCACAAGTCCAAGTTTGCCGTTCACTCCGGAAGTACTAAAATGTATCAAGATTTAAAGAGAGGGTATTGGTGGAATGGGATGAAAAAGGAGATTGCCGAGTTCGTGTCCAAGTGCCTAACGTGTCAACAAATCAAAGCGGAGCATCAACGACCTGCGGGATTGCTTCAACCATTGGAGATTCTGGAGTGGAAATGGGAGGGCATTCAATGGATTTCGTCACGGGATTGCCTCCAACGCCTAAGAAGATGGATGCAATATGGGTAATTGTGGATAGTTTAACCCAGTCTGCACATTTTCTACCTGTGTCAATCAAGTATTCCTTGGAGAAATTGGCTCAGTTGTATATCCGAGAGATTGTTAGATTACATGGAGTACCTGTTACCATTGTGTCAGATAGGGATCCGCGGTTCACCTCTCGATTTTGGAGAGCATTACATGAAGCATTGGGGTCAAAGTTGAGTTTCAGTACAACATTTCACCCTCAGACCGATGGAAAAATGGAGAGAACCATTCAAATTCTCGAGGATATGCTACGAGCATGTGTGATGGATTTTCAAGCATCGTGGGAAGACCATTTACCTCTTGTGGAATTTGCCTACAACAACAGTTATCAATCCAGTATCGAGATGGCACCGTATGAGGTACTGTATGGGAGGAAATGTCGGTCTCCAATCTGTTGGGATGAAGTTGGCGAGGCGAGACTTTGGGGTCCAGACCTAGTTAGAGATTCGACTGAGAAGATTAAGGTGATTCGTGACCGATTAAAGACAGCCCAGAGTCGATAAAAGAGCTACGCTGATACGAGAAGAAGGGATCTATCATTTCAGGTGGGTGACTCAGTCTTCTTGAAGATTTCACCGAGAACGGGTATAAAGAGGTTTGGCAACAAGGGGAAATTGGCACCGAGATTTATTGGACCATTTGAGATCTTAGAGAGGATTGGTGAGTTAGACTACCGCTTGGCTCTTCCCCCATCTCTTTCTTCACTTAATGATGTGGTTCACGTGTCCATGTTGAGGAAGTATTGTTATGACCCTTCACATATATTGAGTTCGCCTCCCGAGGATGTTAGAGTGGATATGACCTATATAGAGGTTCCCTTGAGGATTTTGGAGCGACAGGTTCGAGAATTGCGTACCAAGAGCATCCCCGTGGTTAAGATCTTACGGAAGAATCATACTATTGAGGAATCTACGTGAGAATTGGAATCGAAAATGAGGGAAAAGTATCCAAGTTTGTTTGATCATTCCGGTAAGTGATAGTCAAATTCGGGATGAATTTTTCTTAAGGGGGAGTGAGTGTCACGACCCTAACCCTAGGCACTGTTTGGTCACACGTGGAGCACGTGGGAATGGGGGGTGCATTCCATTTTATATGATGAATTATATGGTATTTTGGCGCTTTACATGATTATTGGTTTGTTAGTTCCATGGATTATGTGTTTATGAGGGTTAATAAATTCATTTTGTTATTTAATGTTTAATTGAGTTAAATGGGAATTATGGTGAGAGATTATGATAGTTAAAAGTTGGAAAGGGAAAGAGTTATAAAAGTGACGAGGGGCTTATGTGTAAATAGAAGTGTAGGGGTTTAGTTGTAGTTAGTTGAGACTTGGAGGGCCTTAGTGAAAAATGTTGATGTTTATCCTCTTAAGAAAGCCTCCCCCATAATCCATTTTCTTCCTCACTCTTCTTCATCTTCTTCCTCAGTCAAGAACATTCCTAAACCCTAAAACTCTTTTAAAAATCCTAGAAAATCAACCCTTGCTCAGTTTCCAAGTTTGATTGCGGATTATTGATCACGGCGGCAAGTAGAACTCATCTAGCTGGAGAAAGCTTCTTGTTCTTTTTCATATTTTCCAAGTAAGTTATTATGATTTCCCTTCTATGTTGAGCATATTAACTTGATTGTTGTTAAAATATGTTAGAAGTCATCTTGAACTTGGTTGATCATATTTGTTTGACTTGGGAAATGGTTAGAAAAGGCTTAAGGTTGATAAACATAAAAAGGGCAATGGAATAGTTGAATTGTCATGTGGTAAATGGGAAATAGATGTGCTATGGCATGATTTGAGTGTTGTTTTGTGTTGAAATGAGCATATAACTGGTCTTGGGTTGGTTTGGTGCAGCTGTGGAAAGTTGGGAGGGGGTTGTGTTGCTTGGATGGAGCTGATGTTGAACATCAGCAACATTTCTGGTGTTGGGCATGACTCGTGCCCTGGAGCACAAGTCGTAACCCTCAATTGGACTCGAGATACATAGTCGTGAGAAATTAAGTAGTCGTGCAGGGGTTGGGCATGACTCGTACCCTTGAGCACGAGTCTTGCCAAGGACTGGTTCAGGGTATGAATTTCAAGCAGTTTGGGACCTAAGCAATTTAGTTCGGATTTGGTCTTTCGTTAACTATAGTCCTAGAGCAACATTAGTACTTTGCAATGGCATTTTAAAGAGACCAAAATGATAATGAGAAGACCCTTAAATCTTGCTTTGAAAACAGTTGACAACCATGGTAAAAATTGTAACCAAAGTTTATAAAAACTTGGTATTGGATTATGGAACTTGAAAGTAGGTTGTGTAATGTATATTGTGAATGCGTAGGGCCACTCGTATGTTATTGCCCTCTACGTGATTGCTTATGTATGGTTACGTGTTAATACGGTGTGTGAAATACAAGTTGCTTGACATTATTGGATTGAGCATGAGCATGAATTCTCTATGTGGATTGGTAACTCAATAGTGTATATATATATATGTGACACTATTTGAAGCTTGAACATGAGTAATTGTACCATGTTATATGTTGTTATCCCTATGTGTGGATTTAACTTCAAGTAACTGTTATGTGCTTGAATGTAATTGTGAATGTGATTGATATCAGCTGATATTTTGGGGGTATAATGGAATACGTCCACTTATGAGAAGTTGTAACATAAGTTGGTCGGATTTCATTATACCTGTGACCGCTTCCCCACTGTGGTCACAGATGGGGAGTTCAGTTACTATGGATATGCCTAAGCAGTTCATAGGATACTGATACCTTACATGGTTCCCTGAAAAATGGGTCTTGTAAGGCGTGGATAGGCTTAAGCCATTCACAAATAAAGAGGATGTATTCCCAGTAGTACGACTTATTGTTCAGACGGGAAAAGGTAAGGTCAGGTAACGTAATGTGTTTACCGCTTTCCAAATATGATGTTGAACAACTTGGTTACGTGTTGCATCTTATTTGGCATCTTGCTGCATGCATAATAGCTTACTGAGATTCTTTCTCACCCCGTCTCCCTTTAATTTTTTTAGATACCGCTGAGACAGGAGGTCAGGACCGGTGAGGCCGAGGCACAGTTGGATCGTCTTTTGGTTGTCGGGGTACGTTTTGCTAGGAGGGGCAAGTTTGTAAATAACTTTTATAAACATTTTCAAACCTTGGTTTGTAATTAATGGTTGTGGTTGCTTGTAAGTATGATAGTAGGAGTCTTTACTTTTAAAGTATGATGAATGAAAGCAGGTTATTATATTAAACAGGTTTCCTTAACATTTTCATTTAAAGAGATTCATGTCAAAATTTTGTTAAAACTCATTTGGTTTGAAATGGTTTAATCAAAAGGGTTTCTTCTAAGTTGGGTTAGTTGGGGACCTTACCATCGGGGCACGAGTTTATAGGTCCTGGGTTTGGGGAGGCCCCACAGCCATGTTGTTGGTACTTCTTAAAGTATTTGAACTTTCTATAATTTTTGGCAAAGGCAGCAAATTTATCTTCCTCAGAAGGCTTATTGTAGTTGACATTGGTTTGGGTTGGTTGAGACTGAGAGGTTGAAGGGGAGTTATTGGTAGATAGGTTATTGATTAAGGAAGAGCCTAGGAAGATCTCTGTTTGAGCTGGAAGAGAGAGATTTTTAAACTGTTTTTGAACTCCACCAAGCTTGCTGATGTCTTCCTCATACAGAAATAAAGTGGAAACAATATTCTGAATGTGAGTCTTATCCAAGTCTCTGCATTATTTAAGAATAGCTACCTTAACATGACATAGGTGTCCAAGAGAATCAAGGAAACACATGTTAAGATCTTTCATTGTATATATTCTACCTAAAGATGCACAGGAGTTGATTACCTCACAAAATCTATCGTAAGTTTCTCTGAGGGACTTATTTGGGTTCTTCTTGAAGGATTCGAACTCAGCTACACTTTTGTACAGCGGGTTGTCATTTGCCACTTGATATCCTTCATATTATTTTAGGATACTTTGCTAAACTTGTTGGGTAGTCTCATAATTCTGTACTTGTTTGTTCAGCCTATCATCTAGACCAGAGGTCAAAATGTGCATAGCCTTTTTGTCGAGGGCTACACATATCTTATCCTCTTCAGTCCATTCTTCACGAGTATTTGGAACAATAGTTTTATAAACTTTAAACTCTTGTTCCGATGATCTGTCGGCATGATCCATGAGAGGAGTTTTGGGGGCTATTGGCATTGTATTGAATTTGATGGGAATGATAGGACCATCTCTAACTACAGTCATTAATCTGTCATCAATTGAATCCATGTACCGCATGATTATGTTTTTCCATACTGGAAATTCATTTTCGTTTAACATGGGTATCGTTGCCATGTTCCACGATTGTATGAGTTTTCCCGCCATTGGAATCGGCAATTCAAGATGTGAAGATTGGAAAAATATTTTTCAAAAATTGGAAGCTCTGATACCAATTGGTAGGAAAACAGGATGGAGGGGGGGTGAATAGCCTGATTAAACTTCTTTAAAAACTTTTTCAAAATAGCCAAGTAATTTATCAAAAGCTAAACCGATGTTAACCAGTTACGCAGCGGATTAAATATTACTGGTTTACTCACACAAATAATTGTTTTAAGTAAAAGGAGTTTCAAAGTTATATTCCAATAAAAAGACAAACAAAGTAGTTAATGATTCAAAGAGTTGTAACCGGTGATAGAGCTCAACCGGTTACAAGACAAGATGAAATGAGCAAATACATAAACAAAGGGAAACAATTGTTTGGAGAGGTTCACAGTGTTAACGAACTGCTACGTCCTCTACCAAATTTGGTCAAGACATGGATTTGTGAAAATGTGCACTATTAATGTCGCTATGCTATTACAAGTTGCAAGCTTTATGAATGAAAGCTGCCTAAAGCAAAATAATCACTAATGTATCGTGATACAAGTTTGACCAGGTGTTTTCAAAAAATGTGTTCACAAGTTGAACTCATTTCTCTTGGGTGTGATGTGATCAATCAATGTGTTCCAGACATATTCTTGTTAGGGAACACTCACAGAAATTGATTGAGTGTGCACAGTGTTTGTCCTAATAAATGATCTAGTGAATATAAGGACCGGATGTCTTGAACTTCAATGTTTTAGTACTTGCAGTTCTTGACAAATTCACTCTCAAAGTGTTCAATGCACCAACCCTCTTCAATGCTTTAAGGAAGGTATTTATAGTGTCTTCAAATGGATTTGTTGTCTTTGAAGGGGTTGAAGGGATGACTTGGTCTGACAAGCATTAAATGAGAATATCTTCTGCATTGAATGCTTGAGATTTGAAGTACAACCATATTTGAATTTTTCACTTGGTAAAGAAGTTATTGTTAGTACTAGTAACTTGAAAATTCCTTGAAGTAGTTACTGACAAGGCGGCAACATGGTTTTCATAGCAACTGTTCTACAAACTTTAGCTAAGTAGTAAGATAAGTAGGTGAGAGCAATTAATGATAGGTCAACTAATGAAAGCTTATTTATGAAGCTTGACCGACTGCAGCATTTGAGTAACTGATGAAGCATGATCGGTTATCTGACTGAACCAGTTGAAGGGTTGAACAGCTAAGTTCATGACCGGTTAAGGCAGTCAATCGGTTGAGGACTTGACATGTTGAACAAGTTAACCAATATCATCTTTGGAAAAACTCAAGGTCTTTAAGTATTCAATTATCTTTGAGAAAATACCAGTGTAAAAACACAGACACTAGCAATAAGGGGATCCTAAGGATACATAAAAAATTCTAAGTAGTCTAGTTAAAATTGGGGGTCCTCAATAATGATTTAATGATTGGGATTAAGCAATTTCTAAGCTATACATATATTTGACTAACAGAAAACCAAAGATCCTTACTCCTCTTCCTAGGAAAGTCCACAACTGGCAGTCCAAGCCCATCTTCGTAACTTCTTGCCTAGGTTTGAACCATTCTCGCAACCTTCGTGAGATAGTTCCCGAAATTGAGACTAGAAAAGCTTTGGTATCTGGCGACAATCGTCTTAAGGACAAAATTTTAAACTTCTCGCCAATGAACTAGAAGGTGGCCTGGCTTTGTTTTCTTGGAGGAAGATCATTTCTAGCCCCTCTTTATTAAGTAAACTTGGTCTCCCAGATTTCACTTTTCCAAGGAATGAATCTCACATTCCTATTATACACACTGCTCCTTACCCTGGATGGGACATCCATTCTGGAAACTGTTTTGATCCAGATTGTGGCCCTTGCAAATTGGAAGGCCGTTGTTGAAATGCCATGTTTGAAGTTTACAGTATGTTTCTTGCCTTTAATTTATCCCTCACTTGTGTCTCTCTTTTTTCCATCTCTAACTGTTCGTCTCTTTAGTTTACAGAGTTTAGGATCATGGATCTATCCGAGAGGTGAGAAGCTTTCTCTGGTGCTGATGGGCATTGGAAAAGATTGTATGAGGCCAGGCAGGCCAGTTTGTTCAAGTTAAGTTCTGAACTGGAAATTCCTATTTCCTACCACGGAGATGACGCTGAGGCCATTGAGCTAGAGAAAGCCAATGCCACCGCTGAGAGGGCAGCTGACCCCACCAAGAAGAAAAGGAAGTCCAAGACTCCTGTGCGACCTTCTCCCCTTAAGCTGAGGGATGAAGAGGTTGAAGAAGAAAATAATCAAGAAGAAGAACAAGAGCAAGAGGTTGTACAAGAGGAGACTTAGTGCACCTTCCATGTCATGCTTTGATCTCCACTCTCGAGATCCCATTTATAGCATGATTGGTGGCGGGATTGTCCAACGTGCTAGCAAGAAATAACAAGTTGCGGATATTGAAGAGCAGGATGCTGATCTTTCTCTCAAATATGCCGGCCTTCAAATTTGTGGAGTGAGCTTTAATGTTTCTCACCATGTTTTTTATTTGATTCTCGCAAATTACGCCTTATGACTTTGCTTTATTGACAGATCACATGTACTCTCTTTGGCCTAAGGAACAAATGCAAAACATTGACTTTCGAGCTTGAATCATGTGTAAAATCCCGCAAGCGGGCTCTTATTGAGAAGGAGAAGTATAAAAAGAAATGCATCCAGCAAGAACAAGATTTGGCTGTCCTTCATGCGGATAAGAAGAAATTTGATGAAGTTGTTAAGGCCTTTGAACAAACTGAAAATGAGTTGCGTGGCAAGATGGAAGCCTTAAATCTAGGGTTGGAGGAAAAGAACAAGCGGTTAGAAGCTGAAAATGCCAAGGTTAAAGAAGATGCCGCCCAAAATGCTAACTTAATTGCCCAGCTAAGAAAGGACGTTGTTGATGCACAATCCAAGGCTAAACAGGAATCAATGGAGCTTTACGACAAAGTGCTTATCCATGCAATTCGGGCATCTCCAGCTAGTTCAAGCAAGATCCCCACCATCACCCCTGAATTGATTGCTAAGTGGGGCTCTGAACCCATCTACAGCGACTTCTGTCATTTGGGCCACAACTTGGTCCCATATGAAGAGGATGAACTTAAAACTTTAGCTGCAGAAGATAAATTCTTGTGAAAACCTGTCTGGGAAGCTCCACATGTAGCTAAAAGTGATGCCTTAACTCTGTGGTTCGATCTGATTGACGAGAAAAATAAGGTGCTTGCAAATGCGAAGAAAGCCGCTAGAGCCGCTCTATGAGAGAAACAACAACCATCTGCTTAGAATCTTTCCATTTGAACACTTTTAACTTGATTTGGATATGTACTTAAACAATTTATTTCTATCTTGAATATTTTTGTAATTTGGTTGTCGTCGTTTGCAAGTTGACTTATGATTTGTACTTATGATCATTTCCTTTCTGCAATGCTGATGTCTTGCTTTCTTTAATTCGCTCCGAATGCTTTCTTTGTATGTCGCATGATTATTTTGCTTTGATAATTCATCAAAGATCCTCCTTGTGACTTGTATAACCATATACTCCCTACTCCCTCCAAAAGAGTGAAGCTTGTCTTTAGGCAGACTTGCTCCATAATGATGTCTTTGCATGTTTTCCTTTCAAATTTTTGTAGGAACTTTTGAATTGACCTTTTTCCCTTGTCTATCTTTCGTGTCATGGGGGTTCCTACTAGGGTATCAACCTCACTTGGCCCTCATCATACCTTGGGGGTGCGTAATAGGGCGGCAACCTCCCTTGAAATCTACCTTATTTACATTATAACTACTAAAAATAATAATTAGTTATTAGTCAAACAAAATCAATCCTAAACTAAGTAAATATTCACAATTATTTTCTAAATTAATTTAATCTAAATATGTACAAAATACAAACCATAAATACAAAAATCAAAAAGATATTTCAAGAGTATTTTATACTCTTTCATAAACTCATTTCAATAGTTGACCTTATTTTGCAGTTTACCCCTAAAAGAAACTTTTAATATTCATTATAAAACGGAGGCGTAATATCTATTATGAAATGAAGGTGAATCAACATGCTCTAATAAATTACTTTATAAAGATGATTTCTTTTGGACCAACATTGTTAGCATTATCCCTTTTATATGTAACATGCAATAAATTACTTTAAGGAAAAATTTCCCTAGGGCCCCTCTACCCAGATTTTTTCCCCTTAAAGATTTTTTTTTTTGTAAATCACAAATAAAGAGTTTCTCCAGATTCAAATTCTCAGACACCCCTATGCTCCCCCTCTCCCCTTATGTCATGTTATTCCTCTCTCTTTCTCCGTTTAAACACACACACACAATAAATCTATCTTCTTCTTTTCCCTCTCACTCTCTCTAAAACTTCTCCATCTCTCTCTAACCGTTTCCCTCTCTCTAAAAACACACACTCTCACACTCTCTATCTCTCTCTAAACCCTCTTTAAATTCAGCCACCATCCTATTGGGTATGCATATTTTAACCCTCCTAGATTAGCTTAAGATTTGATTGATACCATAACCTCCTGTCTATTTTAAGGACTTTAGGCCCATAAGTAATGAAGCTTAGACTTCAATTTTTTAGCTAAGTCCATTTTATAGAATAGGTTAAATTAGGCTTGATGACTAGCACAAGACTCATTGGATATGAGGTTGCAGTTCAAAAAGTTTCAGACCGCACTATCAACCGCACCTAGCAAACCGCTCCTAGCAACTGCTTGGTGGAATTCCTCTGTCTAAAACTGCCTTTGACACTCTCTAGTGCAACCGCTTTGTAGTGAACCGCAACTGCTTTTAGTTCCAACTTATGGACCGCTCTAAGCAACCTCACCTGGAATAACCGCACTTACTCAGAACTGCTTGCACACCAGATCGCTCCAATGATTGAAGACTTGAAGTGAACCACATTTGACCGTTGGAATCCACGTTAGCAATATCAAATGTCAACCACCATATCTTGTCACGTGACTCAATGTCAGAAAAGATCTGCAAGGATCTTGAAAAGGTGACAGATGTCCTAACTACCTTACTTGCAGCTGAAGCCTGATCAGCTTTACCTGCAACTGCTGTACCAAAGAACAAAAGTGGATATTGTGGACCAATGGGAAAACATCAGTACAGTCCTTGCAACAGCTGTATCCAACGGCTATATCATTGATGCTTGGGTATAAATACCCCCAATCTTCACCATTTGAAGATTGCTTGAAAAATTGAAAGTGTTGTGTTCATAGAAGCTGAAGCTCTGCCCAAAAATTCTTAGTCCTTTGAATCTTCATCTTATAACTTCAAGAAATATATCCCAGCCCAGAAATCAAGCCTTAACACCATCAAGAATCATTGTGCTCTCCATCTCATAGATTTAAAGAGCCTTGATCTTGCACACACACACACATACCTCACTTGTTTAATCACATAGATTATTCATTTGAGATACACTGGTTATAGTCTAGGATTTGATCTTCATAGAATAGATTTTAGATCTGAGTTTGAATACTTTGTAACTTGTAATCTCTCTCATAATCAATATGAAATCTAACTCTTGAAAAATCCAAGACTAACCATCTTGGTAGTGGACATAGATCATTTATCGATTGAACCACTCCAAATCGTGTGTTCTTATATTTCTGCATTTATTATTTCTTGTGCTTACTAATTATTTATCTCTATCTCTGTTTGATCTTATTTATAGTTATCCATCATTAAGAATTTTGTTTGGAATTAACATTGTCAAACCTCACTTTCTGTTTTACAACTGCACTTAAAACCGCATTGCAAAACCGCACCTCAAAACCGCTTTGTACCTTCAAATATTCCGCTGTGCATTTTACATCTCTACTTGCAGTTTTATTATTAACTGCAAGCGGTTTTGTAAGCTTAGAGATTTAGTTTTTAAAAGAGGGCAAAAATTTGTAACAGCTATTCACCCCCCTCTAGCTGTTTTTCACCCTTGTTGCTATCTTTGGGACCAACAAGTGGTATCAGAGCAAACACATTTATAAAACCACTGTTTTTCAAGCTTAACAGCTTGTGTGCCGATTCGATATGGCAAACTCAAAGACAATGACAACTATTAACTATTCACACATTCCAATTTTGGATGAAGACCACTTCGACATCTGGAAGTGCCGAATGTTTATTCATTTGGAGACTATTGATGAAATGCTGGTGGAATGCGTAATCAACGGCCCGTTCGTTCCTATGAAGGCCAACACTGATGCAGCCACCAGTTCAGAAACTCCAGAAGTTAAAAAGCCAAAAGGCAAGTGGTCAGATGAAGAGAAGAGATTAGCTGTCTTGGACAGCAAGGCAAGGCACATCATTTCTGGAACCCTCCCCATTTCAACTCTTCAAAAAGTGATGTATCTGAAAACCGCAAAGCAGATGTGGGATGCCATAGAGAGCTACCTCGAAGGTGATGACGAATGCAAGGAGAACAAATTGTATGTTGTTGAAAGATCCTACAACAACTTCAACAGAAAATCCAACGACACCTTGCGTCAGACCTACGACCGCTATGTTGAGGTAGTTAATGTTGTAGATCTCTTGGCAAGACTTTAACTGATAAGGAAATCAATATGACTTTCCTAGCTACTTTTGGTTCTAGATGGGTAAATAAAGCAACCTCTCTAGAAGACTCCAAAGTTTTGAAAACTTGGTCATTAAGTAACTTGTATGCAAATCTTAGAGTCTATGAGCTTAAATTAAATCATATTGAAGAGATTGAAGGGAAAACCAAATCGCTTTCCATGTCCGTCGTGGAACATGAGGAGAAACCAACCACATCCAATCAAACTGTTGATCCATCCATATCAACCTCACCACTCATCGAGATGGATGATGATGATTTTGTCATGTTTGTGAAAAGATTTCAAAAATGTATAAAATTCTCAAAACCTTTCACAAAAACATTTTCTAAAGGCAAACCTCCAGCAATGTTTTCAAAGGCTGCAGATACAAAGAAAAAGAGTGATCTAGTTTGCTACAACTGTAGAAAACCTGATCACTTTGCATCTGAGTGTCCACAGCCTAAATATAAATACATGAAAAAGAAAACCTCTCCTGCAAAATTTTCTCGTCGCATGGGAATGGTTGCTGAGGAGGAAGAGAATTCCAAGGAATTAGCAACTTGGATTGAAACAGACTCTGATGATGGAAGTGATGAAGAAACCGAAGAGGTTAATCTCTGCTTAGTTGCAGATGCTTCCGATGAGTCATATACTGAGTCAATTGAGTCGCTAGATATGGAGGATGAAGAGGTTTCTACAAAAATTCCAAATTTTAAATTGGATAGTGATGTCAAACTTACTCCTAGCATTAAGATAGGAAATTGTTCGTATTCACGTCCTATTTTTCCTCCTATAAATGCTCCACCTTCAAAAGTAATTCCAAAGAAGAAAATTTTGAAAAAGGTGGTGGAAGAAGTTTCTCCCATGGAACATGAATGGATGTTCAAGGAAGCAGAAATGATGATCTAAAAATTCTCTAATGTTAAGAAAGCTTTAGGATTAGCTCATGATGAAATTTTTCAGTAAAAGACGGAGAAAACTGTGATGAGGTCCGAAATTTCAAATCTTAAGGACCAAATCAAAAGTATGACTCCTCTTGCTGACCAAAACCGCATCCTTGAAACTATGGTTGCCGCACTTCAGCTCAGGAATTATTATCTGGTCATCCAAATCAACGATCTTCAGAAGATTATTGATGGGTGGCTCAAATCAAAATTCACCATGGATCAAATTATAGATTCCCAAATGACCAGTGGAATTAAAGAGGGTCTGGGATTTGGATCTGGTGAAGAGGAGAAGTGTGCATCTTGTTGTGAAAAGGATGAGGAAATTTTAAAACTTACTAAAGAAATTCCTAAGGGGAAGCGTGCTGATTCTAAGGGTAAAGGACAACTTAATTTCAATTATGTCTACCCAAAGAAACAATATGGGAAAAACTCTCAGATGAAAGGAAAGGATTCTGAGAGTGAAGATGCAGAGGAAATGACTTATGGAGTTGGTCGCACCTCTAATCCAACCGCTCCTGGTGGAATAGGTGGTGCTGGCAACTACAAGGCTGATCACCCTTCTTCTTCGACCGCACCCTGCCTTCAAAAGTAAGAAGAGCATTCCTAGAAAACCCGCGGTCAAACCAAAGCCAGTTACCTTTGTCAAGGCTGAAACCGCTGTTCCCAAACCGCATGCAGCTCCTAAGAAAAGTAAGGAGTTAGTAAAACCTCATGTTGCTAATAGCTTTCATAAATGCTCTGTGTGTGATGGTTTAGGTCACAAGGCTGCAGAATGCCTTTTGCAGATCACACCCAATGCCAGGAAGAGTAAACCTCCTTCTGTCAAATAGGTGTGAGTCGTTAAAGGTTGCTAACCTCAGGACCCAAGGAATAAAGGGGGACCTCATTCTTAATGTTCACATTTCAGGTCCTCTGCTTAATGGCTGGTCACTCCAAGGATAATGAATGGTATCTTGACAGTGGATTCTCAAGACATATGACTGGAGATAGATCATTACTTGAAGATTTCATTGAAGCAAGTAGTCCGTCTGTAACCTTTGGTGACAACAACAAAGGCAAGACCATTGGATATGGTGTAATAAGGAGAGGAAACCTAACCATTGAGAAGATTTCTCTTGTTGAAGGACTCAAGCACAACCTCCTTTCAATTTCTCAATTCTGCGACAAAGGAATGCTTTGCAACTTCAGGTCATCAAATTGCTTTATCAAAGATAGCATTTCCGGAGTCACCCTACTCACAGGGATTCGTAAAAGTAATATTTACATTATTGATCTAGATTCTGCATGTAGTATTACTAATCTCTATTTTGTAGCTAAAAATGTGAGCGAAAATAGTTGGCTATGGCACAAGAGGTTGAGCCACTTGAACTTCAAGTATCTAGCAAATATTGGTAGGGAAAACCTCGTTCGTGGTTTCCCCAAAGCGGCTGACCACCATCCTGAGAAATACAGTGCATGTCAACTTGGTAAGCAATCCGCGTCGTTTTTCACCAGCAAGACTGCTCCATCAACATCAAGATGCTTACAACTGCTTCACATAGATTTGTTTGGACCCGTTACCACTGCCAGCATTGGAGGAAGTAGATATACTTTAGTGGTGGTGGATGATTATTCAAGATGTGACGTGTACCGTGTTTTTGTGACGGACTTTGTGTGGGGAAATTTATGTGTCATGGGTGCCGTGTTTTTTGTGACGGACTTTTTTGAAAAATTGCCGTATAGAGACGGACTTTTGTGCTTTGCCGTATTGGGATGGACTTTTATTTGAAATCTTTCTTGTTGGGATGGACTTTTATTTTTTTTTGCTTTGCCGTTTGGGACGGACTTTTGTGCTTTTCCGTGTTGGGACGGACTTTTATTTGAAATCTTGTCGTGTTGGGACGGACCTTTTTTTGCTTTGCCGTGTTGGGACGGACTTTTATACTTTGCATATTTTTGTTTGTTTGCTTAAGTACTGTTATTGACGTACCTTTGCTGTGTTTACCTGTAGGATAAGGTACCTTTGCTGGGAAGGCAAAGAAGATGAGGTCACGGGGGTCCCTTGAGGCCGTAGTTGAGTTGTGGTGGAGCTTACCCGATATTTCCCGAGATGGGAGGCCTAGTCCTCGAAGGCTAGTACTCGCTACTTGGCTGAACATGTTCGTGGAGAACCTTGCCGGGATAGCGGAGACACAGAAGAACAAGGGCGTCTTCTTGGCTCTGTCTGAGTACTGGTAGAACACCACGCATACCTTCCAATTTAGCTGGGGGAGAGGTGACGGTGACACCTACCGACTCGGAGCATCTTTTTGATCTCTTTCTTGACTTGTAAAGACCATTCTGGCTTTATTCGGCGTAGCTTTTGCTTGATGGGCTTAGCCTTGGGATTCAGGGGAATCCGATGTTCCACTATGGCTGTATCTAAGCCGGGCATGTCTTGGTAGGACCAAGCGAATACGTCCACGAATTCTTTAAGCAGTGCGGTCAATGCGTTTTGCTCAGTGCCGGTGAAGAAGCTTCCGATTTGCATCTCATTTGGCTCTTCAGCAGTCCCCAAATTCACCTTGGTTAAAACCTCCTCGATAGCTTGGGCCCGGTTTTCCTCTCGTTTGACAACATGCTTAAAGATGTGTTTATTGTGTCTGCTTCTTTGTCAAGTAAATCATTGTTAACTGTTTGTGTTTTAGTTAATTTATCAGTTGTTAAAGATGCAATGAGAGGATAATCGAAAAGGTCGAAACTTTCATTAAGAGCATATGGGAATACATTATTGGCTATGAGTTCGTGATCTTCCGGCGTAAGGCCATCAGATGACTCGAGAGACTTAAATTCAAAGATAATGGATTCAGAATGTGTTTCGACTCTGGACTCGAGGACGCGAGGGGTTAGACCAAATTGTTCGATCATTTACTTCTTGCTGGCGGCAGGTCCGGAGAAGGTGACCCAGTTCTTGAGTGGCAATACTGATGAACTTGAAAGGAGGCGAGGGTCGAAAGGCTTCGCGCTGCTGTCCCCAATCATGTCTATCGTAGAGTTATCAGAAACAAAATCGATTAGGTCTAGTAGCTCGATTTCTTCACTGAAGAGTTGTTGTAGCAATGGCTCATTCCAGGCATTGTCTGCGGAGTCTTCCGTTCTTGTCTTGGGCATTGCTAGTTCGAATGCTGACTCGTCGCGCTTGTTTGTGGCGGGGGTGCTGACAGAGAGCTTCTCGAGTTCTTTCGCCAAATAGGGGGTTTTCCCAAACCAAAATTCATTGTGAATAGTGGTGGTGGTGGTGGTGGGTCCTGGTAGAGTTAGCGTGTCAAGGAACGCTCTTCTGACGGGGTTTGGCTCGAGGCCTCTGAACCTTTCAAGGATTTGTTGGAGCTTGTCCATCATTGCTGACCTGTTTTGTTTGGCGTTGATCAGCTCTGTCCCTTTTTTTGTGTCTTCGTTCAAACTGTATGCTTTCTTTGTGAAGTACCGGGCCATGTCGAAGCTGTAGGGGCAGAGGTTGGAGATTGCGTGCAAGCCTCTTTTGTCGGTAGCGGAGCATTTCCGCGCAGCTTTTCTGTCTTCCGCAGCGTCTTTGGGAGTAGGGACGTACCCTAGGCCATGGCGGGTATTTTGTTCTTTGACCTTGATGATCTGTTGGGTACCTTGATGGCGTTTTCCCAAACCAAGCCCTGGGATGTAGTTCATGAGCTTCATCATCTTTATGGTAGGAGGGATCCGGTCCTAAGTCAGGGGAAGGTCTATGTGGCATACTTGGGCCTTCGGGCTTTCGACTGTGAACCCCGTCAGCATCATGCCGTCGTTGTCGTGCTTGATTTCTAGGACTGGGATGCCGTTTGTGTTGGTCCCTTTTGTAGTTATGCTGTCTCTATAGATGATGGTGAGATCTGTTCCTTGGATGAACTTTACGCACTAGTGTAGGGTGGATGCCACCCCATTGATCTGGTGTAGCCAAGTCCCAAGATGGCAGTGAAGGTGATCGGGATGTCGATGACCTGGAAGTCTGTCGGGATCATCTGCTTTCCGAACCACATGTTCAGAGTGGCTATCCCCAAGACTGAGCGAGACGTTGAGTCGTATGCTTTGATCGTCTGAGTTGAAGGCTTTAGATCAGTCGGCTTGATCCCTACCAAGTCCATCATTTTGGATGGGAGGACGTTCATGGCGGATCCCCCGTCTACCAAGACTCGAGGGAGGCGACGCTCGTCAAGTTGGACTGTTATGTAGAGAGGCTCGTTGTGGTCAGCCCCGAATCTTGGGAGATCGAGCTCTGTGAAAGTGATGATGTTACTGTAGTGAACGTTGCCGATCATTTGGACCGCTTCATCTGGTGTCACGTTGATAGGTACCATGGTCTGGGCCAGGCTTTCCTCCAGCTTGAGTTTGTGCGGATAGGAGGAAGTGAGTAAGGACCAGAGGGATATGTTGGCCTGAGTGTGCTTGAGCTGAGTTAAGATCGGGTCTTCAGCCTTCGGGTCATGTGCTTCAGCTTCTTTGGCGTAGGGGCCCTTTTCGGTTCGAGGCTCACGTACGGCTGGCCTTTTTTCTGTCCTTGGAGGATTCACCGGGATTTGGCCGGAACGCGTCAGTACGTTCACTTCTGGCTTCACTCCCTTGCTTGTTTCTCCCACTTTTGTCATGGGAGGGCCTTGGTTGGCGTAGGGCCATGCCTCTCATTTCAGCTCGTTCACTGTTATTGCTTTTGTCGGAGTGTCAACAATGGCCTTGATGTCTTCCCAAGATAGGGGTTGGGGTGTCAGGACCCTTGGGCCGTTGGTGACTGTGCGGAGCTCGTCCCAGCTAATCATGGAGCAGATATTGTCGTGGTCTTGCGTAGAGTTAGGCTGAGGAGATTTGCTGGAGTAGATGACGTAGTAGTCAAACTTTCCTGATGGTTCGCCTAGGGTTCCGACTGTGGGATCACCGGCTTCATATCTCTTTTTCAGTTTTTGTTGAGAAGAGAGTTTCTTCTTTCTTGGAGGGCGAACCTTGTTTATTTTGACTTGGAAGTCCCTTTCCAGACAAGTGGGGCAATCACAGACGTCCCACCAGATGTGCTCAGTCTTGGGACCTCGGGGCATTGACTTAACACGTCTGCCTCTGGGGGGGTCTTGTGGCTTCATGTCATAGCTGCGGGGCTCGTACAAGGGCAAAGGATTGCATCCCGGGAGACAATGAGAGACGTTGGGAGCTGCGGGAACGGGTACATCCTTGGGAGCCCCAGGTGGTTGGGGGGTGGCTAATGTTCTGAAATGATGCATGGCACCTTCAATCCTGGCATGTTACTCGCCTTGGCATTTTTCGAGGGCTATGACAGCTTGCCAAACTTTCTCCATCGTCGGGAAATTTCTCGGGGGAAAAGATCCTGTTTTCCTCGTTGTTACCTGCCGACCTGGCCATGGGGAGTTGATGGACTGCCCTGGTGGTTGTACTGGGAAGGATATGGGACGGCTTTGACACTGGAAGAACAGTTCCCGGGTACTCTCAGCCACTCTAGGTTCGCTAGAGAGGGTGACGGGTAAGGTTTAGACATGGGAAGACCCTTTTGGGATAACGGGAGTGTGAGTACCCCAATCCGACTCGCGACCCAATAAAAAGTGCCTTTTACTTAATAAAAGTGCGCTTGGGAGCGTTTGGTAAATTTTTGGTTCATTCCGAGATTTTCGAGAACTTTTATAAATTTTTCGCTAAGGAAGGACCTAGAAAGAATTATGCAGATTGGACCTTTCAGGAATTACTAGAGGAATGGTCCAGATTTCGCCACCTGGCAGTGTTTCTAGAAGAAAGACAGTTATTTTTTATTGGTCCTGCGACACAATAAATTAAAATCCCAAGTTGTTAAATAAGGGATTCTCTCTCATTTGACGAGGGGGCCTTCAGACTGTATTCTCTCATTTTCTCACACACAGACACACATACACACACAGTTCATACTCTCTCTCTCTCTCTCTACTCTCTCTCTATCCGCTAAGCACCAAACTCCGGCGAAGCTTCTTCACCAATCTCCTCCCTAACCTAACCTTCCTCACCGGTGACCTCTCCAATTCCCTCTCTCCGGCCAAACCTCACTCAACCTCAACCAAATCTCTCCCTCAAACCGGCGATCTACTCCCTCTATTGCTGCTCTCTCAATCGTCTTCTCCACTCCAACCAAGCTCCCTCACCGATGACTTCAACACCAACCTAACCTCCTTCAATTCCCCTTCCACCGATTCCACAACCCAACTCCTCAACCTCCATCTGGTTCCTCTCCCCAAATTCCCCGGCGTCTTTCTCATCAATTAAATCAATCGGCAACTCTCTCACCACCTCCATTGCCGGCCAATCCTCCCTCAAACCTCACCCAAACCAAAACCGTCAACCTAGCTTCTCTCTCTACCACTTCACCGCTCTTCTCTATCCCCTAAACCAATCGCCGTCAACACCGCTCCCCTGATCAAACCAATTGCCGTTCCCTGTTCTGTTCCAGAAGCCAACTCTCGTCCACTTCCCCTGCTTCCAATTCCATTTCGGAGCCCAAGCACGTACGTACTTGTAAGTACCCCAATCTGGATTACCCTCTTCCGAGCACATAGGAAACACCGCAGACTCACAAACACAGTCTCGAAGACCTATGGCACTCAAAACCATCAAAAAACCCTCAGCCAAATCAAGGGAGGAGCCTTTCTGGGATAAAAAGGGACAAAAGGACCTTTTGGGAATTTTCAGGAAATTGGAGAAGCAAATAAGGCCCGTACGGACCTCTTTGTTGCAATAATTACTAAATCCCCTTAAAGTCCACAATATTCCCTCAAATCCCGGAGAAAATCATTACCCACATGCATAGTTGGTCCGTACGGACCTCTTTGCATGCTGAGATGGTCCGTACGGACCTCTTTGCACAGGGGACACCATCATTCCAGAATATTCACAATTATCACATATTCCCTCAAATCGAGGAAAACTAAAATTCTGGATAACCTAGGAGGTCCGTACGGACCTCTTTGCACAAAATCTACCACTATAAATAGAGGGCCCCCCCTCCCATTTCATTCACACCTCCCTCTTCTCTCTTCTTCCCTTAGCCTTCAGGCTCCCCTCTAAGACCCTTCGGGGCAATCCCGGCCCCTTTCGGATCCTTCCGAGGCCTTCCGAGCTCCCTCGTGGTGCTCCGAAGCCTCTCCGAGCGCTCCCGCGACGCTCCTGCGCTGCCCTGAGGCACTCTCGAGGTACTCTGAGGCCCCTCGTGGTACTCCGAGGCCTTGCCTGGTCTTTCCAAGGTGTCCCGGCTCTTTCCGAGTCAAACCGGTAGCTTGAACGCACGCTGAAACTCTGCCCGAGTGACTCCTGCCATCCCAACGCACACCAAAACTCTGTCCGAGTAATCCCTGCGATCTCAACGCACGCCGAACCTCTGCCCTAACGCAGCCTACAATCTCAACTCACGCCAAAACTTCTGTCCATGAGACAACCGCCCCTCCCAGAAGCAATCCTGGTCCTGCGCTTGAACATTATTCCATCCTCAAACACTATTCCCAAATGAAGACAGGACACGAACCAACATTGGTAAGGCTTCCTTCCATTACTATTTCAATACATTTCAATACGTAGTGTACAATGTAGACATCCGATACATCATGCATTTTTAAAAGCACACACACACACACACAGCAGTTAAAGAATATTAGGGGTATCCGAAAGACTCGTTTTTACGAGGCGACTCGGGTGAGCTCTAAGATTCTAATATTCTCTTCCTGAGGAGTCATCTGACCTCCGAACTCAAAATCTTATCACACAAAAACAGTTTATTATTATTTTTAAACTGATGCCCTTTCTCAATGTTTTGGGCTTAACAATAAAAACGGTGTGGCGACTCTACAAAGCAAAACATAGAGAGACACCTCCACCAACGAACAAACGCCGCAAGGCGGGGGAAATGCCAGATGCCGGGGCGCGAACGCGCTGCCTCTCGGATCCGGGTAATTTCAGTTGGCGACTCTGCTGGGGACTTTTTGTTTTAAAATCTTTTTAAACAAAACAAAAGATTTTTAAAACGATGATGAGGATCAAACTTTCATTTTACCCCCTTCTTTAACTGTTGTGTGTGTGTGCACGTGCTTTACTTTTTATAAAAATACAAAAAAAATGCATCAATATACATCTGTGCATACATTTAAAATTCTTCGAAAAAACTTCTGTTGTACTCAGAAAAAGAATTTTAGAGACCGCACACTACTCGCACTGCTGCCTCGGTTACACCGCACACTACGCACACTGCTGCCTCGGTTACACCGCACGCTACGCGCACTGCTGCCTCGGATACACTGCACACTACAACCCTTAACCCGGAATGGTCTCAGTTGCAGTCCGTTTGGTCTTCCTAGGCCTCTCGGATGCGCACGGGATCATTCCAAACATCCCATCATAGCCAAGCGTCAACCCTGCACGTTTGAGTCTTGAGTCACACTCTGTCCAGACTCGGTTGGTTTTTACCCAGTCCGTGTCATACAGCCTGGATACATATACCATGCCGGCCATTTTTAGAGTCAAGTCTCGGAACTCGAAGATCCCTTGCGCAAAGCAAAGGGATGAAAGGTCATGCTAAAATCTTGACTTTGATCTTGATTTCCGAAGCTACACCCGGACGATGTTCCATCCTGATATACATCCATGCTCACATGACACTATGTCATCACGCCTTTTGATACGTCGGCCATGACAATATGACCCGACCCGACGCCCAGCGTCACGGATCACACTTGCGCAGCAAGCAAAAGAAGGTCATGCCGAACTCTTGACCCGATCTTGACTCGGTGGCCGGCTCGGTTCACTATTCACATGGCTAACGCTTCACAACGAACATGACAGGCTCGGTCCTTAGGTTCTATTTTTCTTTTAGGCCGGTGGAAACCGCTATCCCTATAGGACCCTCACCCGGGGCTGTCCACCCTGGGATATCGAAATACAGGTGCAAAACGAGGGGCTTATAGCCGCACGTATGGTCTCCATCGACCCAGATCTAGCATAGTTGCGAAAAAGAAGAGCAATCTTTTCCAACCTACCTAGGACTCTGAGAAAACATGTTTTAAGTAAATTAAAACAACAAAACAATATAAAAGAAACGGACACCGCATGCCACGTGAGCTTTCCCCCTTTTATCCCGTGAGGCCATTCCTGTGTCTAAACCTTGCCAATCACCCCCTCCCGGCGAACCGAGAGTGGTTGAGAATACCCGGAGCCGCCTTTTCGCATCGAGGTCCATGTAAGGTCCGATAGCCCTTCCAGCTCAACGGTCCGCACCGTCCGCTACTCCCCACGACGGGATCAACGGATAACAGGTGAGGGAAACGGAACCCCGCCACTAAGGAACCTCCAGACAATGGAGGAGGGGCTGCGAGCCTTCGAAACCATCAAGAAAGCGCCAAGAAGAGCAAGCTGGATCGTAGACACCTTGCGTCTTCGAGGAACGATTGCGGTTCCCAACCTCGACGGAACCTTTGTTCTCATGAGGACGAAGACATACCGCCCCCGGTTTCTCAAAGCTATCGGCGGGTTCCGCCTCCGCCAAGCTACGAGATCCCAAAGAACGCAAGCGGCTCTCGCTCAAAGCTCCCCTCGGGCGTCGGTCAAGCGGCTCCGATATGCCCGCCTCAAGACAGTTTCCGGCTCTGCACATCAAGCTCAGTACCAACAACACACATACGTGCCTGCTCCGACAGATCCCAATGCATCTCGGTATCCCCCAGGATTCAATCCTCTGCCTCTATATGAGCCTCACAACCACAATCAGAAGTCCCCATGCTTACCAGGGACGGGCATCCCGAGCGGATATCCCGACATTTCAAGCTTGCCACCTGGCTGATGCTGCCACTTGGGGCTAACGAATCATTTCCCCAATTCCCAAACACAACCCTTAGCGGACCTGGCAATCACGCCCTCAACTTCAGCACTCCAGGGTATGGGTTGGTATACACTCAACTACCTCCCCAAGACTCCCGAATGGCGATCCCATCAGCCAATCCACCTCCATCTTCGGTTTCCGTCCCCGAAAATGGTAACCCACCTCACCGCCTTTGATCCCCACATGGCTTGGCCGATCGAGCAAATGAAGGACATGCAAGGCAAGCTAGCCGGTTCTCGAAAGGACTCCTCCTCGCCCACCGATCCAAGCAAAGTAGTCCCGCTCCCTCCGAAATTCGGGATGCGGGAAATGGAAAAGTTTGACGGGACAATGCCCCGAAAACCCACATCGACACCTATGTCACAGGTACGAGAGCCAAAGGGGCAACCCCTCAACAAATGGCGGATCACTTTCGGCATTCTCTCAAATCCACGGACTAAGGTGGTTCCTCAATGTAAAGGCGTAAAACCGCTCCACGTGGGATCGGATCGGTGAAATCTTCCTGGAGAAGTACCGCGCCAACCTTGAATGGGAGACAAACCGCCATGACCCGCAAGCCACCGAACAAAAGGATGACGAACCGGTGGCGAGTTCTACAAAAGATGGAATTGGAAGCTTAGTGAGATAATGGATCCACTTTCCAAAGAAGAGCGGAGATGGACATCTTCCATTCCTGCCTCGAAGCCATCTTTGAGGACCTTGATCAGCCACCATTTCTATCCAGATCTCCATGCCATGGTCAATGCCGGGACAAAGTTTGAGAAGACTCTGAGTCTTCAAAAGACAACAACAACCCCTGCCTCGTCTAACCGCTATCGGACAAACCTAGCAACTTCAACTCCTGCCCCGAACAAAGGAAAAGAAGCGTAGGAACAAGACACTACATTCGGAAACGGAGCTCAAGTAAACCGCGATCAAGCAGCCCCAAAGAACAACAATCCCCCTCGCTTCCCACAATTCCAGCATTTAGACAACCTTGAAATGCCCCTGGACCAAGTATTTGAAGCTTTGGTGAAACGAAATCTTCTCAAGCCTCTCGAGAATTTCCAACCAAAGACTCCCAAGCCCAACATGGATATGAGCAAGCACTGCGCTTTCCACAATTACCCCGGCCACACCACCGACAATTGCTTCATGCTCAAGCAGGTGGTCTAGGGGCTCATTGAGGAGGGAAAATTGGAACGCCCTCGTGGCCCCAATACCATCGGAAATCCATTCCCCCGGAACGACATGGTCAACACGATAGCCTTTGACGAAACTCCAAGCGAGAGCGCACCCCTGCAATTTCCGAAACCGTCGCATCTTTGTCTCGCTATGATTGGGAGCGTGAAACCAGAGTCAAAAGGTCTCGTGACCGGGAATTCGACAAGAACGCCCAAGGGAAAGCTTGTCTCCCTAAGATCGTGTCCCGACCAAGGCATACAAATGGATGGATCGAACGCTCCCAGGAGACTGAGTCAAATGGTAGCACTGGAAGCGGTCTAGCCTTCACAGACGATGACTTGTCGACATGTGAGAATCAGCACAACGAAGCCCTCCTCATCCTCATAAAAATAGAGATGTTCTTCCTCCCGAACGTCTTGATTGATAACGGCTACGCAGTCAACATAATCGCTTTGAGCACACTGAAACGACTCCGTATCGACCGCTCCCTGATAAGGCCTTCACCCCGGGTAATCCGAGCCTTGTATTTTCTGAGGGTATGGAAGTATTCCGCTTTCCCTCCTGTGGTGCTCCTTAGACGTCGGGAGAGTGTCGTATTGACGACTCCGATGCACGGCCCTTTGGTATGAGCAGCGTGTTGGGCAGTCCCAAGTGGCTTTGGAGAGCAGGCGTGTAGCGATTCTGGGACCCGGTTGCCGTTGTAGCTATTGCCTTAGGAGTGCCGAATCCTGGTCTGACCCTCAGGATGTTACGGGAGACACTTTATTTGACTATGAGACCAGAGTTGACCGACTGAAGGGGAGAGGTCCTCTTTTACAGACTCGCAGGGAGGAGATCCGAGCCGAAGCACGGACGAATGAAGCCCTGAGAGCTGCTGGATTGTTTGACTCTACGGGGAGGACCCCTGATCTCGGACTGAGAGACGCAGAGTTGGTTCGCGTGGAGCGAAAGAAGACTCGCCGAGGACGAGGGAAGAAAGGGAAGAATGGCGAGGGAACAAGCGCAGATGGCGCGGAATGACCTCCTAGGTATCCATTCATTGCATTGTAAACACATTATTTGTTAAATGTATTAAACTGTCTTTTAGCATGTTGTGAACTTGAGAGTAGACCGTGCTTGAACTCATCAAGAAATGTTGTAACCGTTAGTGATTTGTGATTTACTTTTAAAGCTTTTTCGAGACGCAAGATCTCTTGTTTGCCTTTGTTTCTTTTGTGCACCTTGTCGGCGTCCATCTTTAAACTTTTCTGTTGCTTTTGCGGACTGAAGCAGTCTGGGCCTTGACGGAAATCCCCTTTGCTTAGGCTTTGTGCTTGGCTGAGAGGTTGAATGATCCCCTGTCAAGTCGTTTTGACGGTCATTTCCGTAGCTTCCTTGCCCTTTGTTGGCGTCGGGCTCTTGACCTCAATTTCGCAGCTTCTGCTTGAGCTTTTTTTTTTTTTGTGAGCCCTTGCTCGAGCTCTTTTTTTTTTTAAGCGCGTGAGGGCGAAGACAAGCCCCTGGCTTAGAAGTAGCATGGGTCAGTCGTTTGACATTGAGTGACCTCCGGATGTCCTTTGATGTTGCCGCCGTTGTTTGACTTGGTCAAGGTGACGTTGGGGCGTGCTCTTGAAAAGTGCGTAGCTTGATGGAGGTCTTGATTGACATTCAAACTTTTGACTTTTTTGTGTATTTTTAGACCGGACCAATTAAGGTTGCCTACGTTCCCCCGGACTAGAGGGCTCAGGTCTGCGTAGTTCGACACTACATGGAGTTCCAAGAGATGCACAATTGTTCTTCTTTAGGCGAAGTATCTGCGAAGTTTACTTCCGTTGACTGGATTCATGAAGGGATTGCCGACTAGGTCTGTCAGCTTCATGGCACCTCCGGAGAAGATCTTTTGAACCACGAAAGGGACGATCCATGTTGGTTCCCATTTTCCCAGTGGGTTGGTTCGAGTGGGAGGCTTTTCTTTGAGTACCAGATCGCCTTCACTGATGTATCGGGACTTGACTTTCTTGTCGAAAGCTCTAGCCATCCTGCTTTGATAGGCTCGGACGTAATCTCGATCCTCTTTAGGCTTCTTCCTATATCTTTTTAGGCTTGTTCCTATACCTCTTAAGGCTTGTTCCTATGTCTCTTTTGGCTTGTTCCTATACCTTTTAGGTTTGTTCCTATATCTCTTTAGGCTTGTTCCTATACCTCATTAGGCTTGTTCCTATACCTTTTTAGGCTTGTTCCTATACCTCTTAAGGCCTGTTCCTATGTCTCTTTTGGCTTGTTCCTATACCCCTTAAGGCTTGTTCCTATATTTCTTTTGGCTTATTCCTATACCTCTTTTGGCTTGTTCCTATATCTCATTACGCTTGTTCCTATACCTCGTTAGGCTCGTTCCTACATTTTCTGAACTACGATTTATTGGCTTGATTCCCTTTTAGGGATACGTAGGAATCCTTTCTCCAAAGGTCCAGCCATCCGATCTCGTCATCAACCCTCTGCTTTATCATCAGCCGCTCGTTAGGCTTGGGAACCTTCTTATCGACAACCTCACTTCTTCCATAAGTAACGTTGCCGAGGGGCTCTGTGAGTACCCCAATCCGACTCGCGACCCAATAAAAAGTGCCTTTTACTTAATAAAAGTGCGCTTGGGAGCGTTTGGTAAATTTTTGGTTCATTCCCAGATTTTCGAGATCTTTTATAAGTTTTTCGCTAAGGAAGGACCTAGAAAGAATTATGCAGATTGGACCTTTCAGGAATTACTCGAGGAATGGTCCAGATTTCGCCACCTGGCAGTGTTTCTAGAAGAAAGACAGTTATTTTTTATTGGTCGTGCGACACAATAATTAAAATCCCAAGTTGTTAAATAAGGGATTCTCTCTCATTTGACGAGGGGGCCTTCAGACTGTATTCTCTTATTTTCTCACACACAGACACACATACACACATATTTCATACTCTCTCTCTCTCTCTCTACTCTCTCTCTATCCGCTAAGCACCAAACTCCGGCGAAGCTTCTTCACCAATCTCCTCCCTAACCTAACCTTCCTCACCGGCGACCTCTCCAATTCCCTCTCTCCGGCCAAACCTCACTCAACCTCAACCAAATCTCTCCCTCAAACCGGCGATCTACTCCCTCCATTGCCGCTCTCTCAATCGTCTTCTCCACTCCAACCAAGCTCCCTCACCGACGACTTCAACACCAACCTAACCTCCTTCAATTCCCCTTCCACCGATTCCACAACCCAACTCCTCAACCTCCATCTGGTTCCTCTCCCCAAATTCCCCGGCGTCTTCCTCATCAATTAAATCAATCGGCAACTCTCTCACCACCTCCATTGCCGGCCAATCCTCCCTCAAACCTCACCCAAACCAAAACCGTCAACCTTCTCTCTCTACCACCTCACCGCTCTTCTCTATCCCCTAAACCAATCGCTGTCAACACCGCTCCCCTGTTCAAACCAATTGCCATTCCCTGTTCTGCTAGAAGCCAACACTCGTCCACTTCCCCTGTTCCAATTCCATTTTGGAGCCCAAGCACGTACTTACTGGGATTTGCGGAGTAACTTGGTCTGTGAGTCCGAATCCGTCTCGAAGCTGATTGAAGATCCTTAAATCTAACTTGATTTAAGGAACGTGGACTACGAGGGTAACGATTTCCTCACCTTTATCTCTCATTTACTGTTTACTTGTTTCATTGCAAATTATTCCCCGGACTTGATAATTCGACTCTATCTGTCCCCAATTATCAAGTCCCAACTGTCGATCTCTCTGTTTAATTAGCTTTGTTTGGTTTTGTTGATATTAATAATGTGATTTTGTGGGATTTGTTGTCTATTGGCCAAGGGAGTGTGGATCTCCCTATATCCACATCCCCTTGGTCAATCTATTGTAAAATTCATTGATTTCTGAGTTGTTATTGGTATTGTGTTGGGATATGAATTGTTATTTGTTGCTTCTGTATTACAAAATGTAAGGTCCCTGCAAACGGTAAACATGTGTCACGCGACACATCGTGCCTAGCATGTCCTGTGTCACGCGACACATGGTGACCATCTGCAGAGGATCATCCTTTCAGTTGTAAATCCTGTTCTGTTTGTCCTCGATGTAAAGTGGGACGTGGCCTCCAGAGTCAATGGCTTACAAGTTGTATTTCCCCCTTGTTGAGTAAAAAAACAAAGCAATTTAATGCATTTCATACATATCTTGTCATACACACTTTGCACACACATTTGGATGATTTGATTGTTGAACATTGAAAGACTCGTCTACAGATGAGGCGTGTTGGGTGAACTCTTGATTCTTTCCAACACGTAACATGACCCCCGAACCCATTTTCTCATTTTAAAAGGTTTTCAATGTTTCCTTAAAAACGGTGTGGCGACTCCTTTATTTTAAATTTTTGGCGAGCGCACATTCAGGGAGAAAGCTCATGTGACATGCAGTTTCCTTTTTTTTATCTAAGCTATTTTTTGTTGTTTTAATTTACTTAAAACGTGTTTTCTCAGAATCCTAAGTTGGTTGAAAAAGATTGCTCTTCTTTTTCGCAACTATGCAAGATCCTGGGTCAGTGGAGACCATCAGTGCGGCTATAAGCCCCTCGTTTTGCACCTGTATTTCGATATCCCGGGGTGGACAGCCCCAGGCGAGGGTCCTATAGGGCAAGCGGTTTCCACCGGCCTAAAATAAAAATCGAACCTAAGGACCGAGCTTGTCATGTTCATTTTAATGTGTCGGCCATGTGAATAGTGAGCAGAGCCGGCACCTGAGTCAAGATCGAGTCGAGAGTTTGGCATGACCTCTATTTACCTTGCTTGCGCAAGGGATCTGTAACATTAGGCTTTGGCTAGGTCATATTGTCATGGCTGATGTATTAAAGGCTTGATGACATGGTGTCATGTGGGCATGGATGTATATCCGGGACGGAGCATTGTCCGGGTGTAGCTTTGGAAATCAAGATCGGGTCAAGATTTTAGCATGACCTTTCATCGTCTTGCTTGCGCAAGGGATCTTGAGTTCCGAGCTTCGACTCAGAAAATGGCCATGGCCGGCATGGGATATGTATCCAGGCTGTATGACACGGACTGGGTAAAAACCAATCGAGTTTGGACAGAGTGTGACGCAAGCGTGCATGGTTGACACTGGCTAGGATTGGATGTTTGGAATGATCCCGTGCGCGTCCAAAATGCATCAGGAAGACCAATCGAACTGTAACTGAGACCACTCCGGGTTGAGGGTTATAGTTTGCATTGTACAGGATAAGAGTGCGCGTAGTGTGCGGTCACTAAAATTCTTTTTTTTCTTAGTAAAACGGAAATTTTTTGCAGAATTTTTATATGTATGTACACAGATATATTATGAAGCATTTTTCGTATATTTATTTTTTGAATAAAAATTTAAAGCACATGCACACACACACAACAGTTAAAGAAGGGGTAAAATGAAAGTTTGACCCTCATCATTGTTTTAATTTTTTTTTGTTTAAAAGTTTTTTAAAACAAAACGTCCCCAGCGGAGTCACCAACTGAAATTACCCGGATCCGGCTCGCGCGCGGGCTCTGGCATCTCACATTGTCGGGAGGTGTCTCGCTGCGTTTGTTTGGAGAGTCGCCACGCCGTTTTGATTTAGCCCAAAACATTGAAAAAAGGCTTAGTTTAAAAACTGTTGTTGTGTGATGAGATTTTTGAGTTCGGAGGTTAGGTTACGCCTCGGGAAGAGAATAGCAGAGCTCACCCGAGTCGCCTCGTAAAAACGAGTCTTTCGGTACCCCTCTTTCTTAAAATGTTGTGTGTGTGTATGTGCTTTTTAAAAATGCATGTGGTATATGATGTCTACATTGTATGTTATGTATAGAAATAAATTGAAATAGTTTGGAATGAAACCTTACAAATGTTGGTTCCTGTCTGTCTTCCGCTTGGAAATAGTGTTTGAGGGTGAATAGTGCTCCGGGACGGACCGGAATTGCTTCGGGGATGTACCGGTGTCTGCGGACAGAGCTTCGACGTGCCTCGGGAGTGTCAGGTATGTCCTCGGACAGAGGTTCGGCGTGTGTCGGGATCGTCGGGATTGTTGACTGGGCTTGGGCAGAGGTTCGGCGTGCGTCGGGATCGTCGGTTGTGCTCGGGCAGAGTTCCAGTTTGCTTTGGAATGGATCGGGATTGTTCGGCAGGGCTTTGGGATGGACCGAGATGCCTCGGGATGGATCGACAAGGCTTCAGGATGCCTCGGGAGTGCCTCGGGGTAGCTCGGGAGCGTCTCTGGAGCGCTCGACAGGGCTTCAGAGTACCACGAGGGGCCTCAGAATGCCCTGGAGGGAACCGAAAGGGACCAGGATTGCCCCGAAGGGTCTTAGAAGGGGAGCCTGAAGGTTGGGGAAGAGAGGAGAGAAAGGAGGTGTGAAAAATGAGAAGGGGAGCCCTCTATTTATAGGGATCTGAAAATGGCCAAAGTTGTCGCGGGACACAATCTGCCATTACCATTTTTTTTGGTTTTCCTGGATTTAGGGAAATATTGTGAACTTTAAGGGGATTTTGTAATTATGATGTCTGGATGCAAAGTGGTCCGCACGGACCAGTCTATAGGATCAATATTTTGCAAAATTCCTAAAAACTCCTTTTGCCATTTTTTATCCCAGAAAGGTCCCAAATTGGTTTGGTTGGTGATTTTTGGGGTTTTTGAAGGCTACGGGTGTTCGGGATCACGTTTGTGTGAGTCCGCGGTGTTTCCCGTGCGCTTGAAAGGGAGAGATCCGGATTTGGGTACTTACATTAGCAAAAGTGAGACGAAACTCACAAGTGTTGTCCTTAGTGTCGGCAACACTAACAACAACACACACCTATTCGAAAACAACAAATAATAGAAATAAATCTAATTTGCAGCGGAAATAAATAAAGATACACAAGAATTAAATTTTTATCAAGTTATATAAATATATAACTTGATGGGTGCCAGGAGGGCAAGACCTTTCTATATATATAATGAATTAAATACAAGGTCGAAAAGTTCCCTTAATGATAAATAATCATTAACTCAAGAAACAATAAATATAGAACTCTCTCTGAATACTAACACTCAAAACCTCACGAAAATACAAAGATATATGTGAAACTCTCGAGTGTTGGACAAAGTGTTGCCAACATTGAATGGCGACACTTGAAGAGTGTGATTATCCCCGATCCGATTTGGGCCCCGCCAACTTGGATGTTTCCAAGTGACTAATGAACTCGGGTCAATCTAGCGGACTTTAATGTTCAAACGGAGTCGCCACACCATTTTAGTTTAGGGCCAAAACTTTGAAAAAATCCCATAAAAGAGAAAAAGGGTTCGGAGGTCACGTTACACTCCGGGAAGAACGATTAGCACGTTCACCCGGAATGCCTCGTAGACGAGTCTTCCAAACTTGAAACCATTTGTATGTGTGTGTGTGTGTTTTGCAAAAGGTTTGACCAAACAAAGGATTTTCTGTGAATAAACAGTTTGACTGGACTGGATTAGGATTAATCAAAACAGTTTGCTTCTGTGAGTGAAAAGGAACTGGAAACAAAAAATATCTGCCAGTGACATTTCTGTCCGCGCGGATTAGGACGACTTTCAGTTCTGTCCGCGCGGATAAGGCAGTAAGGTTCTCTTTTGGCAGCTTTCCAGTCTGATTCTGTAATTTCCAGAAAGTTAACTGGATTTACAGAATCAGAACTGGAGTTGCAACAAAAATGTAAAGTTAAGGAATCTTTGAATTTTTCATCCATGCTTGTTCCCACTTTCCTTAGGCTTTGATTAGTGATCACTAAACATGATTAATAGTGATATACTAGATCAAGCCATCATGAGGGTACATTAGGACTTAGGAGCATTTCATTTGCTATGGGGAAAGGGGAATTTGACAAAACAAGAAATAGGTCAAGATGTATCAACTTTTAGAGGAAGATCTCTAAGGTGGTCACAAGAATGAACATCCTTGAGATCTATACTCAAGTCTATCTCATACATCTTGTGTGACCCAATTTGTGTAAGTCCTAAGGATGTTCATCCAAGGAAATGGTTCCAAGGTGAACATCTTAGGCTATGGGGGGGGGGACATTTGCAAGAAAGTAAAGATTATGGACCACTTGAAGTGGTCATCTATGGAGATGGACTCCAAGATGACCATCTTATAGGTCAAGAGAGCAAGAAACAAGTAAAGACTAGTTAATGTAAAAGGGACAAAGGGGAATAACATAATAAAAAATGTGAATCCTTGTAGAGAATCATCCATGGAGATGAACTCCATGGAGATCCTCTTGGATCCTAGGACAAAGGGGGAAGGGAGGTGAGCAACAAGTAAATAAAACAAGTTACATAATTTAAATATGAGATATATGCATGAATGAGGGAGATTAAGGTAAGGAGAAGGAGGGTCTACCAATGGTTGTACCCTATCTTCTTTGGTTTGTGTTTAGGGCTTGAAGATTATCAAGGCTTATGTGGGGATTTGTGTTTAGGTTTAGTGTTTGGATGAGTGTTTGTGGTTGTGTTTAGGCTGTTTTCTGGAGTAATTTCGACAATGTAACAGTAGAGTTCCAAAGAGATCCCCTCAACTAAGAGATAAGGGATCTATTTATAGGCTGGATTAGAGTTCAACCCTGTCCGCGCGGATAAGGGTGAGGGGCTCATTTCTGTTCGCGCGGATGGGAGAGAAGGCGTGCCTGACTTTTCAGAAAAGCAGTTTTGGCTGTTTGCAACAATTCAAACTGGTCAATTTTCTTGGAGGCCACTCATTCCAGCGAGATCTAGTCCACATTTGTTGTTCCCTTAAGGTCCTTCCTTGCTTAAAAACCCTCGGAAAGTGACCAAAATGCCCTTAAATGTTTATTTGATGTGAAAATCGTTAAGTTGGGCTAAAGGAGTGTTGGTGGTTCAGATTGGGACACTTACAGTAGCCCCTCGGCGACGGTACTTCCGGGGGAAGTGGGGTTGTCGATAAAAGTGAGGTCCCAATCACCGCTGGGGAGAAGAGGATAACCAATTTGGTCTGATGGCTGAACCTATGGTAGGTTACCTACGTATCCTTAGGAGGAATCAAGCCGGTCGTAGTTCGGGTCTTTCGACTATCTTCAGACGTCGACCCTAGAGTGACTGTTTTAGGGTGTCAACCTGGTGAGCGAGTTCTGTAGTCGGTTGCTGAAAGAAACTCTGCTGGGGATAGAAAATGACCATTTTGGTCTGATGGCTAGAGTTGTATATCCACACCACTGGGGAAAGGAATGACCATTTTGGTCTGATGGCTGAACCTATGGCAGGCTACCTACGTATCCTTAAGAGGAATCAAGCCGGTCGTAGTTCGGGTCTTTCGACTATCTCCAGACGTCGACCTTAGAGTGACTATTTTAGGGTGTCAACCTGGTAATGATTTTGGTTTGTCGAATCAGAAGATGATTGCGGTTTATAGAAGACGATTGCGGTTTATCGAATCGAGAGGTGATTGCAGTTTATCGAATCAGAAGACAATTGCGGTTTATCGAAGACGATTGCGGTTTATCGAATCGAGAGGTGATTGCGGTTTATTGAATCAGAAGACGATTGCGGTTTATCGAAGACGATTGCGGTTTATCGAATCGAGAGGTGATTGCGGTTTATCGAATCAGAAGACGATTGCGGTTTATCGAAGATGATTGCGGTTTATCGAAGACGATTGCGGTTTATTGAATCGAGAGGTGATTGCGGTTTATCGAATCAGAAGATGATTGCGATTAATCGAAGTTAATTGCGGTTTATCGAATCGAGAGGTGATTGCGGTTTATCGAATCAGAAGATGATTGCGGTTTATCGAAGACGATTGCGGTTTATCAAACACGATTGCGGTTTATCAAATTGAGAGGTGATTGCGGTTTATCGAATCAGAAGATGATTGCAGTTTATCGAATTGAGAGGTGATTGCGGTTTATTGAAGACGATTGCGGTTTATCGAATCGAGAGGTGATTGCGATTTATCGAATCAAAAGACGATTGCGGTATATCGAATCGAAAGACGATTGTGGTTTATTGAATCAGAAGACGATTGCGGTTTATCGAATCGAAAGGTGATTGCGGTTTATCGAATCAGAAGACGAATTGCGGTTTATTGAATCAGAAGACGATTGCGGTTTATCGAATCGAAAGGTGATTGCGGTTTATCGAATCAGAAGACGATTGCAGTTTATCGAATCGAAAGGTGATTACGGTTTATTGAATCAGAAGATGATTGCGGTTTATCGAATCGAAAGGTGATTGCGGTTTATCGAATCAGAAGACGATTGCGGTTTATCGAATCGAAAGGTGATTACGGTTTATCGAATCAGAAGACGATTGCGGTTTATCGAATCGAAAGGTGATTGCGGTTTATCGAATCAGAAGACGATTGCGGTTTATTGAATCGAAAGGTGATTACGGTTTATCGAATCAAAAGACGATTGCAGTTTATCGAATCGAAAGGTGATTGCGGTTTATCGAATCAGAAGACGATTTCGGTTTATCGAATCGAAAGGTGATTGCGGTTTATCGAATCAGAAGACAATTGTGGTTTATCGAATCGAAAGGTGATTGCGGTTTATCGCTTTCCTCGTATTTCGTCTGCGATCTTTTGTGTCGAAACTGTCTTCTTTCGTGTTTTGCCGTATCGAAATGGTCTTCGTAACGTGTGGCTGTTTCAAACCGAAGTGATAGCGTTTAGGTGCCTCAAGCCTTAGTGATAGCGTTTAGGTGCCTCAAACCTTAGCGAATGATGATCTGGAGGTATCAGCCTAATGAGGATTTACCATTTTGAAACGGTCTCCTTCAACGGTTTGTATCCTTACGTTGAGGATGGACTCTGTGGGGAGACTATTTGAAGGCATTCTCGCTGGGGAAGATTCGGGCTTACGATAACTGCCCGAGAAAAGGGTGACCGTGTTAGTCGAGTGGCTGGACCTATGGTAGGCTACCTACGTATCCCGTAGTTCGAAAGCTGCTGGGGATGGTTTTCTTTGCTGAGTGCTCACTTTATCACCGCAGACTTCGCTGAGGATGTACTTTGTCGTGTGTTCAACACCATAGACTCACTAGGTTGCTGAGGACGGTTTTTGCTGAAGTTAGGGGTTGAAAATGAGGAAGGGAATGGGCTTCCGTTAATTTTCATTGAAGAGGTCGGGCTTATGTTGAAGTTCGGGGTTGAAAATGAGGAAGGGAATGGGCTTCCGTTAATTTTCGTTGAAGAGTTCGGGCAATTATGTTGAAGTTCGGGGTTGAAAATGAGGAAGGGAATGGGCTTCCGTTAAGTTTTGTTGGAGGAGACGGGCTTATGTTGAAGGTCACATCGAAGGCGTGGGCTTTGGACGAAATAGGCGGTTGTGATAAAATGGATTGAGGGATGGTGGACGATCCCGCGTGCGTATCGAGGGAGACATGAAGAATTATTCCACAAAACGGAAGTGGGCATGGAGAAATATCTCACAAAACGAAAGTAGTTCCTTCGGGTTGTGCTGATGTGAGAAGGGTGATCAGCCTAATAGGGACAAGTCTGGAGGCATTTTGACCTGAAGGAGAAGTTTGGTTGAGTTTGCATCTTGCTGGTGATCGTCAACCTTGTAGAAGTTGTTGAGCTTGTCTTCACATTAGGACTTCTCGCTGTGGAAGGCTTTGAGTTCGAAGAATGAAAGAACCAGGTTTGAAATGAGAGGGTCCTTATTAAAAGGGCATCTAACACTTGGTAAGAGGGAAACCAAAGGAAAGGTGTTAATTTGGTAGAGAGGGACTCAAAGGCACTCTGGTCGAGTTGGCAATATTAACAGCGTGATGTGTTGAGAAGCATTTTGCTGGTGGCGATGGTTCTAGAGGTGATGGTAAAGACTTCGACGGCCGTTTTCACCAAACTGTAGACACTGGAGGCTGTCTTCATCCATTTGTGGATGTTGGAGGTTGTCTTTACCAAGATGCAGACGTCAAAGCTTGTCTTTTGCCAAGCTGTAGACATGGGGGCTATCTTTGCCGAACTGTAGACATTGGGGGATGTCTTCACAGACTTGAGGCATTTGAAACGAAGCTGATGTAGGTCTGGGGCCAAGATGATGTTGACTTGATGTGTCTGAGGTTAAGATGATGCTAGATTGAGGTATCTGAATCTGAGGTATTTGAAACAAAGATGGTGCTGACTTGAGGCACCTGGGCACAAGCTGACGTGGGTTAGAGGTGTTCTAGTCATGGTGATGTGGAGACGAAGGTCTTGCCAGTCATTTAGGTAGTTCTGTTGAAGTCATTGGAATTACGCTTCGATGGAGACCATCCTTGCTGCGGAGAGGCTTCAGGTAGTTATGGAAAACTTGTCTTTCGTGCTTGAATCTCTACATTTATTAGTAGTGGGACAAATGTAAATATGACATTTATGGTGAATGCATGAATAGAACCAAAATGATTAACAACCTCTTAGGTTTGCTCTACTGATTCATGTTTTGTGCATGCTACATGAGCCCTTGGGAGACTTTTGTGGGGATGCATGGTAGTGAGAGGGTTTGTATGTGTTGTGGACTATTTGGGACAAGTTTTAAGCAGGTGGGGTGATATCCTTTGGTTGCGGACTGAACTGCAGGTCATTGATGAGGTCTTTGTTATAGGTCAATAGTATCCTGGGGATCTCAATTTTGATCTTGGGATGAAATTGGATTTAAACCCCGGGTCTAGATTGAAATTTCTTTTCAGTCTCGGACATTTGAAGCTGATGCTGACATGCTCTAGAATCAGAAGTACATTGATATGAATGAACCCTCTTTCGCTTGGGTTAATTTTGATTTGACATAAATTTGGAGAATGACTTGGCGAAATGCTGATATGAGGAGATTCCCAGTTTTCAACCTCTGATGATGCAGGGAGTTGCCATATACCAAGTTCTAAAGCTGACGCTCCAAGATAATTGTTGAGGTGACTAGACCTTTCTTTTGAAGATAGGTGTGACTTGAAAAAGCCCCATTCCGAGGAAATGACATGACGAAAGCCATATAAGCTTTCTCTGAATGATTTGATGAAACCCCAGGTTCGACAAAGCGTCACGACAGAGGCCCAATTAATGGTTCGACTGTAAAAATGACATACTGATGATGTACCAAGCCGATCGATCAATGTGAGAGACCTCGAGGCGAAGTTGATGTGACCCCAGATTCATTGCAGCATTATGTCATAAAGTGAGAAACCCATCTTTGATAACAACTATGTAACTAGAATCCTCCCTTCGAAGGGTGTCCTCCATATGGGAACTGTTAGCCATAGTGGCACTTGGCTTGTTCATGGCTTCAATCCTATTCACCCTATGGTTATTCTTAGGGAAGGGATTGTTGGCTGTGTTGGGCCCTTCGGGTATCTGGAACTTACCCTTCTCGATCAGTTCTCACATTGCCCTTTTTAGGAGTATGCAATTATTAGTAACGTGCCCACGATACTAGTATAAAGCACAGGGCTTAGTTGTGTCCAAAGGGACATCGGGATCCCTGGGCTGATAGTTGTCCAAAGGTCTTATCAGACCTTCCTTCACAAGTCCCTGAAAGACTTCACTCAGAGGCATTCCAAAATCTTCAAACCTTAGACTTCGCGGCTTGGGCACATCGCCTTTCCTTGGCACGAAAGGAGTGGCATTGTTGCAATCCTGGCCACGTAGTTAACTGATTCCTTGCCTTTTTGGGCAGGACAGAAGCTGGATTCGAGGCAGAAGCTCGGTACCAATAAGTGGGAGCAGTGGCTTGCTGTTGGTCAAACTTTAGCCCCAGAACTGACCATCGCACGCAGATCTAGATAGGGGAAGTTACTGAGGGACTTTCTCAAATGAGGCTTCCAGGCATGATTGAAAGATGTCCAATTGTTCTTCATTAGAAGGAGGGCTAGCCATTTTGCTCAACTTGAGGTTTCATCGCTTGTAAAAGTCACCGATGTTCTCCTCAGGGCATTGCATAGTTGTTTGCAAGTCTACCCGATTCGTCTCCCATTCCAGGTTGGCTTTGTACTTTTTAGTGAAGACGTTGGTGATCTGTTCCCAAGTGGCCCTGGACTCGGGTTCCGATAGAAAAAACCACTTCAGAGCCTCCAGTTTTGGGGAGAGACTGAAGTAATCAGCTAACTGCTGATTCGTCCATCCTTTGGCTTTCACGGCTAGGGTGTAGGTGTCAAGGTGGATCTTGGGACAGGCAGTTCCATCAAACAGTTCCAGGTTAGGCATCACGAACTTGTACGGTAGAGGCACAATGGAATCGGGATTTGTGGGCCGGAGGGCGGCTTTGTTTCTTGTCAGCTCGGCGACCTGCGCTTTCAATTCCTTATGATGTTCCATGAACCAAGCCAAATGAGGGTCCAGTGGTGGAGCCAGAGTGTTCAAGTCGGTGATCGTGCTGGAGAGAGGGGTTACCATTGGCGGCACACTGGTGGAAAGGATGGCAGGGCCTGGGGCATAGGTGTAAACCTGCCCTTGGCCTAAATCACCCTGGGGAGTGTAAGTAGGAGCCTGGGCATACGGATAGAATCTAGTGGCCTGTTACTGATTCCCAATGGGCAAGGAGGGTGGTGGCAGACCAGAAGTGGCTGGGTAGCTCGAGTTCCCGGGGTGAGACTCATAGGGAAACTTAAGTGCGGGTCATGGCCCTTGGTTGTTGAACTGCATGCCTGGCTGGGGTGATGGTGTAAAACCGGGAGGATACTATGGTCCCGGTGATTCTGATGAGACGGGGATGGGGGCTTGCTGGCCTATAGGGCCTTGAGTGAGGAATGGGTTTGTGGAGGCTGGTGAGGCGCTGGGAGCTGCCAAAATAGTACTGTTCTGAGGAGGGATACCTGATTGGTGTCCTAAACCAAACTGTGGTGGCGGCATTCCAGACTGTTGCTGCGGCACCCTGAACTGTTGCTGTGAAGGCCCAAACTGATCTGTGCCAGACTGCGGAGGGATCCCAACTTGCTGCGGTATTCCGAGGTGTCTCCAACCATGAGAGGACATTTCATACTGACTTTATCCCCACTGAGGGACGACAAACTGGCTTGTCCAGTCGGACTGTACGGGGCCACTGGGCTGTGGCTGAGGAGCTAGCTGACCCATAGATTGAGGAGCAGGGGCTCTGGTGGTGCTGGTGGTGGCATCCTGGTGTAGTCTGGGCGACTGAGATTGGGATTAAGGGTTTGCTGTCCCGTTGAGGCGGTCATGAAGGGATCTTGTGAGACTTGTGCGGTGCTGGGAGCTGGCTGTCTTGAACTAGGTTGCTATTGAGATGTCCCAAACTGCTGGGGCGGAGAAGTTCCGAACTGATCCATAGTTGACTGCCGTCCCAAACCCAACTGAGAAGTCATACCAAGCTAATGTAACTGAGAAGCCCCTGACTGATCTGTACCGCACTGCTGAGGTATACCAAACTGCCGTGACATACCGACCTGACCCCGTCTGCGTTGAGGCACACCATACTGGCCCAAATCGGACTGAAGTCAATTTGTTTCCCCCAAACGACTGTCCCAGACCGAACTGTGAATGTATACCAGACTGAGGTTGAGAGGATGGCTGATTCATAGGCTGAGAAGAGTGTGGCCCGGTGGAGGTTCCATGTGAGGAAGGTGGTGGCATTCGGCGGTAGTCTGTCTGGCCAAGATAGGGATGGGGATCCTCTTCCTCTTCTAGCGTGAAAGTCCCATCGGGGTTGAGGGCAATCGTCAAACCAAAATTCCTAAAACCTTCCAAAAATGAACATCGAAACCTCATTCTGATTGGCACAAGGAGTTTTATGGACTCGAACTCCAATATTAGCTATAGAAATATGATGAATCTCTGGTTCTGGTTAAAATTCTGTCCTTATCCTTGGACTTCAAAGAACTGCACTTGACAAGCCCATGACCAACATGGCGATCAAATCTCACTTTGCTTGGCGAAGCCTTGGTCTGAAGAGATGTGTTGGCGAAGTCTTGATTTTGAAGAAGTGACTTGGGAAAGCCTCAGTCTCATGATTGTGAATCTGACACAATTAGTGAGGCTTCCTCTTGGTAGGCATTGCAGACTGATCCTGAAATGAGTCTAAACAAAGACCCATCTTGTAGCATAGTGAAGAACCAATGGGGACCCGGCGTGACCAGAGAAGCCCCACTCTAAAGAAATGACTTGACGAAAGTCCCACCTTAAAGAGTCCAGTGCAGCTCTAATGCAAATTGAATTGTCATGTAGCAAAAGAGGCAACCCATCCTTCTATATTTACTTTATTATTTTCTTTAGTCGATTAGTCAACCGGAAGAAAATGTAAAAGAAAGACAATTTAGAAATGTATACCTGCAGGGGCATATTTTCAAAAAGTGGGGACGAATCCCCGATTTGTATTATTTGATGGCCTCATTTGATGAAGGCACAAAAGAACTCGCTTTGGGTTTGACTCTTTTGAGAGAGCATAAGTGTAGAAAGGTTTGTAAAAGTGTATGGAAGCCCCTGCTGATAGAAAATCCGTGTTTAGCTCTATTTTTCCAATAATGTAGAAAAAAAAAGACTTGTCGAGACATCTGAAAACATATTTTATTCAAAATATGATCACAAGATTGCTTTAAACCCTTTATTAATGTTCGGGTTATTCAACCCCCAATCTCGATATGAACAAACATTTTGATTAATCATGAGGAGAAAGTCGACCAATACCAAGAATCAAAGTTGGCGAATTGTGAAGAAAGATTGTGTATAGGAGAGGTCATTGAGGAGACCTAATTTATGGAATTTGAATGTGTTTATGACCGGACCATTTCTGGTTGCCTACGTTACCCTTAATATAAGGAGCTCAGGTTGCCGTAGTTCGGGCTGAACTATGTTTGGCTTTGGGAAAGGGTATGAATATTTTGTGGTCCCTTTTGTGAAAAGGCTTGAGATGGTTCCTTGACAAGTCATTTTTGACAGCTATTTCAGCGATTCCTTTGCTTCTTGCTCGTCGTCTTTCATCGGGGGAGAAAGATTTTGAATGCAGCTTAAGGGCTTAAGATATATTTTTGCCATTGTTTTAACTGCTCCCTTGTTGTCGACAACTTCCGTTCTTCGGGCTTTAATTGTGCCCATATGTCAAGCCTCTGATCGGCGGTGCTGGGTCCTTGGCCTCATTTTTTCTTTTTGAAGCTCCTGCTTAAGCTTTTTTTTTCTTTGAAGCTTTTGCTTGAGCTTTTTTTTTTTTTTGAGGGCAAAGGCAAGCCTCTGCTTGAACTTTCTTGATGCACGTGAGGGCGAAGGCAAGCCCCTAGGTTGTTGTCGACATAGGGTCAATCTTTTAATGCTGAGTGACCTTTTGTTGTTCCTTGATGTTGCCGCTGTCGTTGACTTGGTCAAGGTGGTGGTGAGGACATGTTTTGGAAAGTGTATGGTTTGATGGAGGCCTTTGTGAGGTAAGAAAAGTGTATAGGGAGGGCATTAGTTGAATTTCTCACACCAATTAATTAAAATCTTAATCATTTCAAGAGATTATTTGTTGAGCAATGCGAGTGATCATTTAAAATAAAACCATTTCATTAAATGTAATGTAGGTGTGCAAATAATGTCTCGAGTCTAGCAAGAAAAGAAAAAAGACTCTTTTGTAGAAAATTTAAGATTAACTACAATGTCCGAGGAGGACTTGATTGAACGAAGAAAGTACTAGAACCTACGAAGGTTGACTAAAAGATTGTTTTAATATTTTAATTTAATTTAAGGATGGGTAGCCCCTAGTCTAGCTACTCTTTGTTGTTGGACCACGCCTCTACCCTTCAGCATTGGAAGCAAATTCCTCATGAAGCTATGACAGATTATGCTCGCCATTGGTAACTTCAGGAATTCCTTGCTTACCGGCCCTGATGGTTGCCTTATCTGCCATCAGATTATTATCATCCCATTTCCCCTTGGCATCAGTTGTGAACTTATCGGAGGGCGGGAGTTCAAAGCATTTCACCAAATCCGGCTTTGCCACGGTCACATGCTTGTTGCAGTCAAACCAGCCATTCTCAACATTTGTTGCGACTAAATCATCTAGCTTGCTAAAGTAAATGTCAAAGTCTATTGAATTCACAGAGCTTGAATCATAAAACTCAATCATGTTTACACTCGTGTTGTTTGGGAAATGATCATTGGCAGTGTTGAGATCACTGAGGCGCTCGAGTTTGCCCTTAATAATTAACCCCCGAATTGCCTTTCTCAAAGTTGTACAGTTGTCGGTTGTGTGACCCTGATACTGGTGGAAAGCACAATGCTTAGTGGTGTCCAAAAGGATTTTGGGATCCTTGGGCTGATAGTTTCTTATGGGTTCGAGGAGACCCTGCTTTAGCAAGCCATTTAAAACTTTGCTTAAGGGCACACCCAAATCCTCAGGATGTGGTTTCTCCTTTGGGGGGGGGGATAAACTCTTAGTGCTCTTTGATTCGAGCTTTGGTCATCAACTTGGTCACCATTCTGAACAGAGTTTGCCGGTTTTGGTCCATTGGGGCGCTCAAGCTTGCCCGCTCCGATTAACGACTATGGAAGGTGCAGTGCTTACTCATGTCGAGGGGTGCATTTGAGCTCCTTGGATGGTAGTCCCTGAGAGGCTCCAAAAGGCCTTCCTTTGCTAAAGCCTTGAAAATTAAGCCCATGGGTATCCCAAAATCATCAAAATGTTCTCGTTGCCTTAGAGGACCACCATTTCTTGGTTCCTTTTGGATGCCGTCAATTGTACACAACGCCTTCTTTCCTTTACTGGATGTTGCAGCCGTGTTGGAAGGGTAAGGTTTATAGCGGTGAGACATGCTCAGACCAGTAGTGCTTCCCTGTGCACGAACCCTTTTGATGTAGCCCTCGATGTAAGCGTCGAGATTTGACTTTGTGTAAAACTCCTTTGTGTCAGATACACGAGATTGGTATGGTGAGATGGCTCGAGTCGAGCGATTGTCGATACTCTCGTTGCTAGGCTTTTCTTGTATTTTCTTAACTGGTCCTACCAATATCCCTTCGAGATAGTCAATAGGAACACTAGGACTGCACGACCCCGCCACAATATTGGCATTAGCAAACGAAACCACATTAGGAAGCATTCTGGTGGGAGGAATGACAGTCTGAACATTAAAAGCGTGACCGTAACCCTCCTCATAAGTCAAACTTGAAGCACAAGAATGTGGATCGAAGGATCGGGGGTGGTGAGACTTATAAGGGGCCTCATAAGGCTGGGCAGCTGCCGAAGATGAGGATATATGGCTCGTAATGGCTGGATACCGGGGAGTAGTGAGTGCGGATCCAAAAGGTTGCTGAAGATGCGAGGTCTGAGGCACCGTAAAAGTAGGACTGAACGTGTCTTGACCAAACTGAGGATTGTGACTAGAAGAGTAATGTGCATACTGTACTTGATGAGTAGGAGTAGCTTGCGTAACAGCCGAGTGAAGAATTGGATGAGGACCATGTGGCCTTGTCGAACTTCCCAATTGGAGGGGCAGGGTAGAGCTTGGAGGATGTTGTGAATATGGTGAGTCTGATGAAGTGGTGATAAAAGCCAGGTGGCCCATGTGAGCTCGCAGTATCACAGGGGCAAGTGGGCCTTGAGAATTGACGGAAGCAAGCTGACTCCGTCCGAACCGTGGAGCCTGAGAAGCGAATTGACCCAAAATGGCTTGCGGAGCCATGTCAAACTGCTGGGCTTAAGAAGTTGCGAACGGACCCATTCCGAGCTGATGACCTGAACCAGATTGAGATTGTGAAGTAGTAAACTGACCCCTTCCAAGCTGTGGGGCGAAAGTAAACTGATTCAATCCTGGCGGTGAGACCTGAGAGGCACCAGGGGCAGGTTGACCTAGATCGGACTGTTGAGGGGTACCAAGCTGTAGGGGCTGAGATGTACTGAACTGACCAATCCCAGCTTGATGGCCCGGGCTATACTGAGGCTTTAGGGTAACAAACTGACCCATTCCAAGCTGCGGGGCAAAAACAAACTGATTGAAACCTAAAGGTGAAAACTGAGAGGCACCGGGGGGATGTTTACCAAGATCGGACTGCTGAGGAGTATCTATTTGATGAGACTGAGAGACAGGCTGAGTTATAGGTCGGGGAATGCTTGGCCCATTAGCAGTTTCATACAAAAGGGAGCAAGGCAGTTGACGGTGGTCGGCATGCCCGGGAGGGTAATTAGCTTCAATCTCCGCATCAACCGTAAATGTTCCATTAGGGTTGCGAACAATTGCTAGTCCTTGGGTTTTGACACTTTCCAATAACTGACTGATCTGATCCTCTTGATGTTGTCTTATCTGTTCCATCATCTGATTCCACTGGTCAGCATTTTGCGGATTTTCGGGGTGCGGAGTCGTACGTCCCCCACTGTTCTCCTCTGAGTTGACCATTCTGAAACTCTGAGCTGAAGCGAAGGAAGAAACCGATGAAGTATCTGATTCCGGAATGACTGAGCTGAACAAACGATGACCCGAGATCTTGATCCAAACTTTGCTTACTGTGGAAGGCACAAAAGGGTGTGGTTCAGACTCGGGAAAGCGAAACAGGTTGGTGTTTGGGCTTAGGGCTCATGCAACATGCGATTATTCATTTAAATTTACTTAAAACGTGTTTTCTTAAACCCTAAGTGGTTGGAAAAGATTGCTCTTCTTTCTTTTTTTTCGCCGACTAGTCTAAGTCCTGAATCAGTGGGTCCCATCACTACGCTACAGACCCCTCAACTTGTAATCCCGAACAAGGGTTCTGTAGGACAAGCAGGTCCCACCGACCGAAAAGAAAAACGATCCTAAAGTCTGGCGGGTAATCGAGTCTTAACGTGTATTCAATGTAAATTACGGGCAAAGCTGACGTCAAAGGTCAAGATCATGTCGAGGGGCTTGACGAAAAGTCGGCATGGCCTTGACTGATAAATGTCCATAATTGATCTTGACCCGTCGTCAGTTAGGTCGTAATTAGACATGGTCTAATCGTTAATCCTTGATGACTCAGTGTCATGCCGGGAGTCGGTGCATAAGTTGTGAAAGTCAAAGTCAAAGTCAAGGCGCTAGTCAAGATCTGGTCAAAGTTCATGACGAAAAATTGGCATGACCTCGACTGATTAGGGTCTCCGAAGGATATTGACTTGGCATGTCGACTAGGGTTTGACCGACACGGTGTATACACGGACAAGGCATGACACAGACCAAACTAAAAACCAACCGAGTCTCGGACAAAGTGTGTCACGGACAAGTGCATGGTCAACACGAGGCTCCAAGGGATGTTTGGGTAGTCCCGTGCTCACACCGAGAGGCGTAGTAAGGCCAAACGGGCTGCTACTGGGATTTTCCCGGGTTAAGGACGTAGTGTGCAGTGTAAGGTCAAGTGCGCGTAGTGTGCGGGCAGTCTAAATTATTTTTCTGAGTAAAATAGAAATTTTCACATGTGTCTTAAGAGCATGATGCATGCAAAAGATTTTGAAAATGATTTTTTTTTGAAAATATTTTCAAAAATATTTTTGAAAGCAAGTAAGCACTTAAGCACATAAAATTCAAACAGTTAAGGAAACGGGTCTGACAGTCAAAATTTTGATTTTTCCGGGACGGTCAAAACGATAACAACGCGAAATTGGGAAAACACACACACACAACAAAAGGTTTCAAGTGCTGGAACAGAAGTTTGACCCACAAATGCTTTTTTTTTTTTTGAAATGATACCGATACGTGGCTTTGTTAGACCATAGTTTATCCCAGACTCGTGTTAGAAGGCGATAACGGGAAGCTTAATGGTTTCCACCTATATACCAAGAACCAGTTTTTTAATTTAAAAAAAAAACAAAGCTTATAGACTTGTCCCCAGCGGAGTCGCCACTGTGATTATCCCCGATCCGATTTGGGCCCCGCCAACTTGGATGTTTCCAAGTGACTAATGAACTCGGGTCAATCTAGCGGACTTTAATGTTCAAACGGAGTCGCCACGCCATTTTAGTTTAGGGCCAAAACTTTGAAAAAAGCCCGTAAAAGAGAAAAAGGGTTCGGAGGTCACGTTACACTCCGGGAAGAACGATTAGCACGTTCACCCGGAATGCCTCGTAGACGAGTCTTCCAAACTTGAAACCATTTGTATGTGTGTGTGTGTGTGTTTTGCAAAAGGTTTGACCAAACAAAGGATTTTCTGGGAATAAACAGTTTGACTGGACTGGATTGGGATTAATCAAAACAGTTTGCTTCTGTGAGTGAAAAGGAACTGGAAACAAAAAATATCTGCCAGTGACATTTCTGTTCGCGCGGATTAGGACGACTTTCAGTTCTGTCCGCGCGGATAAGGCAGTAAGGTTCTCTTTTGGCAGCTTTCCAGTCTGATTCTGTAATTTTCAGAAAGTTAACTGGATTTACAGAATCAGAACTGGAGTTGCAACAAAAAATGTAAAGTAAATGAATCTTTGAATTTTGCATCCATGCTTGTCCCCACTTTCCTTAGGCTTTGATTAGTGATCACTAAACATGATTAATAGTGATATACTAGATCAAGCCATCATGAGGGTACATTAGGACTTAGGAGCATTTCATTTGCTATGGGGAAAGGGGAATTTGACATGAAAGTAAATTTGACAAAACAAGAAATAAGTCAAGATGTATCAACTTTTAGAGGAAGATCTCTAAGGTGGTCACAAGAATGACCATCCTTGAGATCTATACTCTAGTGTATCTCATACATCTTGTGTGACCCAATTTGTGTAAGTCCTAAGGATGTTCATCCAAGGAAATGGTTCCAAGGTGAACATCTTAGGCTATAGGGGGGGGGGACATTTGCAAGAAATTAAAGATTATGGACCACTTGAAGTGGTCATATATGGAGATGGACTCCAAGATGACCATCTTATAGGTCAAGAGAGCAAGAAACAAGTAAAGACTAGTTAATGTAAAAGGGACAAAGGGGAATAACATAATAAAAAATGTGAATCCTTGTAGGGAATCATCCATGGAGATGAACTCCATGGAGATCCTCTTGGATCCTAGGACAAAGGGGGAAGGGAGGTGAGCAAGAAGTAAATAAAACAAGTTACATAATTTAAATATGAGATGTATGCATGAATGAGGGAGATTAAGGCAAGGACAAGGAGGGTCTACCAATGGTTGTACCCTATCTTCTTTGGTTTGTGTTTAGGGCTTGAAGATTATCAAGGCTTATGTGGGGATTTGTGTTTAGGTTTAGTGTTTGGATGAGTGTTTGTGGTTGTGTTTAGGCTGTTTTCTGGAGTAATTTCGACAATGTAATAGTAGAGTTCCAAAGAGATCCCCTCAACTGAGAGAGAAAGGCTCTATTTATAGGCTGGATTAGGTTTCAACCCTGTCCGCGCGGATAAGGGTGAGGGGCTCATTTCTGTCCGCGCGAATGGGAGAGAAGGCGTGCCTGACTTTTCAGAAAAGCAGTTTTGGCTGTTTGCAACAATTCAAACTGGTCAATTTTCTTGGAGGCCACTCCTTCCAGCGAGATCCAGTCCACATTTGTTGTTCCCTTAAGGTCCTTCCTTGCTTAAAAACCCTCGAAAAGTGACCAAAACGCCCTTAAATGTTTATTCGATGTGAAAATCGTTAAATTGGGCTAAAGGAGTGTTGGTGGTTCAGGTTGGGACACTTACAAAGAGCAGAATTCTTTCTTGTGCAGATTTGTGTCTTCTGAATTGGATGATCACTAAAGCTGATCGACTGCACTATATATAGGCCTCCAAAACTCGGAGCCTACTCAAAATGATCAGATAACAGCCTTGAAGTTGTTCCTCCAAAATAGCACCTACTCGCCTCATTTGTAGATGAGTTGGTCCTCATGGCTTCTCTTGCTTGTACACCTCTGCTGTAGATAACTTGTACTCTATCCTAATCTCCCTCTGAATAGCTAACCAATAGCTCTTTTACTTGGTCATCAATTTAACATACAAATAATGTGTTTATATGTAAATTTCTTCATGTCCTTCGAAGTTCACGCCTGGGCATTTTATGTTGACCTGTTCAAGCTCACAAACAGCAGACTAATAACTGATATTTAAACATTAATTTACACATTATTATTTGTGAAAAATACAGTAACTATTATGTTATTGCCAAATCTAAATGGTAACACCTGTGGCAACACCAGTGGCAACACTGGTTTGGCAACACAGGGAATGACACACATGGCAACACATGTTCTAACATTTACAATCTCCCCCTTAGTTATCGATTTCTTCACAAAATCCCAACGTGATGTTCTTTCAAAAACAGTTAGTCATACTTAACCAAAAATTCAAAAAATGCCATATCCTCATTAGTGACAACATCAACCTTCAGGCAATGTTAAAAAAAATTCAACCAAAGTATCACACTCATAAGAGTGACAACATCAACCTTCAGGCAAACATAGTCATATAATTTCAAATATATCTCCCCCATACTATTTAAACTCCCCCTTAATTACGAAATTAATAACTAAACAAAATAATTATTAATAACTTCAAACAACCACCCAAATGTTTAGCAAAACAACCAACTAAGTTTGAAGAAAATTCCAGCCCAAACAAAGAAAAACAGAATTAAAATTGTTTAAACATCACAAACCAAATTAAAACAAATAAAATTGTTTTTGAAACCAACCACCAAATCAATCATAACCATTCAACCTTCCGCATTTCCAGCTCCTTCTTCACCTCCCTCAGCTCCATTCGTGCCACTAGGTCCAGCTCCATCAGCTCCATCACGCCTTGGTTTGATTGATCTCCCCCTATTTTGGAAGAAATCAATTACACCATATTCATCATGCCTGACCGCATTTCCAACCACCCCTGCATAACTGAGTCGATATGCTTCACCTGCCTATTGAAAAAATTCAGTACCATAGCAGCATCTATCATGACAGGAGCAGTGTTGCCTGGAGTGTTGCCAATCTCAGGGGCAATACTTGGGGCGACACTGGAAGCAGGGGCAGCAGTAGGAGCAGCTATTGTAACCAAAACTCAGGGAAAATCTCTGTGCTTATCCCCTTCAGTAAAGTGCTTGCTCATTTTATAGAAAACAGGCTTTTCAGAGATATTATCAGTCATCCATGTTTTAAGCTTTTGAAACACAAGGATATTATAAATGAGGGAAGGAAAAATGAAAGAGGAGGTTTTCTTC